>OY856414.1:894127203-894572203 GCA_963693085.1 Alisma plantago-aquatica | reverse complement strand
TTACATGCATTTTGCGTACCCACAAATAGTAATAGTAACTTGACATAGAGCAAAGACTAGCAGGCCAGCCTGTAGCTAGACATGAAGTTTCTGGCCATCTCAGCTATCCAATTTCAAACCGGAACCATCATGTATAAACAAGAAAGATTGGGAAAGAAAAGCCAGCTCCACATCACGCCTTCATGCAAAGCACAACACCAACTATCTAATGAAAGTACCCACAAAATGTGGTACTAAGCCAAGATTAGGGAGATCCTTCGAGCTACCATCCCGCCACACCACCTGGTTGCTCACCCGCAAGGTTCATGAACAAACAGAAGAAGCTGTTTACACAGCACCAAACCACACACAACCCCAAAAGGCTATGCCAGACACAATAGTAGATCGGGAAAAGGAGAAGAGAAGTAGATACTCCCCTATTGAGCCCAACCCCTCGAGATACCTGAATGCAACAAGGCATTTCGTCGAACACCTAAAAGGTGTTCCATTCTAGCAGAATCAGAGACACTAGGAAAGGGCGTCTGACTGTGATGAAGCCCGACAAATTGGGGCAACCCATTCCGCGTCAGCAGAGACAACCAACCCAGGATGGGAGGAGCGCCGTCGAACATCAAGCCAGGGCTGAAGCACCTTCACAGCAGGGAGGACGCTACCGACCAGGGAGCATCTCTACCAGACAGGAGGCGCCCAAACCCACCTACAACACCTTGAGGGCGTTCATAACCCCTGGGTCGAAGACCATCCGTGGATGAACCAACAACGCTGGAAAGCGGGGAAACACCATCACAGGGTAGGAAGGAAACATACCCCTACCACCCTGCGATAGTTACGACACCCGCCATGGTCTCCAAGCACGTCTGCCCAAGCCAGAGAAGAACCTAAGCTTGGCAAATGGGGGAAGACCTCCTGGAGGACGGACACGACGCAAGTCCCGCCGCCCAGTAGGAAGCTCACCCATCGCCTCTGTCATCGGGAGAAGAACCAGTCGCCACCAGGCCACCAACTCCATAACAGGCTGCATCACGGACCAAAGAAGAACAAACGCAGTGAGGAGACGAGCAGAACTCAAGCACTAGCGGCAATGATTGGAGCAGCAACTAGCAAGCACCAGATCCATGGGGAAGGCTCTTCTCCATCCGTCTCGCTTGAACGGAATGGAGTCGAAAAACATCGAAATGCCGAACCTCATCGATCTGACTCTGCACGTTGCTTCTCAACCCTCTTCGATCCTGGATGCTGAGCAGGGGACCTGGTGGAGACGGGAGGGGCTGCTTGCTTGAGACCCTTTCTCCAACGGATGTTGTTGCATAAGTCACTGAGGTCATGTCGTTGCCGATGGCCAGGGGGAGGAAAGCACCGAGGAGGCACTCCCTCCCCCCAGCGGTAGCCGCCGCAGAAACCCTAGAGAGAGGCGATATATATATATATATATATATATATATATATATATATATATATATATATATATATATATATATATATATATATATATATATATGAGATTGTTTTTACTACCCACGCAGGTATCCTAATCGAACTACCCGTGCTCTGATAACACGGTGGCAGGTATTGTAATTATCTGTATCTGCTCAACATTTGATTGTGTCGTCTCTGTCTCTGTTTCATAAGTGTGGCCGTGAACTTCCAATAAGATTGCAATGTATTTCCGCCAGAAATTTTAACCCAGTATATTATGCAAGGTATTGTAATCAAACTACCCGTCTCCGTCATAGCACGATCTCATCATCCCCTCTTCTTCTCATTTCTCCGCTCGGACCAGTCCTGCAAAGTGTCCTTGTCGCCATCGTCTGGCACCATTGTCTGTCATCTCCATTGTGGAACTCTGAAATTGTAGATACCACATTAGTCGCCCTTACTCCGATTATACATATTGCCGCTGCATTTTTGACGTGCATGCACCTACTCCCTTCGCGGCGATGGCGTGGACAAGCATCATGGGCACGAGAATCCTTAGAGGAACCCAGAGATGAGAAGGCGTGGACGTAGGAGGCAGCGGTGGAGGAACCCCCAGCAGCTACCACGTTCATCTTCTTCCGCAATCCTCCCTTGGAAGTAGCTACCCCGACGCTTTCGTTTTCTTGGCACAGACACGACGCAAAGAGGAGTAGCAGAGCCGTCCATATCAGGATGAAGGAGGAGGAAGAGCAGAGATGTAGATCCCGACAAGCTTCCATCGTATCTAACAGAAGCCACCAAGTCACGTCGTGGTCAGAATGATTTCCTGGGGTGGCATGATTTTTTGTGGACTATGGAGAGACGTAGGGGTTCCGCTCTGCTACCTTCCAAATCAGGAGTGCTTGCGCGGGCGGCTTGCCCCACGCGGCTGCAGAGCCAGAAAAAGGAGTGGCCGTGGCCACCACCGCAACCATCACCACCAGAGGGAGCAAGGCCGGGCAACGAAGGAGGTGGCGATCCACGTCCGCATCCTCGTCTAGGATGTCGCTGGTCGTTGTCGAATAGGCATATTCACTCAATACGTTTCGCATTGGTCGGCGGCCGGAGTTTGACCGACAACGAATCGTCTTTTTAACAGGAAAGGAGGAAATCAGGCCGGCAGAATAGACAACCCTGACCCCCCCGGGAAAGCGAAACAGAATCACTTGCTTTTGTGACTTCCATTACTTTTTTTTCTTTCTTTCCTCTTCATATTTTTGTTTTTTCCACCTTTTCTTTCTCAAAACCCCCCACCCTCTCATTTTTGTTTGCTTCCGCTGGAAAAAAAAGGTGAAACGAAACCAACACCAACTGCCGCTGACGCTAGTGTTTACAGTTCCACAAGTGTGTACATGCTTGGGAAGCTAGTCATACCCAAGTTGAATATCGATGTTCGATGTAAGTTGCTCATCTACCCAACCAAGCACAACTCTCCCATTACAAGAATTTGTGCCACTGTAACTGGTACAGATCTGGTTTTCTTTATCCCCACCAATCCATCCTGATCTGTTGGGCACTACGCTTGGGGTCAATTTTCTTCAGCAGAGTGTGTAGTGGATTGCATAAAATGACTGCCATTGTATTGTTTGTTGTAATATCAAAGAAAGCTTCTGCATCTGGTTTGCAGTTACTCCTCTTCATCTTCTGCAATCTACACAGTCATCACTCATTCTTATTTGTCTAATGGCGTCTGAATTGATTCTCTGTTTGTTCAAATTATGTCACAGAAGTACAAAGCAGCATCTTGTAATAAGCAAGTGGGTGGAAGAAGTTACGGACATAGAGAAAAATGATGTCTTTGAACATACAAAAATTACAATATCGTAATGTAATAAGAAAGTGTCATATGTAATATGAACAGTCACATTGTAATAGGCAAGAGCCAACTGTAATTTAGGTGACAGTTTTGTAATATGGATACTCATATTGTAATAAGCAAGTGTCATATGTAATATGGACAGTCACATTGTAATAAGCAAGAGCCAACCGTAATATAGGTGACAGTTTTATAATATGATACTCATATTGTAATAAGCAAGTGTCATCTGTAATATGGATAGTCACATTGTAATAGGCAAGAGCCAACCGTAATATAGGTGACCATTTTGTAATATGGATACTCATATTGTAATAAGCAAGTGTCATATGTAATATAGACAGTCACATTGTAATAGATAAGATGCAACTGTAATGTAGGTGACAATTTTGTAATATGGATACTCATATTGTAAAAAGCAAGTGTCATCTATAATATGAACCGTCACATTGTAATAGGCAAGAACCAACTGTAATGTAGGTGACAGTTTATAATATGGATAGTCATGTTGTAATAAGCAAGTATCATCCGTAATATGGACAATCACATTGTGATAGACAAGAGAAAATTATAATGTAGGTGATAGTTTTGTAATATGGATAGTCATATTATAATTTTCAAGTGTCATGTCATATGGACAGTCAATTGTAATATGGATACTCGTATTGTAATAAACAAGTGTCATATGTAATATGGATAGTCACATTGTAATAGGCAAGAGGCAACTGTAATGTAGGTGACAATTTTGTAATATGGATAGTGATGTTGTATTAAGCATGTGTCATATGTCATATGGATAGTCACATTGTAATAGGCAAGAGCCAACCATAATGTAGGAGACAGATTTCCAATATGGATACTCATATTGTAATAAGCAAGTGTCATCTGTAATATGGACGGTAATAGGCAAGAGTCAACCGTAATGTAGGTGTCAGTTTACAATATGGATAGTCATTTCTCTGTGTACATTAAAAATATCTACCTTCCTTATAATTTGTTCCTACAAATTACGGTTTCTTTATATACATTACACAATGTCCACCTACATTACTATTTAATAGTGCACGTTATAAATTCACTATGCACATTACAAAATATCCACCCACCTTATAATTTATTCTTGTACATCACTATTTATTTATATCCATTACAAAATATCCACTCACCTTATTGTTTCATCATGCATGTTACAATTTCTCTATGTACAACAATATAACCACTCACCTTACAAGTCAAAATATAGGAAAGATTTCAAATCAATTTTAAGTTATTGTGACATGGACACTAACGAGATGTAACGATATGCAACTACCACCGCTATTTCGGCCACACAAGACGGAACTATTTGGCACAAAAAGTAGTACCATGATACAAAAAGTAATTATATAACACTGAAAGTAATAATAGGACATATAAAGTTGATATCTATCTAACACTAAAAATTTTAAATGAGATCAAAACATTCTGAAAGTAAAATCCAAGCGCATACAAGTGTGTGTGTCGAGTTGATTTGTGACGCTTTTGGCATTTACCAACAACATCCAAATATACAATCTTTACCCGAAGCTGCAAGCTTAAAGACACAGTTGAACTCCGAATGCTAGTTCAATGAGAAAGACAACATCCCTTTTCCAGTATGTTAACATCCATTTTCTAGTATGTGACTCTTCGATACAGTAATGACAAAGGAAGCAATCAATGACCATACTCCTAAATAAATAAACTTACACCTCATCTACAGATGAACTACGTACATATACATGCCTCTAGCATATACCGACCGTCCTAGTAAATACTATGCATACCAAACTATATCAACATATACAAAATTGTTGGGATCGTCTTCCCAGCAATGGTGTTGTAATGCATATTGTAGCAAGGCTTATACGCCTGGTACACTTTCGCCATCATCCTCTGTTTGTGTCTCAGTCGGGTCCTTCTTCTACTGTTTATCCTTCCAGCCGTCATCCTCCTTTACGTCTGCAATCATCCTTGTTGGGTTCCTCCCTAGTGGACAATCCCACAAACGACTCTCGTACATCTTAATTGTCCTTCTGGTCTTGTCCACTACTGCACGATTTCATCCTGATCCCATCGGCCCCCGATCCCTTCTATGGAAAGAACAAGGCGGCGAACAAGCTAATGTAGATGGCCATGGATGACGCATTGGCGGAGTTCATGGAGTGCTTCTTCTGACGGCTACGGCGAACCATCCTGTCCTTCTCCTCTAGTCTCCTCGATGCCATCTACGGTTCAATCGACAAAGGTGGCACTACGCCACCGCCTCCGGAACAATCAGACCACCTATGGACAAGCCACCAGAAAGCGGCATACCATCAGCAACTTTCTACAGCCTACGCCGATTACCTCCACAACGACGCCGGCTACACAACCCACATGCGCGTCTCCGATGTCCATCCCCTTAAGTAGTCAAAGCAAAGGAAAGAGGTCGACCGTCGGCACTCGTCGATGTGCTCTGCGTCCAGCTCGTCCGACTCGAGCAGTGCCGGCGGGTTCTCGTCGTTGGATGCAGAATCAGAGGCCATGTTGTCAGATTAGTTTCCGGTAGTGTTAGTGGATAGGAGGAGCCACCCCATATGGACCAAGGAATTGTTGTCCCAGACCAGTCAGTCTGGATCATCTGTCGGTCGAGGGACCACAACCATTAATTCCTCTGGCGCGATGAGTGGGAAATTGACATCATGTGGTAGTGTGCGGTGGAGGATGGCGCCTCTAATGGCAAAAGTGTGGGGTCTAAGAGATAGTAGGACCAGTGGACGGAGAAATAGAAGGTGGGCTGATGGAGGTCGGTGCTTACCCGGCAGGAAAAGGGGAGTACCACCGGCGATTGGCCTGGAGTTTTAAGCGGAAGAGGGAGAAAAAGACAAAGACAAGGCCGGAGATGGGAGGGGAGCGATAGCCATGACATAAAGATCTTATTATGCCTATTTACAACTTATACCACCGTGACTTCACGACATGGGTAGCAACTATTGAATACCCGCGCGGGCATTGAGTGATCTCCCTATATATATATATACATATATACATACATATATATACACATATATACATATATACATATATACATATATATATATATATATATATATATATATATATATATATATATATATATAGAGAGAGAGAGAGAGAGAGAGAGAGAGAGAGAGAGAGAAAGAGAGTGTGTTTGGTTTAGTTATAAAAAAAGTGACCAACCAGTCATATGACCTCTTCATATCTAACCATATTAGTTGGTCTAGTAGTCTAGTCTATTTTTTACCATTGACATACCATAATGACACGGGTCACATTGTTAAGACATCAAACAACAATTCAAGATATCTTTTCTAAGCCAAGTGTATGATTTTTCCAACCTAGTTCTGCCCCATCGCCTATTGATAGTTGGTTTTATACCCTATTTGATTTTTGTAATAAGATACAAAATGTTTTGTCAATGCTTGTCTGCAAAATATCTATTACTATATTATTAAACTGTAAGTTTTATCCTGGATATAAATATATATCCTTAACTAGTATACGAATTTTTGTCCATGATAGACTAAAAAATCTGATGTATATTGAAGGAATATACACATATATCTGATTATAAGCATACAAATAAGCATACATTATTTTGAATGTTCATAATGTAAATGTTTCGTTGTGCAAAAGATCTTAATGTTGACGATATCAGCTTTTAACTCACCTTTGATGTGGATGTGCCCAGTGGCGGAACCAGAAAATTGCATAAGGGGGGGCTGAGTTTAAAAAATATGCCTACAATGGGATTTGAACTTGAGTCCATAGTTTAGAACTAATGTACTCCTACCAATCCAGCTACAACTTTACCTTGTCATATATCTAAAGCGCTCGTATATGTACTATATTTATAATACTAAACATGCATAAATACATATAAATCAACATTTAAGATTTTGGGAGGGGGGCTGAAGCCCCGGTAGCCCCCCCCCCCCCCCCCCCCTAGATCCGCCCCTGGATGTGCCTTGAAAGAAGATTTCTTGGTTACCATACATGACTGATTATGTCACAAAGAAACCGATGCGTGTCTTTTTATGCTCACAGATTTGATTATCCTTTTATCTATACTTGCTTTTTGGGTCCATCAAATGTCATATACAATAAATTCTGATTTAATATGTAACCTGAAATCACACTGTAATTTTTATCTACAGAAATATATCTTTACATGTCGTACAACATAAAATAATAAACTACAACTAAACACGTCAACAGATATTTTTATAGTATAATCCAACCCAATCAAACTAATTCAAAGATTTGCTAAACAAACTCCCAATATATTAATAAGTTCAGACTAATTTATTACACGGTTAAATGGTTATTGGTAATGGTCAAGTAAAGGATATGTGGAAGTTGGTAATTACCATGCTACGTAAAAATTATATTAGAGGCAATGGATAAACATTTATCTCCTTTATTTGATATATTAATAGTACGTTTGAGCAGATTTTCATCAAATACTATGAGACTTCTTGTAGTGGTATGTACTACTCGGTGGGGAGTGTTCTCATTGAAATTGAGAAAATTAATACCAATGGTAGTCGTAATATATGCATTTCCATCGAGATTGTTAATTTTCAAGAATAAGTTACTTCAGTTTCTTATTTCATCTAAACAAAAGACCGCGACAAAATTTCATTGTTTATACTTTTAAAAGAATGCCGGATCAAAACACAGCTAATATCTGAATTTTCGTTTGATTAGTGGTTATTAGATGGTTTTCCTTTGGATCCGTTTGATCCGTAAGTATCTAGGTCAGCCTTTCAGGTGTGATTTTTATGGCAAATAGTCGGAACATATCCCTAATTGATCATTCTTTTCTATATGTATAGAGAGTAAGAATAAAAGTTAGCAAACAATTCACAAATCCATAGCTGCATAACAGATGTATAGTGTAATATTTCTGACTTGAAACATGATCTCTAATTTTACTCTTAAGGCAAGGATGGGGGTCTTTTTAAATAAATAAAGATTCTATTCATTTTATCATTTTGGCAAAGATGTCCTAGTTGCCAAAGAAAAAAAAGATCGACCTTTCCTTCTCCATGCCACTACTTTTGGGGTTCAAAGCCTAATTTTATATGAGAGTAACTAATTCTCTAGCCCTAAGTTTAATAAACCGGCGCTGAACTTTTGGGATATGTCTGCTTTCTTTTTCTTTTACGGTAACTTCCATTCCAAGAAACACCTCCAAGTCCATCAACCGCATCAACATTCTGTTGTTCATCAGCTACTTTGACTCTCCTTTCTGACGCCTGCAGGTCACGCTCTACTTGTCTATAACCACCAACAATGGTAGTAACATTGTTACCCCCTTGGCCTACGTTCTTCTCCAGATCCGCACTCAATCTGCACTGAAGGGAGCAGTATGTCTCCTCTTTCAGCCTGAACAGACACATCTGGCAGAAGCTTCTGTAAACCTTATTCTGACAGACTTTTTCCTTCTTGGGTGTCCGTTTCTTGTTATTGTTGGACTTGGACGTCACGTTGTCATCGTCATTATGCCTTGTCTTTATGTAGAAGACTTTGTTGTCATCCCATGTGTAGGGCTGGACGGACGCGACGTCGATTCCGAGCAGTGCTTTGGCGTCCTCCACTCTCAAGCTTGAACCTTTGCAGGATGCAAACCACAATTGAATGATTTTGTGGCATGGATGACGGATCTTGTCACTTTCGCAGAACTTGCAAGCTGACTCCTTGCAATCGACACAAAAACGGTCTTTGGGAGTTGAGTGGTGGTGATTGCAGGGTTTCTTGTAAGCACAATCGACCATTGCCTGTATCAGTAATTTGTTGCTCTCCAATTTGTTGCTCTGCACCATTGCCGTGGTTGGAGCCGTGGGGCATTGTATGAGTAATTTGTTGCTCTCCTTGCTCTCCAATTTGTTGCTCTCCACCATTGCCGTGTTGGAGCTGCTTTGAAGGAATTGACGAGGTGTTGCCGCTTTGAAGGAATTGACGAGGTGTGTTTATATAACCATGAGACAATTGAGTTTTAAAATGAAGAGAAGTCCTATCGAAGGAATTGACGAGCTGTGTTTATATAACCGTGAGACAATTGAGTTTTAAAATGAAGAGAAGTCCTATCGGGACTCAAGCATCACGTTAAGTGTTTCCACAAGATATATTTAATAGGAAATAACCAGATAAGTAATAATCATTATGATCACGCTTGTGTCGGTATCTCAATTTTTTTCTACCCAGACTGAATTCATATGGCACTGTGTTCCGGTGTTTCCTAGAATTGCATTATCTATTTCAAACAAGTTTAATTCTGTTATTATCCGAAACGAAAACTGAAACTTGCCTGGTTTTAAAATTCAGAATTCCCACCGTAACGTGACTCCTGTTTATCGTGTACCCTCCTTCCCCGCGTTATATGAACTCAGACGCGCCCGGCCCATGGACGTCCATCCAATCTTGCAATTGCAAAGATAAACCCAACAAATGGCAACGGACGTCCACTCTAATTCTTTTTATTAATCTTATCGTTCATTGAAAATGTATACGCATACTCTGTTTTTAGCATTAGACTATAGAGAATCAGTAGGGGTGCCGCTCAAAAATTGCGAAAAGGTGGGATCTCTTCAATAAACAACCCACAAGCACGAAAATATATATGCAATAGGGCTGACAAACATGAAAAATAAGTAAGTCCAGTCCCGGGCTGTAAGGTGTCAAATCCAAAATGAGGATGGGCTCTCCTTACTACATCCCAGTAAACTACATCATAAACAGGAGAATCAGGGAGCCTTCGGATGCCCAAGGGAAGCCATAGTCTCGTACTCATGGGAGAAAATGTCTCCCCCTCATTAGTGAAGTTAGATTCGAATGGAAGAGAAGTCCGGGTGGGACTCAAATATTAGTATTATCCAAGTAGTTTAGAGTATTTAATATAAAATAACGAGATGCATAATTGTTTCTATCGCACCCTTCATCATTATCTAAGCAACTGCCCCTTGAGAGAATTGATACACCGAGACTCTATTCATAAATCTGACACGACAATTATCTATTTTAAAGAAGTTTAATCATGTCAATATCTGGAACGGAAGCTACTGAAACAGATTGCCGGACCCAGACATGCCCGGCCCACACGTCCACTCCAATTTTACAATTCCACGGACGCGCCCGATCAACGGACGTCCACTCTAAACTTTGTAATTCTACAGCAAACCTACTTGGCAGTCTCCAATCCAGAAACTCCGCTTATTCTTCTTAAATCTTAGAATACCCCCTGACATTACCTCTTCCGTTAACTTCTGTCTAACGTGTCAGACCTTTTGAAGATATTCATGGCGACCTGTTTATTTTTCGTCTCTCATTAATGTGTTATCATATTGCCACCACATCATACATTATATAGTAGAATGTTAATAAATCAGTGATATATAACTTTTCCTATAACAAATCAACTATTGCATTGCTTCTTGTCAATTTGGTTAGTTGGTTTTGGGTAAGGCTGATTAAATTTAAGGTGTAGTGTCCCGATATTTGATCTTATCCAGTCTAACTGGTGTGGTATAGATCAAACTAGTGTGTACCAGATTTCCGGTTGATCTTATTAACATTGGTTTTGGTACATAAGATCCGTTTGTTGTATTTTTAGCTACACACTATGAAATCTAGCAATGTCTTCACACAATGTATTTATATAGGCACCCTCCATAAATTTTCTATCATGAATATGCATCCTACTCTATGGTAGGCATCCAATTATAAACCCTACTTCAATAGACATATTCTCATATTTAAACACTATTATAGATAAGCATATCCTAAGACATGCATCTCATCCTACATAGACACTTCATGATAGCAAATCGCAACCCTCGAGTAGGTGCCTTATCTAATTGTCCAAGTTGGTATGTGCCAATTTCCAACACACAAGTAGGTGCCTAGCATATGCCTTGTCCTAAATAAGCAATCCATGAGCAAAAATCTCTATGTTCATGTAGGTATTACCTTCACATCCCTACATCTTGTTAGGAATCTCATCAAATCTCTATGCCAAAGTAGGCATCTCTTTTGAAGGCCTATTTTCATGTAGGCATTGTTTACAAAAGCCCTAAACCTAGGTAGGAAACCCCTATAGAAACCCTACACTTAGGTAGGCACCTTCCCTAAATGGCATACCTTCAAGTATTCACCTCTGTTAATTATCTATGCATAGGTAGGTGATGAATACATCTTCATCCCTTTTTATCTCATCTTTTCGTTCAATTATTTAGGATATCATCTTCTTTTTTCCTAATTTTATGAAGTAATTACAATTTACTTGTTTTGTCCCCACAATGAGAATTTTATCACTTTTATACACATTTTGTAGGATTCACTCCCATTGAACCCCAAATACAAGAACCTACAAATAATCAGAAAGTTTGAGGCCTTAATTGCATGTTCAGTCTGCCACACTTCCAGTAAGTGGACATGCTTGTATATATTCCCATAGTGTCTGATATATCCCAACACCAAAATGGCCATAACTTTTGCATTCCAATGTAGAATTCAATGACTAAGTATACATTAGAAAGGGAATTTAATTATATACATGAAAAAAGTATTTTTGAGTGGCTTGGCCAGTCGGTCAACTAGATTTCCAACTAGAAACTCGCATGTAGATTTTCCCGTAGTGCTTGATATACCCACACTAAAATAGTCATAACTTCTCCATACAAATTTTATTACTTATAGGAAAATCATGTTACCAGACCACTTTTGAACTTGTAACCATCAAGAATTTTATTCAAAAGTCCTATAGTGGAAATCTAAAGCAAAGAGAGTCAAATGAGTTGAATGGTCACTTAAAGTAAGGCAATTAACAAATTTCTCTATTGTCCATTGAAATACGCAATTAATTTGTTAAAGATAAGCCCATTGACCATATCAAGAAAGTTCAAGCCACCGTATGGAGCAGCCATTTCTAAAGTATTCATCCCTCACTCCCCTCTTATAAAAGGAAAGGGATTCCAAGCACAAATTTCATCTCTTCTTTTGAAATTTCTCCTTTCGGGGACATCTTGTATCTTAGATCTTTTATTTTATTTTCTAGCCGTGTAATATTAGTGTATTTCTTGTATACTTGAGCAAGGGTTGAAGAAGGATTGTCATTTCATTGTCGTTAGATCAAAGTCCATTCAAATTCTTCTTTCATTACTAGCTTATGGCTCCCCCTCTTCTTTCTTCCACACTGGTGTCACTTTCTATAATGTCTAAGTAGTTCTCTACTGGTGCATGGGGACTAGCCACATAGCTTGATATCATTTGATGTAATCAACTCCTTTGTTTCAAGGAAAGATTGTTTTCCTTCCATTTCTTTCATGATTGTTGGTTAGGTTGATATATTATTGTGAGGTGATGTTGTTGGATCTAGGGCTCTAGAGGGGGAGTGAATAGAGCTTCAAAATTCTCACAAGAATAGTTAGACCTTCAAATTATATCAATTGAAACCAAAAGCTAAAACTGAATTTGAAGTCCTATATAAACAAGCATAGAAAGGATGAGAAAGATTGAAACAAACACTTGATAAGGTGTTTAGAGTGATTCCAATCTCCAAACCAGGAGACTATCAATCCACTACCTAGAGAGGTCAACCTCTAGGACTTTGCAACCCATGTATAGTTATATTCCATTATAAGAGATACAAGAAGACCACCTTACATCCAAGGGCTTACCTATCCAAGACAAGAGTCTTCCACCTATACAAGGACTAACCCACTTGATCAAGATGTCTTCACCCTTAAATAAGGACTTACCCACACTTGCATCAAGTCTTTGGCCTCACAGGGATTACCCACTCTTCTTGGATCTTATGCCTTGTCCTTCTCCTTTACTTAGAGAAGATATTCACACCTTCTTCAACCTTGAAGAAGAACAACAACTCCTCCTTCACTCAGAGAAGATCACTTCAGCCTTTGCTCTTTGAGAAAGGGGATTGGGAAGATAGAAATATGGAAAGCTTTATTAGGTAACAATGGGGTAGCTCTCTTATAACATGCATAACTCAATCACAAAATGCTTTGTATATGAGAGAGAGAAAGGGGCTCAAAGGGTTGTAGCACATTCAACTATAGCAAGGACCAAGGAAAGCATGAATGAGTAATTTTGTAATGAGCTCCAAGAGGTCCTATTTATAGCTGGGGGCATTCCTTTGAGTGTGGGATCACTTAATAACAAAAAATAGTCATTTCACAACTTGTAACAGATCTATTTTTGTTTCTAACAACTTTACAACAATTAGAATAACTTTTTCAGCATTTTCAATACAGTAGATTCTGTCGAGTTTCAATAAAGGTACCCGACCAATCCACTATCCAACAAAGTCAATTTTCAAACTATCGGTCAAGTTTGTCCTGGGGTAACTCGACCGACTAGCTAAAATCAACTTTGGTCATAAAGTCAGTCGGTTGAGTTTTGTGAGTGTACAACTCAACCGATACAACCATTTCCAAAAATCCATCACAAATCGATTGAGATCCAAACTCATCTGAATAAAGTGTTTTGACAAATTTTCTAAAATGATTTTTAAGTGATTAAATGATGGAAATAAGTCTCCCTGATTTTTTCACATCTTAGTTACAAGTCATATCATCAATACAAATGATTATAAAAATATTTTAAGGTGTTTTGGAGTGTTTTTCAAAAAAGTGCATTTGCATTGCTTTTGACTTGAACTTTGACAAGCTAGGACTTGTGTGATTTGATAATTTACATGTACCTAAAGCCTGAAATCAATCTTAAACAAACATATTAGATTCATATGAATGGAATAGTTAAGTCATCACTAGTACAAGAATGGTCTGTAGTGTCAGTTTTTTTAAGCCTGTAGCGTTACTTTATAACCGACGCCTAAGTGGCCATCGCTATAGAATTTTCTCTATAGAGTCAGTTTATTTGACCAAATAAAACCGACCTTACAGAGTAAACACCGACGCAAAAGGTTGTAAAAAATCCGACCCATGCGAGAAAAAAAGAGCCTGTAAGGTCGGTTATTCTAAAAAAACCGACCATGTAAACGATCTCGGTCGAAAAATTTATCGATCGAAATCGTTTACAGGGTCGGTTTTTTTGGAATAACCGACCCTAAAGATTGAATACCCACTTCAGTATAATCCTCGGTCGAGAAAATTTTCGACCGAAAATATTTTCGATCGACAATTTTCTCGACCGAGGGAGTTTTACAGGGTCGGTTTTTTTGGAATAACCGACCCTAAAGATTGAATAACCACTTCAGTGTGATCCTTGGTCGAGAAAATTTTCGATCGAAATATTTTCGGTCGACAATTTTCTCGACCGAGAGAGTTTTACAGTGTCAGTTTTTTTTGAAATCATCGACGCTAAAGATTGAATAAACACTTCAGTGTAATCCTCGGTCGAGAAAATTGTCGACCGAACATATTTCGATCGAAAATTTTCTCGACCGAGGATTACACTGAAGTGTTTATTCAATCTTTAGCGTCAGTTATTTAAAAAAAAACCGACCCTGTAAAACTCTCTCGGTCGAGAAAATTGTCGACCGAAAATATTTTGGTCGAAAATTTTCTCGACCGAGGATTACACTGAAGTGGCTATTCAATCTTTAGGGTCGGTTATTTAAAAAACCGACGCTAGAAGTTACGATTTTTTTTAAAAATTTCTACAGAAAATGAAATAGAACAGAAGAACAAGAAGATTCATATTCTGGAAGAGGGGAGCATTGATGCTCAACCGTCACCATTCAAAACCACACATTCATGACAAAAATGATTCATAATCACATAAAAATTTACAAAATGATAGATTGCAAGTCTGAGATGATATTAATCAGATACAAAAGTAAATATGAAAGAGTACTCAAACCACATACATAAATGGTGCTGACATATTTAATCCAATGCTATATTGACTTCATTTAGAAAAGAATCTGACCACTCTTCTCAGAATTCATTCAAGTCCATAAGTATGTAAGGCTGAGTTGTAAAGATCTGTAACAGAAAATGTACATGCTAATATTTTATAAAATGACTACAATCACTTGTAAATTCATTATGTTATTCTTTATTACCTGACTTATAGTCTGAATGTCATGTGATGCTTGTTTGAAAATAGCTTGCATATATTTCATTACATAGTAGCCACAAGCCCAATCATTATTTTGCATAGGACACTACAAATAACGAATTATACTTAATGTTAGTAAACTACTATAAACAACAGTTGAGATAAGACTATAAGAGTTGACATATTAGAATTGAAAATTAATACATATAAGACTAAGCAGTTGTCAAAGTAGCTACCTTGACATTTTTCAAAGTCAATGTCTTTAATTTTGTGGGTATTTGTCCTCCAGCATTACAAACAACCTTTATACCCCTATCAATTAAATAATAGTTGGTAAAATAGAAATTCTAAATAAAAATATCATGTTGAAGCATTGACTAAATTTATACTTACTCCATAGCTGACAATTTCAGTTTGTGACTCCTTGTTGTTTTACCCATTGGGTCAAGATAATAAAGAGTCATCAATTTAGGGGCAATCACCACTAATTCCCAATGTCCAGCTCTGAGTAAGAATAAAACAAACATTAAAATAAAAAAATTTATTCATTATTAAAATTATATTGAATAATAATACTTACTGCACGTTAAAAGGAATTAGGATAATTTCCTTCCCTTCACTAGCAAAATATTTGAATGCAGTAGAGAAGTACTCATTCACATCCTCAAAATTTGTCTCCACTTGACTAGTGATTGAAGGAACTAAGAATCCAACATTCCTTATATCAAGGTTTGTGATCTCAGTATATAAATGGTTGTAAAACATTTGTAATTATTTCCATATATAGAACTAAGCTAAAAATATGTATTGGAATTTGATATATATATATATATATATATTGATAGATACTTACCTTATCCATACTTCTATTATCAAAGTATTTAGCCAATCATACCGGAACAACTCTATAATATCATCAAGAAAAATAAAATTCTCAAAGTCCCTCCCAGCTGCATCTTCTGTTAAATTGACCAACATATGTGATCCTGAGATTTGGTTGGCTAAGTATCGACACAAACATTTACATTTGCTTCCCAATTCGTCGAATGTAGCTTCAGGAATGAAAGATGGCTTGGGCATAGGAGGACGACTAGTAGAATTTTTACTTTTTGGTTTACAAACTTGTTAACTAAATTACATACTTATATTACACGAGTTCATATTATGCAGTCAAATATGAAAAATATGGTAGAAATAAGGTATACCTTGTCATTGATAACCAAGTGTCTAGGCCAACCCACCATAGCACCCTCAGCTTCTTCAACTGTACTATATTCAGGATTAGGTATGGGTAGTGGTTTGTCCCCCATTCTGTCATACACAAGATGGATGGACACACGGAAAATGTCATCAGTAATTTTTTGGCAATGCAATGTACCACCAAGGTTGTACACCTTGCCCGCTGCCACAACATTATATTCTGGAACCTCCACTGCATGTTTACAGTTGATACCAACCTAGATTGAAATAATATAAGTTATATAAGAAGTAGTAGAATAGATACCTGTTACAACTATATATATTATCATATATATCATACTAATAACACAACATATAGAATAAAAACTTACTGCAGATTGTTGTGGTGGGTCATTGGGAGTGCTCCCATGACCTTCTACAACTGGAGCATGGGCTTGTACCTCATCACTTGAGAGACGTGTATTATGAATAGGTTGAGAAGGTTGAATAGGCTGAAATGAAGACATTATTTCTTTTACTTTCTGCGCTACTAATGCTTCAACCTCATCTTGTGTAAGACCTCCTGCACGACCTCTTTTAGATTATGAAGGGCCAAAATAAGACTTGAATCCTATGCCAGCTCCTAATCCCCTAACACGGCCAGGATGCTCCTTCGTACCAAGAGCAACTGATAGTTCATCCATGTGGCCAGTTGGGATGATCTTTCCTTCCTTCCTTTGCTCGTGGAGATCAATCTATTCATAGTTAAGAAAAATATTAAATCACAATATCAATTAGATATAAATAAATCAAAGTTTGTGGGAGTTACTCTTTACTTAGTTGGGATAAACCTACCATCTTTTGTGCCACCTACTTAGTTGCAAGGTTGAAAATTTCACCTGCTCGATTCTTTCTAGCATCAATCCATGTCAAGTGTCGGGGCGGACGCTCAACTTCAGTTGTACTAGATTCTTCTCTAGAAGAGGATTGCTTATCTTGTAGTTGGCGGCGGAAGGCATAACCACCGGGTCCAAAGCGATGGTCATGCACATTTTGGCCCATCTTTCCTTTTGAGCCTGGTGGATAGCCTGATCATTTAAAATGAGGTATTACAATTTAGACTTGGCAAACATGTATAAAAAGATTCACCTCCTTAATTGTATAAAATTAAAGATTCATACAATACATCACAATCTTTATTACCTGAAACTCTTCCGATCTCCTAGCTGCAACAAATCTTTCCCACTCCTCAGGATCTATAAAAATATATACATTTGTTGCTTTATTCTTTTGTTTAGTATTATCTATAAATTCCCTTGCGAGATATGTCTTAAAACCCCTCCATCTTACACCACAACGTTGTAGCACTCTTTTCTTGTGATCTTTTTCATTTAGATGAAAAACACCCTATACATACAAAAGAAGCAATTAATAATGTTGTTTTGAAAAGGAATTAATTCCAAGCAAACTAAATTAGAATCAATAGATAAAAAACATATTAAAATAATATCACTTCCACTCACAGATATATCTTTCCATATGAGGTCTTTTTTGGCACTAGGAACATCATGCCAATTTTCTATATCTATTGGCACCTTACTGCGTGCAGTCGCCCCTACGTAATGCTTGAAAGCACTAGCATGTTCCCCAACAGGTGCTCCTGTGATATCAAATTGGATTGGCAATTTGTCCCCTTTATCCCTAAGCTCCTGCAGCCTACACAGCAGTGTGGGACCTCTACTTTTCTTAGCATCACCACTACCATCCTCATGGTGCTCATGCTCATGCTCAGAATGTTCATCTTCACTCGCCATTTTAGAACCTGCAAGTATACATGATAAAAAAAAGTGATAAGGTATACATGATATATGATGTATATTAAAAACATTATTTGCTTGAATGATAATAAAATAAACAATTCAAATAATGCATGCCTTTAGTATTGGTTGAGTTGTTAGTCAAGTAAAATTCCTTCAGCATGGTCATGACATTTATAATATTCATCGTTTTTATCTTCAAGATTTACACTTGGCAAACCAACTGAGAATGGACTAGAATCATCATACTTTTTGTAGTATTCTTCTTCATTTATAGGATCTACAGTGAACTGTCTTTTTCCTTGAAGAACGACAGACCGATTTTTATTTGCAGGGTCATCAATATAGAATACTTGTTTTGCTTGGTCTGCCATGATGAATGGCTCATCTTTCTCACCATTTTTTTTCAAAATTCACCAATTTGAAACCCAACTCATCCACTAAAACTCCTTTGTTGTTGTCAACCCAATTACACCTAAAGATAGGAACTCTGAAATTTGTATAGTCCAATTCCCATATGTCCTCAATGATGCCATAATATGACATCTCAGCTTCACGTGGTCTTTTATCTTTGGCACTAGCAAAATACAACGAACAAGCTTGAACAGTAACCCCACTATTTTGGACCACACTACTTTCGTCTTGACGCATTGTGTAGTATGAAAATCCATTTATGTCATAACCTTCATATGACATGACATCCATTTTTGACTTAATGGCGAGCCATTTTATGTTCTCAACAATATTATTCGGTGATTCAGATAGTTGATTAAATACTTTCTCTTCAAACCACCTAATAAATGTTCGATTATGCTCTCTTGCAAGACACATTGAACTAGATCGCGAATGATTTCTCTTGATAAGATCATTGTGTTCTTTGATGTAGCTACTAACTTCATTGATGTTGTGTAAAATATACAAATGTGCTTGTTCCCACAACTCACGACGGATTCCTTTCACTCATCCTCTCAGAGTTCCTTTGCCACAATAAGATCCAGTGTGATGAGAATTTTTTAGATCGCTATTGCAATTCAAAAAATCATTACAAAAGTCCATCACCTCCCTAGCCACGTAACCCTCAACAATACTCCCTTCAGGATGATAGTGATTCCGAACATCACCTTTAAAAACACTCATGTAGCGTTCAAATAGATACATCCAATGTAAGAAAATTGGACCCAACATCTTCACCTCCCTTGTAATATGTACTACAAGATGAACCATGATATCAAAAAATGAAGGAGGAAAGTACATTTCAAGCTGATACATGGTAACAATTACATCTTTCTGTAATTTATCGAGAGTATCAGGATGTATCACTTTGTTGCATATTTCATTGAAGAAGAAACAGATTCTTGTGATTGCAAACCTTACATGCTTCGGCAATATAGATCGAATAGACACAAGTAAAATTTGTTGCATTAAAGTGTGACAATCGTGAGATTTGAGACCTATCAACTTCAGATCCTTCATAGATACCAATTTATGAATATTAGAAGAGTATCTTTGTGGAACCTTAATATTATACAAGCACTCATAGAAAGTCTTTTTCTCCTTCTTTGACAAAGTGTAACAAGCTGGTGGTAAATATGTGCGGAGACCCCTGATCTCCATTGATAATTCTTTTCTTATACCCATTAATTCTAAATATTTTCTAGATTTGATGCCATCTTTAGTCTTTCCTGGTATGTTCAATAGCGTACCAATGATGCTATCACAAATATCTTTTTCAACATGCATGACGTCAATGCAATGTCTGATTGTCAAAGATCTCTAATAAGGAAGATCCCAGAATATTGACCTCTTCTTGTATAGAGATTTGTCACATGCGAGTGGACGACTACTTGAACTCTTTCCAAATTCATTAACAATATGTTTCACCCTATCATATGCAACATTTCCTAGTATAGGTTTAGGAGCACTTCGTTCCTCAGTTGACCCATTAAAGGTTTTGCGTTGCCTTCGATAAGGATGCACTGGTGGGAGAAATCTCCAATGACCAAGATATGTGATTTTACCACCATGTTTCAGTCTGATTGAATCAGTATTTTCCTCACAAACAGGACATGCTTTGTATCCTTTTATGCTATATCCAGACAAATTTCCATAAGCTGGAAAGTCATTAATCATGCAAAATAACATAGCACACAAACTAAAGATCTCTTTACGTGAAGCATCATATGTCATAATACCTTCTTCCCATAGTTTCATTAGGTCATCAATTAGAGGTTGAAGGTAAACATCAATATCATTTCCAGGTTGCTTGGGCCCTGATATCAATATTGACAACATCACATACTTATTTTTCATACACAACCAAGGAGGAAGATTGTATATAACAATCATAACAGGCCACGTGCTATGTTGGCTGCTTACCATAGGGATTCATTTCATCTGTACAGAGTCCAAGTCTTAAGTTTCTTGGTTCTTTACCAAATTGAGGGTATAATAAATCAATTTTCTTCCATTGTGGTGAATCAGATGCATGTCGTAGGATGCCATCATCATTGGCCTTTAACTCCCCATGCCAAGACAAAATTTGCGCATCTTCTATATTAGCAAATAAGCGTTGAAATTGTGGTATTATTGGTAGATACCACATCACCTTGGCAGGAGAGCTATTTTTAGCCTTAGCTGAATTTGTAGTCTTATACCTTGACGTACCACATTTTGGACAATTTATCAAATTACTATATTCCTTCTGAAATTACTATATTCCTTCTGAAATAACACACAATTATTTGTAGCCTTAGCCTCCATTTCCATTGGGCACATTATTTTCTTTGCTTGATATGTTGAAATTGGAAGCTCGTTGCCTTCAGGAAGAATTTCCTTTAACAAAGACAACAATGAAGTGAAACTCTTATCGCCCCACTGGTTTTGAGCTTTATGAGTATATAATCGCATCACAACACTCAACCTCGTGAACTTAGTACAACCCTTATATAATGGTTTTTCAGCATCATGGACAATGTTTGCAAATAAAGAAGGTGGATCAATGACATTGTCCCAACAACTACGTAGCATCTCATCAACCATATCATCCTGAATTTGGTCATCTTGAATCGGTTCATCATTAACATTATCATCATTATCTATATCTTCTATGCCACAACTATTAGTATCGACATTTTTTGATCCATAATTCAATTTCTCTCCATGCCAATACCATTCATTATAACCTTGTATGACCCCATTGCATATGGCATGATTCTTAATTTCCTCACCAGTATCAACTTTCAAATTGTTACAACAATTTCTACATGGACAATATAGCCTATCTGTAGGTAGTTTCCTATGTTCCTCAGCTAATCTGATAAATTCACCAAGACCTTTGACAAACTCTGGACTGCAACGATTCTTGATAGACATCCAACTTCGATCCATTTTCTATATCACATTAAAATTAATTATAAAACTAACCATTTAATATTGATACTATAATAATCTATAAGTTTTTATTGATAGGAAGTTAATTACTTATATACTAAAGTGTATCACCTATCCCATTTTTGAATATTTAATCTCATTAGTAACTGTATAATGTATGTTTAGTTTTGAAGAAAATTTCAGCAACATTTCCCCTAAGTTCTCCAAGTACACCGATGTAAATGGCAAATAACCACTCACATATGTACCCAAAGAACAAATGAAGAAATCCTACTGAAATTTTCTACAAAACTAAACATACATTATACAGGTACATCCTAAGTGAGATTAAATATCCAAAAATAGTCCCAAGCCTAGTACTATCCAAAGTTTACTCCTAATGAGTAAATTTTGAACGGGTTTCTAATTTAATATATAAATGCATTATTTTCATACTTATATATTAAGTTAAACATCATGCATCAACCCTAAAGTGTCAATCTAGGAGTACACATGTCTAATCTCATATTAATTTCTAGAATTTATATAATGATTACATATGAAAAAAGATATGTTTTTATTATTGGGTTATCAAATCATATAAAATGGAAAATACTTGTACAAATTAGCAAAGTAAGGCCATTTCCAACAGTCCAAAGATTGAAATCATTATAATATTCAGAACTATTTGTGAACATTACAACAAATATGATTAAAATATTTATAGCTCCCACATAAATAAGGAGCAGGTCCACTCTCGGTCGATAATTAGTCGACCGAGAGCACACCTGCGCGCAGTGTCCAGGTCAACTCTCGGTCGACGAATTCATCGACCGAGAGTGGACCTGGACGCTGCACGCAGGTGGGCTCTAATTGTCGACTAAGAGTGGACCTGGACGCTACCATGGCGGCAGGAGGGAACGAAGGACGGAGGGAACGAAGGAACAAAGGAAGTGGCGAACTTACTTGGAAATGGCGGCGACCTTCGTGGAGGATGAGACGACCTTCACGGAGAGGCAGCGACCTTCGTGGAAGAGTGGAGAAGCGGCGACGATGAGCTCTTTTTGTAGAGAGGAGGCAATGGCTTTGACGGCGCGGAGAGGTGGCAACGGCTTCACAGACACCACGATCCTCTTGGCGGTGCGAAGAGGTGGCACAGCTTCACGGAGAGGAGGCAAGGGCTTCACGGCGGAATGACACAAGAAGGCAAGGGCTTTGCGGCACCACGGGAGAGAAAAATAGAACCGAAAGGGTTTTCACGGGAGGAGGGAAATACTAGGTTTCGACTTTTTCACGAAGAGAAAGACCTGTACCGTCGGTTAACACAAAAAAAATGACGCTAAAGATAAGCGGTGCCCGTGTCGGGTTATTTAAAAATACTCAAACTCATTCTCGGTCGACAAATTTGTCAACTGAAAGGTTATCGGTCGACAATATTGTCGACCGAAGATCCCTCTAGGGTCGGTTTTATGGAAAAAACCGATGCTACATGTGCTTATATGAAGGAAATCTGGCTTCTTCTCGATCGACGATTTTATCGACCGAGTGGTTATCGGTCGACAAATTCGTCGACCGAGAAGGAGCCAGATTCCTTCGTATAAGCACCTGTAGGGTCAGTTTTTTCCTTAAAACCTACCCTAGGGCTGCTTATACATGTGTGAAAAACTAAACTGGATCCTAAGTTTATCTCAGTCAACAATATTGTCGACCGAGGAGGACTTTAGGGTCGGTTATAAGGAAAAAACCGACCCTAGAGGTGCTTATACACGTGAAATCTGGCTCCTTTTCGGTCGACGAATTTGTTGCCCGAAAGGTTATCAGTCGACAAATTCGTCGACCGAGGATGTGTGAACTAAACTAGATCCAAAATTCATGTCGGTCGACAATATTTTCGATCGAGGAACACTTTAGGGTCAGTTATAAGGAAAAAACCGACCCTAGAGGTGCTTATACACGTGAAATCTAGCTACTTCTCGGTCGACGAATTCGTCGACCGAGGGAGCTCTAAGGTGCTTACACAACCCTAATATGGGATGATGTTATATGAAACCCTAATATATGGTGATGTCGTGTGAAACCCTAATATGGGATAATGTTATGTGAAACCCTAATATGGGATGATGTTATGTGAAACCCTAATATAGGGTGATGTTGTGTAAAACCCTAATAATGTTATGTGAAACCTCAATATGGGATGATGTTATGTGAAACCCTAATGGATAAAGATGGGAAACTCTAACCCTAATGAGGGAATAGTGATGTTATTTTTGTATTGCATGATGTTGATATGAAATTGATATGGTTTTTATGAAGTATACTAACCATGCAAGTATCATGAGATAATAAGCGTAATTAACCAGGTATGAGCTATGATGGTAATGGGCCTTGTGTGCCATTATTTTATTTGTTGCGTAATGAGAGGTGACAATAAGAAGTTGAATATGCCTAGTGAGTTATGTGAGATGCTTGTGAGATGACCTGAAGGTAATAGTTACCTGATAAGTGATAACCATGTTTAGTGATGAACTCAGGGTTTGAATACCCAGATCCAGAAAATGTGATGATGGTGGTATTGAGGGATGTGAATTACCAATAATGAGACAAAGGATTGAGATCCCAATGCTTTATAACGTTTTGAAAAGTATTACACTCGATCCAAAATTCATGTCGGTCGACAATATTGTCGACCGAATAGACTTCTAGGGTCGGTTATAAGGAAAACCTGACCCTAGAGGTGCTCCTCGGTCGACTAATTTGTCGAACAAATTGTTATCGGTCGACAAATTCGTCGACCGAGAACCGACACTAGTGGTGCGTGAACTAAACTGGAACCAAGATTCATCTCGATCGACAATATTGTCGACCGAATAGACTTCTAGGGTCGGTTATAAGGAAAAAACCGACCCTAGAGGTGCTTATACACGTGAAATCTAGCTCCTTCTTGGTCGACAAATTTTTCGACTTAGAGTTTATCGATTGACAATTTCGTCGACCGAAAAGAGCTCTAGGGTCGGTTAAAAGTACAAATTCATGTCGGTCGACAATATTGTCGACCGACATGCCCTTTAGGGTCAGTTATAAGGAAAACACCGACCCTAGAGGTGCTTATACATGTGAAATTTGGCTCTTATTCGGTCGACGAATTTGTCGACCGATGAGCCCTTTAGGGTCGGTTATAAGCGAAAAACCGACCCTAGAGGTGCTTATATACGTGAAATCTAGCTCTTATTCGGTCGAAGAATTTGTCGACCGAGGATCCCTTTAGGGTTGGTTAAAAGTAAAAAACCGACGTTAGAGGTGCTGAACTAAACTGGATCCAAAATTGATGTCGGTCGACAATATTGTCGACCGACATGCCCTTTAGGGTCGTTTATAAAGGAAAAACCGACCCTGGAGGTGCTTATAAATGTGAAATCTGGCTCTTATTCGGTCGACGAATTTGTCGACCGAGGATCCCTTTAGGGTCGGTTATAAGTGAAAAACCGACCCTAGAGGTGCTTATACACGTGAAATCTGGCTCTTATTCGGTCGACGAATTTGTCAACCGAGGAGCCCTTTAGGGTCGGTTAAAAGTAAAAAACCGACGTTAGAGGTGTTGAACTAAACTGGATCCAAAATTGATATCGGTCGACAATATTGTCGACCGAGGAGTCCTTTAGGGTCGGTTATAAGGGAAAAACTGACCCTAGAGGTGCTTATACACGTGAAATCTGGCTCTTATTCGGTCGACAAATTTTTCGACCGAGGAGCCCTTTAGGGTCGGTTAAAAGTAAAAAACCGACGTTAGAGGTGTTGAACTAAATTGGATCCAAAATTGATATCGGTCGACAATATTGTCGACCGAGGAGTCCTTTAGGGTCGGTTATAAGGAAAAAACTGACCCTAGAGGTGCTTATAGACGTGAAATCTGGCTCTTATTCGGTCGATGAATTTGTCGACCGAGGAGCCCTTTAGGGTCGGTTATAAGAGAAAAACCGAACCTAGAGGTGCTTATACACGTGAAATCTGGCTCTTATTTGGTCGATGAATTTTTCGACCGAGGATCCCTTTAGGGTTGGTTAAAAGTAAAAAACTGATGTTAGAGGTGCTGAACTAAACTGGATCCAAAATTGATGTCGGTCGACAATATTGTCGACCGACATGCCCTTTAGGGTCGTTTATAAGGAAACCACCGACCCTAGAGGTGCTTATACATGTGAAATTTGGCTCTTATTCGGTCGACGAATTTGTCGACCGAGGAGCCCTTTAGGGTTGGTTATAAGCGAAAAATTGACCCTAGAGGTGCTTATACACGTGAAATCTGGCTCTTATTCGGTCGACGAATTTGTCGACCGAGGAGCCCTTTAGGGTTGGTTAAAAGTAAAAAACCGACGTTAGAGGTGCTGAACTAAACTGGATCCAAAATTGATATCGGTCGACAATATTTTCGACTGAGGAGTCGTTTAGGGTCGGTTATAAGGGAAAAACCGACCCTAGAGGTGCTTATACACGTGAAATCTGGCTCTTATTCGGTCGACGAATTTGTCGACCGAGGAGCCCTTTAGGGTCGGTTATAAGGGAAAAACCGACCCTAGAGGTGTTTATACATGTGTGAAGGCAAACTGAATTCAAGATGTCTAACCCGCGTTTTTATAGACATATAAGGTCGGTTATTTGGAAAAACTGACCTTGTAGATCGAGGCGCGAAGCCAAAATCAAGAAAATTTTTGCCGCGGGAAATTGTAATTGACTTTCTAATCCAATTGTCTATAAGGTCGCTTATTTTATGAAAACTGACCCTATAGAGATGCACTACAAGGTCGGTTATTTTAAGAAAAGTGACCCAAGATGTCTTAAGTGGTGCCCACATTTTTTATAGACATATAAGGTCGGATATTTGGAAAACCGACCCTATAGAGATACACTACAAGGTCCGTTATTTTAAGAAAAGCGATCCAAGAGGTCTTAAGTGGTGCCCACATTTTTTATAGACATATAAGGTCGGTTATTTGGAAAACCGACCCTATAGAGTTACACTACAAGGTTGATTTTTTTTAAGAAAATCGACCCAAGAGGTCTTAAGTGGTGCCCGTATTTTTTTTAGACATATACGGTCGGTTATTTGGAAAAACCGACCCTACAGGTAGTGACGTTATAACTCATTTCTCTACTAGTGCATTATCAAAATATGGACAATGTATAACTTTGAAGTCAACATTCTCCCCCTTTTTGACAATGAAAAACCATTCCTCAACATATTGAATAGGACATGTAAAGTTATACCTTAGCCTTGTGAATTAGGGGATTCATAATTTGAATGATGTGAATTTCTCCCCTTCAATCTATGCTCACTCTTACCTAAATAGTTAGTCTTTCTACACAAAGCTATGTAACATGTATGCTACATGGTCCTTTATCAAGTCACATGATAAAACATATTCTTAGACAAGAAAAGGATCACATAGGAAATAAAAACAATATGGTTGAACTTCAAAACATTGAACTTCTCTCCCCCTTTTAGCATAATCAATAAGTAAGGGGGTAGAAGATCATAGAAATGGGTTCTTCTCCTAGAACAACCAAAATATCCAACCTCAAGATAAAACATACAACCACACAACACACATCAAACAAAGACAAGAGAGAAACAAGCAACCTGTGTCATAAAAAAATATGGAAAGCATACCAATAACTCACACAATAGAACATACACAGAGTTATGATACAGAAGATTAAGATTACATGCGCATGTTCTCAAAGAAACTACAAGACAAAACAATGAAAACAACATGATGATATAAAAAGTACATCTCAGATAATGTGTCTAAATGTCTTAAGTACAAAAAGTCTAGAAAGATATATATGATCAACATCTAAAGACTAAAAACTAAAACATCTAAACATCTAGGATATCTAAGTCCAAAGGGTCATCATCATTGGAATCATCATCAGAAGCTTCAGGCTCGTAGTCCTCATCTCCATGTGAAGGTGCAACAGAGGCAACAACTTCACCTTCATCACCAAAGGCACCAGCAAAGCCATCATCATCAGAATCATCCTCTCCATCATCCTCAGATGCCTCCTCATTAACAACAATAGCTTCCTCATCAACCTTGTCACACCCAAATTTCTTAAATCTTTCTAATACATGTGGAAGACAAATTGTAATAGGGTAAGATCAAGATGTATGGGCCTAAGTATATGGCTTTAACCCGAATCTCATCCCATTTTGAGCATATTTGTGTTTAGTGGAACCATAGGAGTGGATATATAATTTTACCAACTTATGATGCTAAAATGGTTTCACCTAAAAAGTGGATTCGATATATATGTTCAGAATAAGGTTCCACCTAGTTTAGTGTTGTCCCATTGTAAGAGAAAAAAATATAATACTCACTTAATAATCTTTAAATATAGTTTTGATAATTTTTGATGTCATAGAGGCTATGATGTGATAGTGGTTCAAATTGGGTAAAGAATGCAAAGTTTATAATGGTGTGGTATTGTTGTAGAATATTTCATATGATTGTTTAAGATAAATGTATGTTTCAATTACACAAGTTGGAAACGATAATGACAATAAACCTTGAGTTCTATATTATTTTTTAAGTTATCCAAGTCTACGTAAAAGTTTCTAGAACTCTATAATTAATTTGGCAACTCAATTTAAACTCAGCATTAATGGTTTGAGGGTTCCTTAGAAAAATAGGAATACATCACCTATCCTTCATTGCCGGAATTATTTTCTAATATGATCCAGATTTATTTGAGAAGATAATGTTGAATCTCCATGTCTCAATAGACTCAGCCTATGTAGATACAACAAATTTTCAACTGTAGGCAGAGTAATTTTTTTAATAATGTAATTGATGCCTGCTACCCGGTTCATAGAATATTAAAATTAGATATAGAATCTAGAATTCAGATTTACACAGTTATTTACTAATTGAGACTCAGAATTTAGAATAGAATTATTCAAAATTAGAATAGAAATATCAGAACTTATTCCCAAATTTTCAAATTTTATCTATTAATCCAAATCTTGTATTTTATATAATGTGAAAATAGAATTCAGAATATAGAATGCCAAAACATAATACATACTTCAAAAAATTTCTCAATTAGTTGAGTTATAGAACTATAACCGAAATAGATACAGAATAGAATCAAAATCAGAAATAGAACAAGAATAGAAAAGAATACAAAATGTCACCAGAACTCAATTTATATTATGTGTAAGTCCTCACTGAACAGAAGTACTATGGTACACTGAATAGAAGGCTTTTATGCCATAGAAGGTGAATTACACCATAGAAGGCACTTGGTGCCACAGAATAGAAGACATCTCGGTGTCACCAGAAGGCTTTCATGTCACAGAAGGTGTGTTGCACCATAGAAGGCACACAGTGCCACATAAGAGGACTTATTGTATAATAGTGGTCACAGAAAGATAAAAAAATTTAAAGAAAAGATGTTTACTTCAGTATACTTTCATAGTTTTCATAACGAAGTTATTTTTCTTCCAATTATTAGAATTTAATGTCACTTACTCTAACCATAGGTTTCCTCTTATGCATGACTGGGGACAAGATGCCCACATATTTCAAACCTCAGAAAGAAAATCCAAGTCAGAGTTTGCAAATGAAGAGTTAGGAGGATTTCTTGGTGGGGCACCATATACATGATCCAAATTTGATGTCTAGATTCCAAACTTTATACTCTTGTACTATGTGTTGTTTCTAAAAAATTATGAGAATACATTTTGACACAAGTCTGTAATGGTTCTTTTATATTATTATTGTAATGATTATCATGTTTGTGACACTCCCAAGAAATAAAAATATGTCTAGCTTCTGCTCATGTGACATAGAAAATTGGGGTGTTACAATATAGTATCCGAATAATAATGTAGATGGACATCAGGTAAATTCTCATACTCTTAGTTTAGATTAACCACTAGAAAGAAATTGAGTCTAGATAGATTTAAAATGACAATTAGTAGCCTTTGTTATAAGAGAAGTGAGACAGTATAATTCAGGATAGAGGTTTATTTAGGAAATAGAAGTTGAGATATGTATCAGGTTAGTGTCTAGCTGCTTTGGACTTTTGATGTTAACTTTAGATTTGTGTATATCGTACCCTCTCTTTTTCCCATATGTTTGTGGTATGAGACACAAGTTTATGGGATTTTGTAGAGGGGATGTTATGCATAAATCTAAACTTATTATTCTTGTCTCATTCTTTCTAGTGCATATGGTATGGGACATGTGTACTGTCAGATGAGACAAATATGATAAGACATGGATATATGACCGCCTAACACGCACCGGGAGGTGACAAAAAATAGTTTGAGGTGGTTGTTTCTTAAACCCAACTTCATACATATTAGAACCCTAGAATACATGTCAAGGTCAAGGTACTAAGAAATAGATTAGTGAGTTGCATATTTAAATAGAGCTACAATCCTAAGGTGTGTAGCTTATTTTTTTTATTTGAATTTCGAGGATAAAACTCCTATAAGGTGGGTAGTATTGTCACACCCTAATTCTTAGTATCTATCTAGTATATGTGGAAGACAAATTGCAATAGGGTAAGATCAAGATGTATGGGCCTAAGTATATGGCTTCACCGTAAATCTCAGCCCATTTTGAGCATATTTGTGTTTAGTGGAACCATAGGAGTGAATATATAATTTTACCAACTTATGATTCTAAAATGGTTTCACCTAAAAAGTGGATTCGATATATATGTTTAGAATAAGGTTCCACCCAGTTTAGTGTTGTCCCATTGTAAGAGAGAAAAAAAATGTAATACATACTTAATAATCATAAATATAGTTTTGATAATTTTTTTGATGTCTTATAGGCTATGATGTGATAGTGGTTCAAATTGGGTAAAGAATGCAAAGTTTATAATGGTGCAGTATTGTTGTAGAATATTTCATATGATTGTTGAAGATAAATGTATGTTTCAATTACATAAGTTGGAAATGATAATGACAATAAACCCTGAGTTCTATATTATAATTTAAGTTATCCAAGTCTACATGAAAGTTTCTACTCTAGAATTAATTTGGCAACTCAATTTAAACTAGACATTAATGGTCTGGCACTTCCTTGGATAAATAGGAATACATCACCTATCCTTCATTGCTGGCGTTATTTTCTAATATGATCCATATTTCTTTGAGAAGATAATGATGAATATCCATGTCTCAATAGTCTTAGCCTATGTAGATATGACAAATTTTTAATTGTAGATAGAGTAACAATTTTTAATAATGTAACTGATGCCTCCTGCCTATTTCGTAAGATTATCATCCGTCCACAGGAGGAGGAAATAGAAGATAGGATTATTATATCCCATAATCAATTGAAACCATGAAGGTTGGGAACGCCAGCGTGAAGTTCTCAGTTAGGGAGGACTCACAGCGCCTTACAGATCCCCATGCCTATAAAAAAGAGCAACGAGGGACCTTTGATAATTAGTAGACCTTCTAAAGAAACCATTAGAAGAATAGTAGATGTTCCACATTATCATCTAATGAATCCATATAAAGGATATTGCAAGGCTACCAATTGGAGGATACACAGACGTAGTGCTCTATTTTCTTAGTAAAATGGGGTTGCAGTCTGTCTAGATGCTCGATTTGATGGTGAGGAAGAGTCATGGCAACCCGTATCTTAGCCAACCTCCATGGGCATCTCCAATCAAAAGTCTACAACAGATGTGTAGTATGTAGTTCATCCAGCCTCTTAGCACAAGGAGCAGATAGTGAACCGTCTGCAAGATTTGATGGAGATAATGTTAGGATCGTACCAGAGAAAGGGGTGAAGGCGAAGCTGTTAGAGACTGTCATTGGTGGTGTGATATGTTGTTGTGAATTTGAATCCTCACTAGACGTCATAGTGTGGTGACACTCACGTAGGTGAGGACGCAACACATCTTGTTTGGTTAGCTGGTCTTGGAGGAAGCTAAATCCAGTGAGGAGGGTCTGTGAGACCTAGGTCAGGCACACCACATGAAGAAATCACAACCATTAGATTGGATCTGAGTGGCCAAGAGTAGTTGATGAGGTGATTATATTACATATCAAGGAATGAAGATTACATTAAGACACCAACAGTAAGTGGGTCATGTCCTTTTATAAAATTGTGCCTAAGAATGTCTAAAATTGAATATCGATCGAGTTGCCAACTCGACCAATTGGTGGCTAAGAGCTTTTATAAAAAGCCATTCGGTCAAGTTTCCATCTCACATAACTCGACTGATGGGCTGGAACAAAACTTAAGTAGGGTTTGGCTGACTATTCTCCCTCTGAACTAGAGAAAAGTCAATTGATTCCTCCTCCAGCTCTCGCAAGCTCTCAAACCTAGCCCCGACCTTCCCTCTCCTAGCCCTAACCAACCCTCATTTGACCTTCCTAGCTCCTTTTCCTATCAACCCTAGGTGGTTAGACATCCTTAGGTGGTGACATTCTCTAGTTTTAGCTCCCATTCTTCTCCATTTTCCCTCCATGGCTTCAAATAGAAGACAAAGAGCTGCCCCTACTGGAGTTTCTTCATCCTTATCCAACTCTGGCCTCATTCCCTATGACGATACCTTTTTTGTCTCAATCAAAGCTCTAAATCGGTACAAGGATCTCCTTCCTAGAAACCTCTTTCCCTTTTGTGCTTTGTTTGGGCCTCGACTCGCTAAGTAAAAAGTCATAGATGATGTATCCGAGTTGCTTTATGATCATCACCTAGCTGCCTCGAGTGTCAAACTTTGGTACTTCCACAATTCCATGACAAGCACTAAGGCGATTCATGAATTCTAGGCTCATCTATCATAGAACTATGACACTTTCGTAACCCCTCCTAATACTCAAGTGTTTATCACTTCCATGATTGTCAGTAAGAAGTTCACAATCTCAAAAGATACCTTGAATATGTTTTTCAATGTTACTGAGGTAACCAACACATGGAGGAAAGACTATCCTGAGTATTTAGACCTCCTTGACCTGGAGGCTTTCTACAAGCAATATGATATCACTCTCCTTGACATAATAAGTTATTGAAGAAGCCTTAGTTTCCCTATAGGAAGAAATCCACCCTACCTTCCTCTACCTTGGACCTTAAAAACCACATTCTCACTTTGGTAGTCAACTGCAATATTCATCCCAAAAAGAATCAAACTAAAATTGTAGGGAATACCATAGTGATTATGTTTTTCCTGTTGAAAAACATTGGAGTCAAGTGGTCTAGATACTGTCTCACCGTATGACCTACTTTAATTATAGAAAGAATAATTGTGGCACCCACCCTCCCTACCCAGCTTTGATATGTGGCCTCTTTGCCTTTGTGGCTGAGAACACTCTTTTCATGACCTTCATTACAAACCTTCTAGAAAATGAGTCGGCATTAGTGAGACCACAATCAAGAAAAGCATTTTACCTACACCCTCTTCCACCACACCTAGAGCCTCTACCTCCACCCAGGCACCTCCACCTCCATCACCATCCCAGTCTACCCACACCTCATTTCATGTATCCAATGAAGCCCTCAAGGGTTACACGGTGCATCAGTAGGCGTACAAACTTTAGATTCAGGAGCATCTATAACAAGATCTTTGTTCTATCATGTCTTCCTTGAACCTATCTTGTGCCCATCCTTATCCTACCTACCTACCCTATCCAGGTGGTGATTATGCTTCCTATGCATATAATCACTTCTACCCAACCCCTCCACCTACTGCTTTCATTGCTACACCCTCTGCTATTGGTGGACCTACCCCTGGAGTGCTACCTCTCCCTACTGGCCCCATAGCTACCTTGATTGCATTCCTTGGAACTTCTGCTCCTACTTTACCTCAGGCCAAGGGGCTCCATGATCTTGGCATGTCTTGGGATGAGCAGAATGCCATGTGGCCCGGTCATGGTTTCAGTCCTTCTTCCGATGAGGAGATGCCCGACCAGGTTTTTGACACCCCAATTTTCTATATCACATGATTATAAGCTAGACATCTTTTTATTTCTTGGGAGTGTCACAAACATGAAAATCATTACAATAATAATAGAAAAGAACCATTATAGACTTGTGTCAAAATGTATTATCATAAATTTGTAGAAATAAAACATAGTACAAGAGTATAAATTCTGGAAGCTGGACATCAAATTTGGATCATGTAGATGGCACTGCACCAAGCTATCCTCCTAACTCTTCACTCGCAAAATCTGACCTAGATTTTCTTTCTGAATTTTAAATTCTGCAGACATCTCATCCCCAGCCATGCATAAGAGGAAACCTACTGATAGAGTAAGTGACATTGAATTCTAATAATTGGAAGAAAAATAACTATGTTATGCAAACTATGAATCTATATTGAAGTAAACATCTTTTCTTTACATTTTTTATCTTTATGTGGACACTATTATACAATAAGTCCTCTTCTATGGCACTGTGTGCCTTCTATGGTGCAACACACCTTCTGTGGCATGAAAGCCTTCTGGTGACACTGAGGTGTCTTCTGTTCTGTTGCATCAAGTGCCTTCCATGGTGCAATGCACCTTTTGTGGCATAAAAACCTTATGTTCAGTATACTGCAGTACTTCTGTTAAGTGAGGACTTATTATATAATATAAATTAAGTTTTGGTGACAATTTCTATTCTTTTCTATTCTTGTTCTATTTTTGGTTTTGATTCTATTATGTATCTATTTCTATTATGATTCTACAACTCAACTAACTGAGATAAATTCTGAAGTATGTATTATGTTTTGGCATTCTATATTCTGAATTCTATTTTGACATTGTATAAAAATTTGAGATCTGGACTAATAGCTAAAATTTTAAAAACTGGGGATAAGTTCTGATATTTCTATTCTAATTTTTAATAATTCTATTCTAAATTTTGAGTCTCAATTAGTAAATAACTGTGTAAATCTGAATTCTAGATTCTATATCTGATTTTGATGTTCTATAAGAATTCTAAATTCTAAATGATAATAAGGAATTAACATACTAAAACAGATTGTATCTAGTGTTCTAGTAATTGTATGCTAATTCTAAGTATTTATGCAAGGATAATAATTTGGAATTGATACTTGATAAGATCTAGGTATGGGTTATCTGAGACAGAAGTTCTATTGTACTGAAAAGTAGTATTCCACATATTAACATTAAACCATGAGTAATAAGTAGATAAAATTTTAGACATACTTGGGCACATATCACCCATCATTGAGTACTATTTAGTGATAAATCCATCGTTTGTGAAAAATATCCAAAACAAGCGAAAAACAAGGCAAAAGAACATGAAAATTTAGCACTTTAGAAAGCAAGGTTGATCAAGACACGAAAAAAGCATATAGGATAGTTAGAAACTAGCTAGAAGGCAGATTAGATTCATCCAAAGTAGTTGTGAATAGTTTAGATCTAATAAAATTAAATTTCTCTCTAGCTAGAGGTTTAGTAAAAATGTCCACCAACTGATTTTCCGTGTCTACATGCGTGATATAAATATCCTTCTTTACAATGTGATCATGAAGAAAATGATGATGAACCTCTATATTCTTGGCAATATTATGCAATATAGGATTGTAAGATAAATTGATTGCACTAGTATTATCAAAATAGATAGGAGAAGCGTCAAAATAAATGTTAAAATCTTGGAGCATTTGCTTCATCCACATAACCTGGGCACAACAACTCCTGACTACAATGTATTCCGCCTCGATAGTTAATAAATCCACTATGCTCTATTTCTTGGAAAACCAATACACCAAGCATGGTCCTAGGAGGAAGCAAATGCCACTTGTGCACTTTCTATCAATCAAATATCCTGCATAATCAACATCACTATAAGCTATATGAGTAAAGTCCCTTGACTTGGGATGCCATAGTCCAAACTTTTGAGTTGTGGCTAAGTACCTTAAAATCCTCTTAACAGCTATAAGATGTTATTTCTTCGGGTTTGATTGAAAGCAAGCACACAAGCCAACACTAAACATTATGTCAGGTCTAGAGGCAGTTAAATAAAGTAAACTTCCACTCATACATCTATAGAGCTTCTCATCAACTTTCTCACCTTCTTCATCTTTATCAAGTTTGGTTTTGTTTGTCATGGGGGTGTCCATTGTCTTGGTGTTCTCCATCCCAAAGGGCTTGAGTAGCTTACTTGTGTACTTACCTTGGTTGATGAAGTTCCCATCTTTAGTTTGCTTGATTTTAAATATAAGGAAGAAAGTAAGTTCACCCATCATGCTCATCTCGAACTCACTCTACATAAGATCACTAAACTCCATGCAAAGATCAATATTAGCTCTTCCAAAAATGATATCATCAACATAAATTTGAATGATAAGAAAATTGTTAGAAGTGTGTTTGAGAAACAAGGTAGAATCTATGTTGCCCATGATATACCCATGATCTAACAAAAAGTTCTTTAATTTCTCATACCAAGATCAAGGTGCTTGTTTGAATCCATAGAGATATTTTTTCAATATATACACATGATTAGGTAAACTATCATGTTAAAAGCCCAGAGATTGTGCAACATACACTTCCTCCTCAATTGTACCATTCAAAAATGCACTTTTAACATCCATTTGATATAGAAGGAAATTCTTATAACTAGCAAAAGCAATAAAAATATGAATGGACTTAAGTCTAGCTAAATGTGCATATGTTTCAACAAAATCTATACCTTCCTACTGATTGTAGCCTTGAGCCACTAACCTTGCTTTGTTTCTTACCACCTTGTCACTTTCATCCAGATTGTTGCGGTAGACCCACTTGGTTCCAATGATCTTTCTATCACATGGTCTTGACACTAGAGTCCACACTTTGTTCTTCTCAAATTGCTCTAGTTCTTCCTACATGGCTAGGATCCCCTAATCATCCCCAAGAGTTTCTTTGACATTATTTGGTTCAAGTTGTGAGATGAAGGCGTTGTTGGATTGTTCTTTGTTGTAGGTGGCCCGTGTCTTCACTCTTTCAAAAGGGTCACCTATGATTATCTCTTTAGGATGATTCTTTACAAAGCATGGATTTGGATCCTTTTTTTCTTCATCTATCTCTTCTTCTTAAGTGACTACCTCTTTTTCCTTTTAGGTGATGTTGAGTTCACTCAGGATATGAATTACCTCTTCTACCATAACATCATTAGCAATATCCTTGGAAACAGAGGGGTTAGTCAATAAATTTGGCATTAATAGATTCTTCTACTTTACATAGATCAACATTATACACTTTATAGGCCTTGCTAGAAGTGCTATAGCCAAGAAAGAAAGACTTATATGATTTTGGATCAAACTTGTCAAGAGAATCATTCAAGTTCAAAGCAAAAAGGATACCTGAAAATGTGAAAATATTTGATAGAAGGCTTCCTACTATGCCATAGCTCATAGGGGGTTTTATTCAAACAGCGATGTGTGAAAACTCAGTTTTACACAAAATATGAGGTACTAATGGCTTCATCCCAAAACTTCTTTGGAGTGTCATACTCGAAAAGCATGGTCCTAACCATTTCATGTAGTGACCTATTCTTCCTCTCTACAACCCCATTTTGTTGAGGTGTTTGAGGTGAAAAAAAGTTATGTGCATATCCAGACTCTTCACAAAAATGTTCAAAAAGATCATTTTCAAATTCTCCCCCATGATCACTATAGATGGAAACAATGCGGTAAGAAGCTTCATTTTCAACTTGTTTGCAAAAACTAGAGTAAACATCAAGTGTATCACTCATAGAAATGAGAAAGAAGGTCCAAGTATATCGAAAAAAATCATCAAGAATAACAAGACAATACTTGGAACCACAAAGAAATTGAGTTCTCATAGGTCCAAATAGATCAATATGGAGAAGTGCAAGAGCTCTCTTAGTACTAAGGACTCCTTTGGTTGAAGGATGACTTGTTTTTATTTCCTTGGGTACAAGGTTGGCATTCCTCATCCTTTTTCAAAATCCAATTTGGTAAGTCCCTTGACCAAGTCCTTTTTGCTCAACTTCTTCAATTGATGCATATTTACATAACCTAGTCGATGATGCCAAAGAGAAATATCATTCGAATTGACTACAAGGCATCTACCAACAATAGGATTAATAGAGTCAAGCATGATTACATAAAGGTTGTCGTTCCTAGTTCCCTTATGTATGACATGGAAAGTGAGGGAATTTAGGAGTAAGCATTCAAAAGAAGTAAATAGCATAGGGTAACCATTATCACATAATTGACTAACACTTATTAAATTGTGATGTAGGCCATGCACAAAGTGATCATTCCTGATACACAAGGTCTCACCTACATCATCCTCACCTTTTACCTTACCTTTCTTGTTGTCACCGAAAGTGACTGAACCTCCTTTCTTCTTTGTGGAAGTGTTGAAATGGCTTATATCACCCATCATGTGCTTTGTGCATCCACTATCAACAATCCATTTTCCTTTTTCCTGTGAGAAAGGAGAGTTTTGGTTCCCAACTCAAACTTTGGGATCTGTTGTTATCTTAGGGACCCATTTCATCTTTGGGTTGGTCCCCTTAGACTTGTAAGGATAATAAGTAGAATAATGATCATCACTTTTACAATGAGAGAAAATCATATGGTTCTTAGAGGCAGAAGATTCTCCAATGAAAAGAGGAGTTTCCTTACTCTTTTTCTTATCTTTGGCCTTACTCTTACACTTAGGACTTCCCCCTACAAATCCCAAACCACTAGTACCACTTTGTTTGGTAGAATGGTCAATGATTTCATTTAGGGAGTTTTTCCCTTTGAGGATTTTTTTGCAGAGAGGCTCTAAGTCTATGATTGTCTTTAGTAAGTGATATAATAGTAGAAGACAAACTATCAAGATCATCTCTAGCATGAACAAGGTCCGCCTCAAAACAGAGGGCTTTAGTCAAATAAGAATCTTTTTCAAGAGTAATGGAAGAAACATCATTACTAGGTAAAATAGGTCTAGAAGATAAATCATTAACTTGACCAAGTAACCTAGCATTTTTAGATTTTAAGAAACTAAATTTCTTTGAGATAAACATCCCTCTCATCTCTACAAACATCACTAATAAGCTTAAGTTCAACATTTTCAGTTTTAAGAAACTCAAGCTCATTAAGGCACTTTTAGTTGTCTTCCTTAAGACATGTAATATTCTTAAGATAGAAACCATTCTCTACTTCAACTCCATTCTATTGGAGCTCAATATCAAGAAATTGCCTTTCAAGAAATAATTGCTCTCAAGATGAATTTTCTCATTTTTCTCAAGAATATCAAGTTTGGCCTACAAGTCATCAATGATTTTAACCAACCTCTTATTTTTAGATTTACATTCATTATAAGAAGAACGGGTAGTAACAAGAATGTAAATAAGAATTTCTTTAGCTAACTCATGCAAACTTACCTCACCAATATCTTCACTTGTTGAGGCCATGAGTGCAAGGTGGCACTCTCCATCTTCGTCAAAGCTTTAGCCACTAGACGATGATCCTTCCCAAGCTTCATGAGCTACGCCTTTATCCTCGTCTCCTTCTTGTCCTTCCTATTGTATTTTCTATCTTTCTTGTAATCTTCCTCCTTCTTGGATCTACTCTTATGGTGTGACTTTCTAGCCTTAGGAAATTCACTCTTGTAGTGCCCTTTTTTATCACACTTGTAGCACCTTAGAGTAGATGAAAAAGATTGCTTTCCTTTGAAGTTCTTTCCTAGGAGAAGTTGGCTTCATGCTCACTAGGGACATCATCTTCACTTGAGGAGGGAGGAGAGGTCCGGCAAGCAAGTTATTATTGAAGGATAAGAGCCTCCACTTGAGCTTTGAAGGCAATATCTTTGATCTTCCTTGATTATTTTTCTTCTCGCTATGCTTCCTCTTCTTGCTAGTCAAGTCTTGACTCATGAGCTTGTAGAATACCAATAAGCTCCTCAGTTGGAAGATCACCAAGACTTCTTACTTATTTAATGGAGGTCAGCTTTGACTCTCATCTCTTTGGAAGAGACCTCGAGATCTTTGAATTGATTGCTCCTCTATCCAACGTATGTCTCAAAGTAGCTAGGCCATTGATGATGATGTTGAGCCTTGAGTACATATCAGAAATTCCTTCTTTCTTACCCATCTTGAAGTTCTCAAGGAGGCTATTCAACATGTAGATCTTTGCCTCCTTCACTTTCTTTGTGCCTTCATAAATGATACACAACTTGTCCCATATCTCATAGGTTGTATCCCATGAGGAGATGCAGTTAAACTCAAATGGAGTGAGGGATGCATAGAGGATGCTAATTTCTTTGGCATCGAGCTATGCCTTCTTTAGGTCTGCTTCATCCCAAGTTGATACAGCTTCAGTCTTGACTCCTTGTAGGGTGTAATTATCACTTTCCACATATCAAAGTTTGTCCCTTGAATGTCGAATTGCATCTGCCGTTTCCAATAGAGGAAGTTGGTGTCATCAAAGACTGGGGGGAACATGGAAAAGACTCCCTCTAGGTTGAGGGAAGCAAGTAGGTTCTCACTCATCTTCTAATCTCATAGGAGATTTGTTAGAGAAGATCCCTACTCTGATACCACTTGTCAGATCTAGGGCTCTATAGAGGGGGTGAATAAAGCTTGAGAATTCTCACAAGAATAGTTAGACCTTCAAATTATATCAACTAAAACCAAAAGCTAAAATTGAATTTGAAGTCATATCTAAACAAGCATAGCAAGGATGATAGAGATTGAAACAAACACTTGGACAAGGTGTTTAGATTGGTTCAAATCTCCAAACTAGCAGACCATCAATTCACTACCTAGAGAGGTCAACCTTTAGGACTTTGCAACCCATGTATACTTATATTCCATTATAAGAGATACAAGAAGATCACCTTACATCCAAAGGCTTACCTATCCAAGACAAGATTCTTCCACCTAGACATGGACTTACCCCCTCGATCAAGATGTCTTCATCCTTCAACAAGGACTTACCCACACTTGCACCAAGCCTTTGGCCTCGTAGGGATTACCCACTCTTCTTGGATCTTCCATCTTATCCTTCTCCTTTACTTGAAGAAGATCTTCACACCTTCTTCAACGTTGAAAAAAGAAGAACAACTCCTCCTTCACTCGGAGAAGATCACTTCAACCTTTGCTCGTTGAGAAAGGGGATTGGGAAGATAGAAATATTTTTTTGAAAGTGGGACCGAAGTCATTTTATTAACCCAAATCTTTTTGTGCTAGTACAATGACTTCATTTTTGAAGTTATCTATTCGAGAAAGGGAGAACTCTAGCATGCGTGCCTTAGTGGCTAACAGGTGGCTGACTCTATTTGCCTCACGGTACACATGATTAAGGTTCATAGCATAAAAATCTAAAGTGGCTTCTACAATCTGCATGACGACACGGTCCTCGTATCCTCGGCCATAGTGGCCAACCTTGATGGCTCGTACCAGGTTCAGGCTATCTGTTTCCACCAACAGATCTGTGAATCCCATTCTGCGAGCTTCCTTCGGTGCCCCTCTCTTCGCCATTGCTTCTGCCATGAGAGCTGAGGTAGCATGTCCAAGCTGCAATTGAAATGTGGCCCTGATCTTCCCTTGACCATCACAGATGACTACACCTCCAACTGCTGCTGTACATTGCTGCCAACATGCGTCCATGTTAAGTTTAAGAACACCACCCCGACGGCTTCCACGGGGTGTCTCTTGGCAGCGTGGCCCTTTTTCCCGCCGCATGCAGCTTCCTGCTCTGGTGGTTCTGGTAGTCACAGACCAGATTGGAGAAGCTAGCAACCAGTGTCATCTCGTAGAGTGGTGTATCTTCAAAAAGGATCTTGTTCCTCGCCATCCACGCTATCCATAGCATCGTCGCCAGCTCCGCAGCCACCTCCTCCTTTGCGTGGTTAGTCAGTACCTGCAGCAGGTCCTCGATGTTTGCCACCAGCCGGTGACGCCATGCAGTTCCTCACCGCCACAAGCCCATACACGTTTTGCGTAGTCGCATCGGAGAACCGCGTGTAGTTCATCTTCCTCAACTTGTTTGCATCGTTGGCAGATGTTAGTCTCTGTGATATGCCTTCTATGGAGCCTACTCATCGTTGGGAGTGCTTTCTTGCATAGCCGCCACACAAAGTGTATAAGCTTTGGTGGCCACTTCTTTTTCCATAGCTTGTCCCACTCGTTCCCATCTGTCACCGGTGCACCGCCGTTGCCCTTTGTGATGTACTGGTAAACCGACCGGGTGGTGAGTTCTCCTCTCAAGTCGGGTTCCCATACGAGCTGATCTTCTTCCTCCGATGCACTGAGTGGAATGCTTAGAATTCTCTCATGAAGTGTGGGCGGCAATAGCATTCAGATGCACTCTTCATCCCATGAACCTTCTGCTTGCTTGATGAAAAATTGGACGTGGTGTCCCTCATCAAGTCGTTCCTCCCCTTCCTCGGTTTGTCGTGCGTGTGCCTGCCATAATGACCGGGAATCCATCTATCATTGAAGGTGCGGATTTTCGTCCCCCTACCGATGCGCCACATGAATCCTTCCCTTATATGTTGCATGGACCCTTGGATGCTCTGCCATGTGTAGCTCGGTCCATACCCCACATCAGCTTCCAGAATATCTTTTCTTGGGAAGTACTTGGATTTTAGGACACGTCCAGCTAGAGACTCTGGATTTGTGGCTAGTCCCCACCCTTGTTTAGACAATAAAGCAAAGTTGAAGGCTCTCAGATTATGAAAACCCAAACCCCCATTGCCTTTCGGCTCACAAAGTTCTTCCCAGCTGATCCAATGTATCTTACGTTCCCCCTCTTTGACACCCCACCAAAATCTCACAATCATCCTACAAATCTCATCTAGTAACCCGTCTGGAATTTTGAACACACTCATGTAGTAGGTCGGTATGGCTTGGATGACTACTTTTATGAGAATCTCCTTTCCCAGTTTTGATAGAAGATTTTCTTTCCAGCCTTGTAATTTCTTCCATATCCTGTCCTTTATTGAACTGAAGACTTGTTTCAGGGAAGATAGAAATATGGAAACCTTTATAAGGTAATAATGGGGAAACTCTCTTACAACATGCCTAACTCACTCATAATTACAAAGTGGTTTGTAAATGAGAGAGAGAAAGGGACTCAAAGGGATGTAGTACACTCAACTATACCAAGGACCAATGATAGCATGAATGAGAAACCTTGGAATGAACTCTAAGAGGTTCTATTTATAGCTGGGGGAGTTCCTTAGTGTGTGGGATCACTTAAAGAATGAAAAATAGCTATTTTAAAACTTTCAAGGGATCTATTTTCATTCTAAAAACTCTCCAATGATTGGAATCAATTTTTCTATGTTTACCATACAGTACATTCAGTCGAGTTTCAATAAAGGTAACTCGACCGATCCACTATCTGACAAAGCCAATTTTCAAACTACCAGTCGAGTTTGTCCTGGGGTAACACGACTGACCAGCTAAAATCAACTTTGGTTAGAAAGATAATTGGTTGACATCTGTGAGTGTACAACTCGACCGATGCAACCATTTCCAAGAATCCATCACAAATCAGTCGAGATCCAAACTTGACTGATTAAATGATGGAAATAAGTGTCCCTGAGTTTTTCTCATCTTAGTTACAAGTTATATCATCAATACAAATCATTACAAGAATATTATAATGTGGTTTGGAGTGTTTTCCATCAAAGTGCATTTTGATTACTTTTAACTTGAACTTGGACAAGCTAGGGCTTGTGTAATTTGATTCTTTTCATGTACCTAAAGCCTAAAATCAATCTTAAGCAAAGATATTAGATTCATATGAATAGAATGGTTACGTCATGATCAAAATATAGACAATGTATAACTCTCAAGTCAATAAATGTGATTTCTGATCCCCAATAGAACGAACCCATAATCCCTTAATTATGATTATTATCTTTTTATCCTTCTGATCTAGTACTTGTCATTCTGGAAGATTGATTATATTCTTGTGTGGGTGTCGAGATCTTAGATCCTCATGAGAATGAACTCATAATTTATTCATAATTTATATGATCTTTCTACTTATTTGACTCATTTGTTATAACTTATGGTGACATGATTGTCTTAATAAGTTCAAACGTATGAATGGAATGCACATGTTTCTTGGTGAGATCTCAGATAGGTATGTGTTGGATGATTAGACAAGGATCCACAATTTTCGGGATCAATAGTTTACAGGAATCTCAACCTCTGTGAGATTGTCTGTAATCAATGAATCCACATATTCCTAAACTGATCATTGATATTAGGAGTTTATTCTTTGGGGAAAGGGTTGGTTATGTGTGTGATCTTCTGGACCTCCAGCTCTGCTATCATTTGTTAGTTAAGTTTATTTCAATAATTTACTTATTTTCTTAGTTTTAATCAAACTCTCAAAATTGTAATTTTACTTCCTTATTCTTGCGATTGGATTTGGATCTCAACCACTCTTTTGACGTCTCTTGGGATAGATGCCTTACTATACTAAAAGTTGACTTCTTTATTATAACAAGTTAATAACCTTTATAGAAGGTTAAACTCTAGGACTTTTCCTAGTGATTTTTTGTGTGTACAACACCACATATCAGTAGGGAATTCTCTCAGAGGCCTATGCTCATATAGGTATCTTGATCAAAGACATGTATTTAAATAGGCACTACTATTAAACTCTATGCTTAGGTAGGTACCTTCTTCAAAGTCGTGCACCCAAATAGGCATTTCCTTTGAAACTCTAAATATAATCCTTATCATGAATAGGTAATACATAGGTATAAATACCTACATTCCGATAAGGATCTTCATCAAAGACATACCCTAAATAGGCATCGCTTCAATGTCAAAAAGTCATATCCTGAATAAGGATCTATCCAAAGACCCACTTTGAATTAGCATTTCACTGAATGAGATCCCCAAACTTTAAGCCTTATCATGAATAAGCACTACTTTTTTCAAAAACCATGCACTCATATAGGAATCAACGTCAATGTCATATCCCCAACAAGGATCTTATGCCTAAATCCCAACACTTTGGTAGGCATCAACCTATTTTGATACTTCTTGACTATTTCCCAAAAATTACAAGCCATGTCCCAGATAGATAATCTTTGTTACAAAATCCTCATACCATATTAACACCAACAATCAAGCACTATCTATATTATCTACTCATCAAATGTCAATTCTTATTCCCAAGATGTCACCTACATCCTAAGTCACATCCTACATAGACATCACCTACAACAAAGCCTATCCTATATAGGTATTTCTCATGATAAATTTTTATTTAGAATAGGATGTCCTTAGGTTTTTATGAACACAAAAACTTAAAGTCCTATCCCAGATAGGAATCTCCTGTACTCAAAATCTCTACCCCATGTAGGAAATAAGATAAATACCTATGCTCAGGTACACGCCCGTGTTTCAGATCCATCTTGCATCTGCATTATTTAGCACAACTATGTCTGACATTCAGGTAAGCACCTTAGTGAATCCCTACACGTTGCCCACATCACAAGAGCATATAATATAGGCATTCCTTATAAGGAGTCCACCCTTTTTAATCCCTTATTCCAAATAGGAAACCCTCCAGATCAAATTAGAACCAAAGTTGAAGGCTTGTTGCACAAAAGCATCCATGGGAGCAAGTTGTCACACAAATCCATATTTCCTTTTGGTTTGGATGTGAGAAAATTAATATTTTCTTGTAGTCTAGACCAAGACCATATATTAGATGATCTATAAAATCATAAATCATCATCTTTGATTGTATGTTGATGATCATATAAACACCAACTTAAAATTATCTAGAATAAGAATATGATAGGAAGTAATTTGTTCTTATCAGGAATTATGTTCCTTGAATCCTAGATCATTACTTCTATCTAAAAATTCCTTGGATCCCATACCAAAAACTTATATTTGGCCACAAATCCTATAAAACTTGCACATCCTTATGGTCTTGCATCACGATCATAAATTGAACCAACGTCATTAGTTACAATCGAGTGATCATGCATTTCCTTGGATTTGAACCCATATGTTAGTTATGATGACCCTTTCATTTGGACTTGTACATCTTGGGGTTTTACTTTATTTTCCTTGAAAACATATGGTAATTTCTACTTATACATCATATTTATTTTAATATTCATGCCTTCTATTTGTACATGAACAATACATATATTTTATCTAGTAAAACAACATGAAATAGGAAAATAAATTTAGTTATGTGATAATATTGTTCATTTATCAATTTTGGGTCTCTAGTCGTAGGATGAACTCATAAAATTGTACCCAAATCATTGCTTTTGTCTTCCCTTAGGTTTATTTCCATCTGCATCATGTTGTTTACTTGTTCATAGAGAAAGAGTAGATTATCATCTATTATCTTCTCTTCCCCCCTTTTCTCATCTTCTTAACACACCCTTAATTTAGTGTTTTTATATAAATATATGAGGATAGGGAAGAGAAGGGATGGAGGGGAAGGGGTGGGCAGGAAAAGGCTCAACAAAGAGAGACAAAATGATGCAAATGTTGGTCTAATATAATATTGGAATTGTTCAGCCTGAATGGAAAGTGAACTTTTAGTCTAGGATTGAAACAAAAATGAACCATAATTGTTGGTGATTGTAAATGGAATTAGAGTTGTATAATAATGTTGCACTCATATGGATTTTACTCATTATTTCATAAATTGTACTACAATAGATGTAGTAGTCTTTGATAATCATAATAAGTCATATTAACTTGAATTGAAGTAATAATACCTACAAATGAGCCATTTCATGACATTTAGAAAATAAAATTCATGTGAATTTGAAAGTTCTAGAAACTTACTTGCTAGCAATGGATATGCACTACACTATAAATAAATATACTTTCAATGACACTATTGTAATTGGTGAAAGGATCTTACACAAATTGGATGCCTTAAAACGTAGTTGTGTAGAAGAACCATGGTTTAAGGCCATGTCGTAGAGAGTGAATGATGGTGCTTTTCATAGTCATCTATGGAGTCATGTTTGAAGGTCCTAGAAAATCAAGCCCTATATTTATCTTTATATAAAATTCTATATTATGATTAATACATTTACACACTCAGATAATATGGTTCTCAACCAAATTTAAATGTTCCTTTTAAAAAGAGACATCACATGAATTTTATTCCCATGGTTAACTCCCTCATAGATTATAATGTGGAAAGGTTTGCCCCACTTGAGGCTTTTTACAACTCAAGAACCCCTAAAACATTGTTTTTGTGTTCTTTTGGTACATTCAAAGGAAAAATAATTATAAAATTTTATAAACATCGATAAATTCTTATTAATTAGAACAAACATTTTTAGTTAAAAAGGTAACTTTTCATCTCTCTAAGTATGTTTTCTTTCACGTAGAGTCTTGAGGTTATTTTACCTAAGTGTCTCATTTCCTCCTTGGTTCTATACAACTTGAAAGGAGACAAGAAAAAGTTAAAATTTTAACTACTTTTTTGTCTTATGATTGGTTGTTTGGGGTTTGTATCCCTCGTGAATTTTTTTAGGGTATTCATTTCATGGAGAACCCAGGCGGATATTAATTTTACCTTGCATGATTTTTTGGTAGGTTTTTGTAAATAACCTAGATGTTGAATAATGGTTACAAGGACCAACAATCCTCAAGATTAAGAATTGGAGGTAAAAAGTTTATAGTTGCCTCACATAACCAGTTTTATCTCTCCCATCATATGAATGCTAGTTTTGGTGTTTTATTAGATATTATTAAGTAAACTAAATATAACATGTACTTAATAAAGGGGGTCAAGGAATCCTTGGTGTGTATTTTGTATAAAAAATCTCACACCTATTGGAATGGTTGTATTTTATACATTCAGACACCTAATACTTGTTATTGTATATTTGTATAAGTATAATTACCTATTTGCAACCTATATTATGACTAATATACATGATTTTCTCATAAGGTCCAAGGGATCATCTGGTCATGTGGACACCTTTCCATTTGAATTCATATACTACCAGATCATGGTCATGTGAACCATTTCACATCAGTAGCTTTGGAAATCTTACTCCTAAACGCCTTAAGGAAACAGTCTAGGTAGTAGTTAGGCTTGATTCATTTAAATTGATATAATGTTTTGATAAAAGGAGCAAGAAATATCGAGAAGAGAAGCAAAGGAAGTTATATATATATATATATATATATATATATATGAATGTATGTCCTTATGTATATATAGGGGATGTATTTGTTACCTAGTTGGGTAATATGAATTAGTTATCCAGTTACTGTGGTTACAATTTGATCAACTAATTACAATTTTGACATTCCAGTTACAAATTTTCGCTACTGGTTGCAGTTCCGGGTGGGGATTTTTCTTCCAGAAATGTCATTTTTATTATTTTCACATAATAAAATGCATAATTGATGCTATTTTATAGACGAGTGTATGTATTATAAATGTCGTCATCCCATTACATTTTGGCGCCTTCTTGTTACAAAATAGGATCCACGGGTTACTAACCTTAGTTACCTAGGTCGGGTAGTTACTATATGGACATATATATACATGCATATATAGGTACATACATATATATATATACATACACACACACATATATATATATATATATATATATATATATATATGAATATATATATATATATATATATATATATATATGTATCCCACCTACATGTATATATATACATACATGTAGGTGGGATATATATATATATATATATATATATATATATATATATCCCACCTACATGGATAGGGGAATATGTATGCCTTCTACCATTCTTCTCCTCTATATCATCTCCCTTCAATTAACCTTCCATCCTCCTATGGGTAATGTCAATTAATTTTGAGAATAATACTGACGAGTTCAAGAAGATTTGTGAGCATCAAAATACATAGAGAAGACATGACTAGACCACACACAAAATGATCATCACACCACCTCATCTACCTCCTTCTCCATATTGATATCTCTCAAAAACAAGGATCTTGACATTGTCGCCTCCACCTTCCACCTTGTCTTCCATTCAACACTATCTAAAATGAAGAGTCATGACCCGAGTGTTTAAGAGAACATGTTAACCAAGATGCAAAAATATCCTTCTCTACCGCTTGATGTCCTCCTCCTTCACATCCCACCTGATCTATTATAGAGGAAATGTGTGTGTGGATCCATGATGTCACTACTCCACCTACTTGTCCCCATTGGTCTCCCATTATTGATTGTTGTGTGGAGCTAACTAGAGTAGGTTTTACACAATTCAAAATCAACATTTCCACATTTTCGTCCTCCTCCTATGTGATATACAATTCTCCCTCACTGCTTCCACTAGCTACATCATTACTGCTAGAAACAAGTATAGAATAACAGTTAGTAAGAACGAAAATTGTAATGGAACATATTATTGTCACAACGAGAGGTGTGAAGAGAGCTCTTCAACCATCGTGTGATTCCAGAATGAATAAAAAGATCCTATGTTCCTCTAGTTTATCCCCGTCCACCTCCATTTCATATTGTTATTGGTTCCCTATTAGATGGATCTTTCTGGTCAATAGGAAACAATTAGTGGGGAGCCTATATTGAGTGATGATCGTATGTTTTAAGTTGTTCCAATGCAACTTGTGTCACTATAGTGAGGTGGTTCTGGTGTGGGTGATGTTTTGATGGATGTTGCAGCATACTTAGTTTTAGATCCTTTTTAAAGTTGGATATCAAAAGGATATAGATAACAATGATACAAAATACATATTCAAAGATGAATGAAGAACAATTTGATAACTAGGGGGTGTGTTCCAAGCATATGCTTCATTAAGAAATAAGTGCTTAATTTTAGGTTTAATGATGTTGTAAATTCATCTATTGAATCATTGAGCACATATTTTATTTTTCTTCTGTCCAACTAAGCTAAATCTTATGTTTAGGTTTAAAATATTGTTTTGAATATTTTATCAAGATTTTAGTATTTTTACATGTCATTGTCAGAGTTAATTTTTTTTTATCATATCATATGTTACATAGGTCAAAGTCTGTAGGAACATTTAAAGTGTAGTCAAGATTGGAAGTCTCTAGAGTCATGTCCACATTCTACTATATAAAGGAGAGGGGTTCTCTTATATTGAACATATTTTCAATACATTATCAATATATCATCCATATTATTTCCTTTCTACATGTATTGGAGCATCAATCATAACCTTAGAGAGAGAGAATCACCTTCTTCTAGTGGGAAACCACTTGGTCCAGGATGGCTATCTGCAAGTCCATCTCCATCATTCTTCATGCAGGGCCATCTCCTGTCATCATTTATGTGTTGATTATCGCACAACAAATTCTCTAGGGATGAAATTACTAGGTTTTACCTTAACCAATGTATGATAATCTTACCCTCAAGTAGATGGATATTATTGTAGTAAATTTAGGATAGAACCCAAAGGACAACATATTTAAGAACAATCTAATAAATTTCATTGACAAGAATTAGTAATTATCATAGGAAGTTGGTTTTAGTTTATTACCTAAGGTTGCAACAATGAAAAGGCTAGATTAAGGTTGTATATATGAATGGATGGAGACACTAGGGTAAGTTTTCCACTACCACCTATCATTCACTCTCTCATTGCATCACAATATGTATGAACAAACATATGTTGAGTCAAGTTAAATCCCACTTTTATCATTAGGTTTAAAACTCGACAAATATGACTCTAAGATTGGTGTTTTTAACCTAGATATCATATATGTATTGCCTCATGAAACACCTATTAAAAGTTTTGATTGAGGGTTTAACATTAATAAAATGATATCATAGGTCCTACGTTCAAATTTCTATACATCTAAGATATGAAAAACACGCAAAATAGCCGGCTAAACAACATTTGCAACCAAGAAAATGTTTGATCAATAATAAGTGATATTTACACAAACATAAATAGAAGAAAAAAAAGAACAAAATAGGGTATCATGGCTACTCCCCGCACACTAAAAAAGAGGATTACTCTCTGATCTAAATAGTAAATATATTAATAGTATAGGGAGGGAAGAAATCCATCATCATAGTTGTAAGGCCCCTAACCTAGCTTAGTGCTTGATTGTGTTTTTTTACTTAATAAGATTCTTGAAATTTAATCTAATATCTTGAGATGCTTTGATAACATGTGACATGGTTATGTTTTCTATTTCGTCCTATTTGGTTGATGTTTGAGCTTGTTACGCTTATTTTGGACCAAGTTCCATTTACCCATGTTGAGAGGTTATCTTGCAATTTCTCACATGTAGGTTGTGCCCTTTGTGTCTTGGAATAATGAGAGAGAGGATGGTGCTTTGGGGCACCTTATTGAGCCTTAGTTTGAGGAGGAAAGAGAAGGTGACATGTTGAGTGCTGTTTCTAAGGTTTGCTTGGATGCCCTAGGTTGGTGTTGACCGTTTGATGTTCTTGGTTTTCAGTGACCTTCCTTGTTGTTACTTGATGTTTTCTCTACGGTTGAAGGTGGTTTTGAGAGTGTTGTGAAGTCTCTTTGGTCAGAGAGCCTTCCTTCTCTTCTTTTAGGTTGAAGAGAACTTAGGGTTTTGGTTTGGTCGCTTGGAATTTTGAGTGTCTTCAACTGCTGGACTTTGTGCCATGTTTTCCTTCGACCGATGGCCCTCTAGGGCTAAGAGATATCATGAACGCACCTTGGTTTGCATGATATTTTCAACATGCATGGTTTAGTGGATGCATGGTTGATGTGTGGTGGACATGTGGCACTTATGTTCATGGCACCTAACCTCTTTGGTCTCTCTCTACCCTTGGGTATATGTACCCCTATTCTTTCATGCATATGATCCTTTTTCACCCTCTCTACCCTCTCTCTATCCTTGAGTTTGGCCCTTGTGTGCTTGGTGGAGAAGAAGCTCATCTTTGGTGCTTGGTGGCTGTAAATCCTTTGCATGTGGTGATCCAAGCTTGGAGCTACTCTTCCTTTGTGATCTTTGGTGATTCTTTGATCCTTGATAAGTAATCCACCTCATGATTTCATTTCTTTGTAAAAGCCTACCTCTTTATTCTTCTCATGGCCGAATCCATGGAGCTTCCATGGTGGTTCTTATTTTGGGATGGAGGTACTTCTAATTCTTAGACCCAATCCTTGGTTCTCTCAGGTAGCATTCAAGTTGAGTGGAGGAACTCTTCTCACTTTCTCTCCCTTCTTATTCATTTTTGGCCTTGGGATTTTAGTTCTTCTTCTTCCCCTTTAACCTAGGGTTTTATTCTATTTTGAGGTGGTGACTAGCTTGGTCATGGAGGAGATTAAGGCTAGGCTTCTCTTTTTCTTTTGGAGTTTCTTGATTGGAGGTGGCTGCACCATCATCTAAGGTGGGTTATATAACTTTCCCCTCTTCAATTATTCCACCTTAATTTCTACATGCAAAATCTATCTTATCCCGTTAACATGTTTATATGTTGCATAATTTTAATATCTTGTTCTAGAACTAGTAAAGAAACTATCTTTGGTGTTAGTTAAAACAACCCTTTCACGTCGGTTAAAAACCGACACCTAAGTGGGCGACACTATAGCCATAAGCCTACGATGTTGGTTCCTTGGGGAAGACAAAACATATGTAGAGATCCACTCATTGATTGTGTGGATAAAAGAAACTAACACCTATCATGATATACCATGTCACATTTATAACTCATAAAGGACCCTAAATTGTCAATTATATCTAATAATCTGACACCTATGACATGCTATCCAGCAAAGTTATGCTGTCTAGCATGACCATTTTTCTTTTTCCCTTTAGTGTCGGTTATTTTACTAAAATCGATGGTTCAAGCCTATAGAGTCAGTTTTATTAATACAACCAACAAATCATTTTTTTAATGACAAGACTACAGTCTACTGCTCGTCTGGTCAGTAGGATGAAGAACTTGTAGTTTAGTTCTGAACTATAGGTTAACAACATCATGTGAGTTCAGTTAAACAACAAGACACCAAACCTACAATGACAAACATAATATGCACACAATACACATCACAATCCACATTCCAGTCAAACTCTTCCAAAAAATCGTATGGCATTTTTTCAATTTACATATCAAATACACATCATAGTCAAACTCTTCCAAAATTTTAACATTATTGCAGTAGACTTACATACTATTGTAGGTAGCAAAAAGATGTCTAATTCTATTACATAATTGCAGTAGACCATAATATTACAAAAAACCTTAGTGCAGCGGGTTGTATGATCCAGGGACACTGTTCAAAGATCTAATGGCTATACTTCAGGATATAGTCATCTCTTATGATGGTAATATCTGACACATGTGTAGAAATTCAATTGTGCAGTTTGAATATGTTGTACATGTTGCATCTAAGTGCAAAACTATGAATCTTCTTGAACACTGTTCAACAAGATTTATAGTTGTATATATATGGACAATTTATCATATGTTACATGTTGTGACAATTTGTCCAAGTGAACTATGATGTGTAATGCCTTAAGCATGTTATATGGTATAAGTTATCAGTTTGTGGACTCATATGTAAATGCTTCAACTTTATGGTTTTATGGAATCAATTTTAATTTACCACATTTTCTAGCAACTTGAACATTTAGTATTAATTCCTCACTTGTTTTGAGTAATCTCATTTTGTGTGGAGATGGGCATAACAATAGTAGATAGAGAAGAAGTAGTCAAGGTGTTCATATGGCTATGCTTGAGGTCAGGGGTGATGGAAATTGACATAGAAGCAAGATCACTACTTGACATTCCTCAAGGAAGGTCTTGTAGGCATCATCTTTCTTCTATAGTTCAGATTAGTCTGCTATAAGAAAGGAGTAGTAGGTTGATAAGATGGAGGCTATCAACTGATGGAAATGAGTACTACAAGAATAGCCTTTTCGTGGTTATAACTTGAATGCTTAGAGGATCAAAGGTGGAGGTGTCATACATCAATTGAAATGTCCAATGGAAATTGGAGATGGATGCTCAGAACTACTTTTGGCATCCTAAAGGCATCAAAATCATGGCCTTTTAGTGGAGGCCATGGTCTTGTATTTATAAGTGGATCACTAGGGATTGGAACTCTCCCCAACTGTCTTGTAGTTAAGTGGAGGTCGCCATGAAGGTGAAGAGGAAGTTGCACAAGGAAGACAATGGGTCTCTCATAGTTAAATATTTCCATCAATAGATAAAAAGGCATGAGTCCCATTGGAATACATAGGTAGAAGTCATGTCAGTTGAGGCACATAGGCTTCCATAAAATATAGGTGTGTTGGATTTCCTTCAGAAGATCACTATTAGTAGGCAAGAACTGGGGTTCCATCAGTTTGTGCCTATCGGTAGGTGAGAACTGGGGTTCTATCGATTAACAATGATCAACAGGCAAGCACTGGAGTTCTATGAGTTGTTGAGTAGAACTTTTCTTCAGCAATCAACTAATGGAAAGGCATATCGTAAGAGTACTACACGATAGTAAAAAATGAACCCACCCTGCGGGGCTAAGATATGAAGCACAAACCTACCATGAAAACCAAGAACTTGGATCAAAATCCTACAATTAACATTAAATTAAGAAAACCTAAATGAAATCTAGTTCTAAAGTAAAATGAGGAAAATGAATGCAAAACTAAGCTGAAAATGCAACTAAAACTAGGAGGAATATGCATTCATCACTCATCTCCATCATTGACTCCGCAATGTATTCATCATAATAATCTTCATCACCATTTATCATTACCAATTTCTCTGTCTTTCCCTAGTTAATCTTCCCTGGGTTTGTCTTCCCCAAGCATGAAGTCCAGATGCAACTATCCAGTTGTCACCCTTCTTGCATTGTCGTCATCAATCAAGGTCTGACTGCACTGACAAGTGGAAGTCATATCCACCATCTAATAGTAGTCTCCACCTAATACAACACACATAAGTCCAAAGATCATTAAATCAAGTCCTGTATCTACCTCTAAAGCTCGTTTATGGAGATAGGGAAGAAATCCTCCATTGTTTGTATGTTGGTCTTGTCCGAAGCAACATGTCAAAACTACCCTGGCAGCAGGTTGCACATCATGTAAGTGACCTACATGTCATGTAACTTCATTTGCAATAGAATTTGTTGTCAACACACGTGTAGGCATCCCACACAATGTGTCACTAGAAGTTTGTCTAGTCAACATGACATATCACCTTAGGGTTTTAATTCTAATGCGGCAGTGCACACAACATGTCATCCTTTCAACATGACATGTCACTGCTAGGATTTTCAATCTTTTAGTGATGACTGACATGATGTGTCATATGTCAAACAAGTTGTGTCCCATATCAGTTCTCCAAGCATATTCAAACATGTCATGACCATCAGTCCACACAACGTGTCAAAATGAGAAACTCCCAAAAAAGTCTTCAAATAGTGTATTATCCATCCCATACGTCATGTCTAATGTAGAAAACATCATTTTTTATTAGATCTCTAATCAGATCTTTTTCGTGGCCTAGTCCATTTTTTGGGTTGCAAAAAGCTTTGTTTATTTTATTCTCTGGATCTTGTAATTGAGTCATATCTGACATCAAATCGAGTTATCAATTCTTCTATGTGGCTTTCTCATCTAGTCAACCTCTTTGAAGCACCAACATGAAGTCCTACACTCATATGTGTGATGTAGTTCACACTTAGGTACAAGATCAACCTCTCTAATGTACGAGGAATCATCCATTTAAGCAAAAAGTCAAGATTTCTTTTGTGCAAGTTTGAGTTCTATCAGTCCCTTTGAGCATTCCAACACACAACTTGTCTATCCATACTAACCAAATCCTTATCCAGTCATTTATTGCCTCTCCACCCATGTCCCTCCTTCTACTAAAGTATTTTCATAGAGGGGTTTCTATTTATCTTTGTCCACCCTATAGAATAAGTTGCTTGTAGTAAAACAAATAAGAGCATTGGGTCTCCTGTATATAGGAGCTAGGAAGTATATGGGCAAAAAAAAGGGAAAATGTGGTGGGCCTAAGTCCAACTAATCAAATATACTAACATGCTCCCTCAAGTTAAAAAGTAAACATCATGAAGTCCCAACTTGATGCCCATATACTTGTATAAATCTGGAGGAAGATGTTTGGTAAGTATGTATGCAACTTGATCACCTATCCTAATGTGAGGAGTGAAGATCTGCTTGGTTCTGACCAGGTCTCACACAAAATGGCACTCAACTTCAATGTGTTTTGTGCACTCATGGAAGACTGCATTAAATAGAAATGCGTATAGCTGTCTGATCTTGACATTATAAAGTATCTAGTGTTTGAAAAGGAATTTCAAACTCAGTCAAGATGGATCGGGCCTAGTGTAGATAACAACATGCATGAGACATAGGTCAATGATCTATCTTAGTGCTGGAACGAGCTATCACCACCTGTTTTGACTCCTTCATGAAATTGGGTGAGTACTAATCATGATATAATAGCTAAAAGTGGACCAACAACCTTTAAAATCACCAGCCCAATATGCATATGTATATGTGGAGATAGAGATTACCTTGGACATGGGATGTTTGTAGAGCAGTACTTGTCCTGAATCACTCTTGAGGTAGCAAAGAATGCATTTAACATTGAACTAGTGGACCTGGAGTGGTGCACTCATGTGTTGTCTAAATACCCCAACAACATAGATAATATATGGTCGAGTAATAGTAATACAAATTAGCTTCCCAACTATATGATGATACTTCTCTGGATCTAGTAAAGAGTCCTCCTTCATGCATAGGCTTTGTATGATAGTCCATCGAGGTAGAGACTAGTTTGGGTTCCGCCATGTTGGCCTCCTGAACAAGGTCCAAGACATATCATTGTTGTGATAGACTGATCCCCGATGCTAAGTGGATGACTTTGATTCTGAGGAAGTATCACAGGGTGCCTAAGTATTTTGTATGGAAATGTGCATGCAAAGACTTCTTGAGTAGGGATATCCCCATCATATCATTTCCAGTGATGATGATGTCATCAACATAGACAACAACAAGAACATGGCCTTTGGAGGACTTGGAGAAGAACAAGGAGTGGTATGTTGTTGATCTCTAAAATTAACTTGCGTTCAGACATTAATTAACTTGTTTAACTAGACCCTTAGATACTGCTTGAGGTCATAGAGAGATTGTTAGAGATGGCATAATTTGTGATAAGATGCCCCCCAACAACAAACTTGGGTAGTTTTTGCATGTAGAATTCCTCTAGGAGATCTCTATGAAGAAATGCATTCTTTATATCAAGATGGTAAATAGATCAGTCAAAGTAAGCTGCAAGGGAGATAAGGATGTAGATGGAGGCAATCCTTGTCACGGGAGAGAATGTCTCAAAGAAAATTAAAGGTTTAGGTGAATCCTTTGGCAACCAGGCACACATTGATTTATTCAACAGAACCATCTGAATTATGCTTTATAAAGAAAACCCAATAGAAACCTATGACATTTTTGTCTATTAGAGTCGAAGATCCCATGTCTTGTTTTCATGGAGATTTCATATCTCTTCAATCATGGAAGCTTTCCATCTAGGATGGTGAAAAGCATGTGCTAGACACTTAGAAATATATGTTGTGTCCAGGGTAGTAGCAAAGGATGAGGCTGAAAAAGAAAATTGTGTTAGACAACAAGTGTTGGAAACATGATGCTTAATAGTGCAAGACTGTATACCTTTATGTAGTTCCACTGATAGATTGGATTGGTCTAGAATTGATGATGATTATGATGTAGATGCCTCCGGTGACTCATCTTCCATGCGTTGATTTGGTACTGTTGATGGTGGTGGTGTTGTTGGGATGAATGGATAAACAACGCAACCATAGTATCAGTATGATCAATGGTGAATGGGGATGATAATACCAATAATTTATCCTCATGAAAGATGACATACGTAGAGATATAGATTGCATCAAATTTAGGTTCAAGACATTTGTATCCTTTTTTAGAAAAAGGATAACCTAGAAATTCTATTTGGGTAGCTTGGGGGATGATTTTATCGGCCTTGGGATCAGAATTATTAATGAAGGTGACACAACTGAAAACTACAGGCGGTAGAGGGAACAATGTGAATTAAGGGTAAATAATGGAAAAAAGGAGTGTGCTTCCTGAGAACATAGGAAGGTTGGTGACTAATAAGAAAGAAAGTGATGATGACCACATCATATAAAAAAGGATTAGGCGAGTTGGGATGAATGAGAAGAGAGAATGTAATATCAAGTGAATGAAAAATTTCACGCTCGACAATGTCATTTTATTGTGGATAGTATGCTCACAAGCATTGATGAATCATCCCTATGTCATGACAATAGGAGGTGACATCCTCTTTGGTATATCAAGGGCATTTTTCAATTCAAAGAATCTTAATAGATGTTGAAACTGAATTGAAACCAACTTGTAAAACTCACAAATTAATGTAAGAACTTCATCATGAGTTTGAAGTAATTAAAGCCATGTCATTCTAGAAAAATCATCCATAAATATAAGAAAATATCTATAGCCATTGTAACTAGTAGTCCTCAATGGACCACAGACAACAATATGAACTAATTCAAAAATACGATATAATTGTTTACATATGCAAGCTGGGAAGGACACATGATGGTGTTTCCCTAGATGACATGCATTACACTAAATGGAAGAACAAGAAGATAAAGAACTATCTAATTGTTTAATCTTGTCTAAAGGTAAATGGTCATGACTTAGATGTAGCTGATGTGGTGTGGAGGTAAGAAGAGCTCACGGTAGACTGGAGGGTGATGTGGAGAAGTAGTAGAGATCACCAGAGTGTACTCGCTACTCTGTCATCATCAAATTTATCCAATCCTATAAAATAAAATGAGATGGACCAAAAGTTACAATCCATTTGAGCGAATTAACAATTTTTGTTATAGACATCAAACTTTATGGAAAGTTTGGAACAAAGTGGATAGTAGTATACATTATTTTAGAAGAGATAGAAACAATACCACACCAAGTTACTCATTTAACAACCCATCTACCATGGTTATCGAGGAGTGAGGGATAAATAGATCAGATGTATTTAGAAGGTGGGGCATACCGGTCATATGATGTTTTGCACCCGAGTCCATAATCTAGTTAGAACTGGAAGCAACCAATGAAGCCCCACAGTTACCTCAAGAAGTGATGGCTAGGTGGGTAGAAGATTCAAAAGTAAGTAAATCCTAGACTTGCCAATCAGAAGAGATAGAAGTAGTAATTTTATTGTAGAGTGAAGAATCCCCATAATATTGGGAAGCTTGGAGAAGGTGTTCCTACTAATCATGGGATAATGAGACATGAGAAGTTTGAGATGATGCTTGTGGTGAAGGAGGTGCACAACCAAATGTTAGGGAAGATGCTTGACCAATGTGGGTAGGTTCTTGAGCAACATGGGTAGGGCCCCTACCACATCTTCTCCCATAAAATGCTGGATAGAAATTCTTTGAGTGGAAGACATCTTCAATCTCACCCATCTTGCCACAATAATTCATGACCACGACCTCTGACCACCGCAACCATTGATAATGAGGATTTAGATTCAGCAGTGGGAGAGATTGAGGAGCAAGAATTTTAGTCTAGGCCAAGCGTATATTGCCTAGTCCATGAATGGAAGGGTCACACCAATTAGGAGTAGTTTTTGAATAGCAGAAAAATGAGTATGAAGCCCATTGAAGAAGTGTCCAGTGAGGAGAGTTTCTCTTTCTTTAGTGACATTAGTAGAGGTCATCAGGGAGAAAAAATTCAGTTGATTGGAAAGGCCATTATTGCATCATAGTACTTGGACAGGGGTTGATCCCCTTGGTGTTCATAAAAGATTTTGTACATTGTATTGTATATGTGCAAGCAATTGTCTTCATGAGTGAAGAATTGCTTCATTTCGTACCATGTTGTTTTGGCACACTTGTGCTACATGTACTTCACTACAATGCCAGGATCCATGCACCCCCAAAGCTAGGAGAAAACATGGTTGTTGGTTGTAGTCTAGGCAGTATCTGGTATTACAAGGGCATCCTTAGTGGTATACTTGAGTTTGCCATGTGATTGGAGAAACGTCTGACAACATTCATCCAAAGTAGAAAATTTTCTTCGTTAAGTTTAACAACATATATGTGTGGCATATGATTGTAAACAATAGTCATTTTAGCAGCATCACCCATGATGAGGTGACTAAGATACTAGATAATAGCATGGTACAAATAGAAAAAAATATCCTGGAATGTAGCATGATAGAAATCGGAAGTAAAGATACTAGAATGTAGCACAGTACAAAAGAATAAAATAGAAATAATTTCAGAATGAAAACATGGTAGAAGGAGGAGTAGCACTATTGGAATGGAATTCAATACAAAGAAAGTAGTACTACTGGAATGAAACTCAGTAGAAATAGGAGTGTCACTACTAGAATGGATCTCTGTAGGAAAATAGAAAGCACTATCAAATTATTGACAATATATGATAATGAACAAAAGTCCCTAAGTTTTTAGAAAACCAATCAGTAATGTGGATTAGACGAACCACATGGAGTGGAAGAAAAAGTAAATCTTGGCCCCCTTTTTTGTTTTGGTGCTTTATAAATCAGCATGGGATCTTTTGACTCTACTCTTTTATATGTCTATTTCAACTTAATGGGAACTAAATTATAAGTAAGGAGATAGGGGAGATAGGATAAACCCTTTAGTATCATCCGGAACGAGATGATCGTGTCTTGCGGTGGACCGGACTGGTGTCGGCATTACCCAAAAGTTGGTTCATGTCAGTCGCACCTATGGCCACCGAGTAGTCATGCGGCGATCGGCCGCCTACGGGTTGGACAACAAGTAAAGGGAGAGAACAGGGGCATAGGTGATGGATGGGTGGGAAGGTGGTTGTGTCAGGTAGAGGAGGGGTGGTGGAAGAGGGTGGTGGTGGTGGGAGGTAGCCTCTGGGTGGGAGAGGGAGAGGAAAAAGTAAAGGAGAGGAAAGGGTGAAGTTGGAACCCTGCTTCTAATACCATATAGAATAAGTTTCTTTCAGTAAAACAAATTAGAGTATTGAGTCTCCTATATATAGTATTCATGGAGTACATGGAAAAAAACATAAACAAGGGAAAATACAATGGGCCTAAGTCCAGCTAATCAAATATACAAACACATCCCAAACCACTTTCATGGTTGCTTTGTGTTTTGTGTGTGGGGTGAATAGAAGAGGCGAGAAGAGGAGGATGAGGAGAAGAGATGATGTGTATAGTTCATATCTCAAATAATAGAGGAAGAAGATCATTGACTACATATGGAGTTTTTTGTACTTAACGTGTTGAACACATCTCATTGTCCAGTTTAAATCCAATGTTAGTCCTCGTCATTCACATTATAAGTTTCCAAGTACTTATCTATAATTTATAATTAAACATATTGTATCATTGTTAGCTTGATAAGATGATTCCTCATATCTTGGATTTTATCGAATATCTACACCAAGAGAATATGTTTCTTCATCCACCATATCTTGGTTATTCTACTCTATTAACAATTTAGACTTCTAGCATTGGATCATCTAGGATTATTGGCACTTTTAGTTGTGTGCTGGTTTGACACACCTATCTTTTGTAGAAGATCGTTCAGTAAGGTACATCAACATTGCTTCCTCCTTTTTTGTTCATCACCTATCAAGCATGTTGATAATTTTCTATAGCCTAATCTTCTTATGGCACATAACCTATCAAGGATACCACATAATGGCCTTTTTATTGGAAACTACTTTTGCTATAGTGCAGCTAAGTAAATGACTAAGATGATATTTGCATGTTCCTTTAGCACACTCCAAAGGACAATATCTAACCTAGTCAAATCTCCACATCTTTTAAAGAATCAATGTTTATCCATATCTAGGGAAGTTTCAAAGTCAAATATGCCATAGTCCTGGGGAGAGCACATGTCATGCTAAGTGGGGAACTATCATGTTTAATTCATTATTCTCTTCTATGTCCTAATTTTATATGTCATCCAAGTTGTGCATGTGATTCTTCCATGCTCCAGCTTGTGAGGGAGAGTTAATAGTAAAGTCATATCATAATATATGATATATAGGCCAGGGCTTGTAGGCCCATTTTAGAGTCTACTCATCTCTAAAAGTCACTAGAGTCATGTCCACCTTCTCCTATATAAACTACATGGATTCTCTTGTATCAAACTCATTATCTATACACTATAAGCATAACATCCATATAATTTCCCTTCTACAATAATATTATGGAACATTCAATTGAATATACCAACTGACTGCATTATTTGAGTATAGTTTGAATATCTAGCCAAATATTACTATCATTTGGTTCAAACTTTTTAGAAAGGTTTGTATTATGACAAATAAATTTTGACTAAGATTTCAAAACGTTTGAATATCATTTGATGGTACAAATTATTTTTAGTAGAACTATAGTCAAGCTAGTGATCCACTTAATGTTCATTTAGATTAATATTGAATGTCAAAAGTCTACAAATTCCTTCATCATGTTCTGACCAAGTTTATTAAATTTGTTTTTGACTACGAAAGAAATTTTAAAGAATTTATTGAGGGACTTTAAATATAATTTTATAAGTAATATTTAATTAATATGATCACCATAATCATCCCATTAAGGAATATAATTTAGTAGTCAAATACTGATATTTGAATCTCATTTTTGGTCAGTGGTTAGTCGTAGTTTTGATTAACATCATCTTTAAATTTTAGTGTTTTGGAAGTTGTGGAATTTGAAGATCAAAATGAATTCATGTATACACACATGCACACACACATGTGCAAGTGCACATACGTGGATAGTGTGTATATATGTAATGACCACATTTGTGCTTAATTGGTTACTAGTGTTTACCTGAATGATTACATGCTTGATTAGATTGAACATCGTTTAGACTTGATTAATGATAGTAGATCAATTGTGATGTTAAAAAACTAAGAAGAAACTCTAACTATGATTTTAGTTTGAAGAATTAGGGTTTGAGAACATGTAAACCCTAATAGGAAAAAATTAGGGTTTTGATAGTACATGAGTATGGAATTTGATCAGGATAGTAGTGTGGTAAATGATTTTTCATATTTTCTACAATTTTTTTGTTTAATTGAATATTGGATATGATATGGATAACTCAATAATGCATATTGGAGAAAAATTTCAGAATATTTGAGTGTTCTTTGAATGTGGTTCTCGGTCAAACTATACTTTGACCAAAATGTTGATAGAGTGCTTTTCAGTAGTGTAATGTTTTGTTTTTAATTTTTTATTGATAACTACAAATGATCTGAAATTTTAAATGGAGATCTCAAACTTAATCATAAACAAAATATAAAATTTTCATAATTTTTGGATGTATTTAGACCTTATCAGTAGACAAACTACAGTAATATTTTTATGACAGAAAATTTAGCTGAAATAAGAAAAACTATAGTGAGGGGTCAATGTGCAATTGACCCAAGCAGATCAATTTCTCTATATGGTCAACCTAACACACAAGGAGCCCTCATAATTCGTGATTCAATCTATAGAAACGAAATCCTAGAGAGAGAGGGAGAGTTAGGGTTTGAGAGGAGAAAGTGATGGAGATGTTGACCTAGGGTTTTACGGTCCGAGGAATGATGAAATCATGTAAGTTCAGCTTCTTTGCATAGCCTTTCATGGTGAATATTATCTCACATGTCAAGATTATGTCCCTCCTCTGATTTGATCCAAAATGGTATCAAAGCTTCCCCTTTTCTCACTCTTTCTTCATAATCCCTCATTTTTAGGGTTTCCGAGTTGAAAGGAAGAAAAATCTGGTGAATTGCTAGGGATTTGATATGAGATCGAGATTTTCAGGGATGAACTGTGTTTTTAAGGTGTTTTCACACCTTAGGGTGAGTGAGAACTTCCTTTAAATAGTATATTGCATGAAAATTAGTCAAATCATCCATAATCTTTAATTGCTTAGTATGTGACTACAAACCCTGAATTGTGTGTTTGATCTAAGTTGTTGCAAAATGATATGAAAAAGATTCTTCCTCTATTTGGATGAATTTCAGATGATAAATTAATATTAGAAATGTATACAATACATCCTAATGAGAATTCCCTAAGTATTCACAAAGGTTATAAGAGTAAACTGAAATATAGGGAATTTGTCTGTGACTGAAATTGTTGTATAATTAAATAGAGAAATTTATTTATCTGGATCCCCTTGTTTATGAATGATTGTTTATATAAATGTGTAGTACATATATGTCAGACACTATATTGTATTTCATTTAATGTGAATAGTGTTTGCTTGATATTTTTGTAAAGAGGGTGAAGCCCTATATGAGTGGAAAGTTGGAAATTTGTGAATAAATATGGTGCAATCCATTTGACATGTTTTTCTTGGCATCATAGACTCTATTTATGTAATATCATTCTTGATTCATAATATCTCAATGAATGGCATGGAAAACCCTAATTTAGCTCAATTCGAGGATTTCATACATATGTTGATTGTATATGACTTGTTTAAAGCAATCTGTATTTAGTGGATGTTTATGACATATTAAATCCTTATGAGAGCCATGTGATGAGTGAATAAGGTAAATGAAACCCTAAGGATAGGGTGTTCAATGAATTAGGCATTTTGATTACCATGTTCTCAGTATGAGATGCACAACTTAGGATTTGGGTCGATGTGCACATTTTCCAAGAAAGTGCAAATAATTTATGGGTGCAAATGACAATTACTCGTATGCTAAGTAATTGGCTCTTATCAGTATATTAAGCTATTTAATTGCATGATTCTAGTGTATAAGTGCCAAAGGGACATGCATTATGTTTATTTAAGTATTTCAGTCTGCATGCATGTATAATATGTTGATTTCTCAATATATTACAGTGTTTGAATATACTGCTCTGCCAAGTTAAGGATGATATACATTTTGTATTATAACTTCAAATAAGTAGGCGGGACACCATAGAGATACTAGAGTCAAGTATAAGTAAGAGAAAGCTACAATGTAGAAAGAGCTTTCTAAGAATAATAAAATAATAGACTTAAGAGCCCTGAACATCGTAGAATCTCTATGAGAGGTCTGCGCCTTAGGGATGAAATGACCTAACCCTCACGGTGCGTCAAGTATATAGGGGTCGGAACGTACCAACAGGTGCTATGGGGGACGAAGCCCTAGTGGAAGTTGCCTTAAATTACAGAATGCAGTGTCCAATATCAACCAGATATCCTAGTGGCACTAGAGTACAGAAAAAGCCAATAGGTGGCTTGACTCTCCGCTTGTGTGCTCAGGTTAGTGGAGGAGTCCAGTTTTTACGGCATAATAGATGTGCCGAGCCTAGAGAGCCATTTTCCTGTTACATACCAGAGAGTAGTCAGACTTAGCATTCCTAGGTGTGTTGCTAAGTCTTGTATGGTGAGATCGTAGTTTGCTACGAGTCTTCATATGTAGAGTACACTGCATATGATTAGGGCATAAGCCAAAATATGTTCATATAGGTTTAAATAGTTTCTTATAAGTAAGAAAGGCTAAGAAAGATTCGAGTACAGTTTCCCAACAATTATTCTTTGTATGTTTCTGAATTATTAGTTCTCGTTGAAATTAATCAAGCATGCTCATATATTGATTTACTCTTGTTGATATCTAGAGTATCCTGCCATATTTATGATGGTCAATGATCAATCTCTTTAAAGCTTACTACTGTTATAATTGATATCAATTGCTCAAAAGTATATATGTAATTATATCAGTGCTTTAGACTATTTCTTTGAAGTACTCATTCACTGAGTGAGTAGGCTCACCCCTCTAATCAAAATTTTTAGGGAAATTTTGGGGACTGAAGATATCATTGCATCAGAGTAGATCTGCCACAAGAGTTAAGTCTGAGTATAGTTATGTTCAATCAGTCCTTATCACTCTAGGTCCTTATATAGATGTGAGAGAGTTGTAAATGATGTTTGTATCTTCATTTCCATAATAAGAGAGAATGCATTTGATTATCATGTCATGTGTACATGGAAGTGTGAGAAACAGAATGAATGTATAGATGTGTATCATAAGTGTTGAGATCATATTAAAGTAATCAAGCTTTAATTCTCTTGTAAACTTTGTTTATATGATTCAATGCGAGAAAACAAAGAGTTTGAAAAGGAAGAAAAAGTTAAGGGTGATCTTTGTATTACGATAAATCCTTAATTTTATGCCCTAATATCGTGATTAAAAGTAATTGTGAGATCGGGGTGTAACAATATGTGTGTGAGTGTGTGCGTATATATGTATGTATGTATGTATGTATGTATGTATGTATGTATGTATGTATGTATATATATATATATATATATGTGTGTGTGTGTGTGTGTGTGGATGTATGTATGTATATGTGTGTGTGTAAAGGAAAGAATATTACTCAGCATGCCCTCTCTTCACAGTGAAACATGTTTCACAACATAACATCAAGAGATCTACAAAAAGGAGGCCACACCACATACAAAAAATTGCCCACTATGAAGGAAAAACTATAATATTTCCCAATATTTACTAGTGTAAGGGGTATGATTTCTATCCACACGAATCAAACCCATAACATGCATGTGAAGACCAAGTGGGTTGAGGTCTTAAGGAACCCCTAGACCGTATAAAATTATTTTTGAATCTCATGTGCAACTGTGTTCTCCTCTTTGTGTATGTATGAGACAGTGATAACCTTATCATTTAGTACTCCTTGAATCTAACCACTTGAAAAAGAGACAATGTGATATGTGTATTGCTTGATAAAATAATCACCATTGTTGTACGATTATACTCAATGGTGGATATAATAAAGTTGTCATTATCCACCAGCTATAATGCAACTAACACCACTTGTGCCTCCACCAGCCTGCACTCATCAAGACAAGCTTTAAAAGAGAAAATTATGTCAGTACTCCTACCTCTTACTATTCCTAATGGTGTGTCCCACCAGAGGTGCACACACTAATCAATCGAAGCTTGACTAGATGGCCCCATGAGATTGGGACACACGCGGTTGGGATCACTTTCAAATTTATAATGGGCATTGTCTAACATGCCTACTTCAACTAATCACATGTACCGACAAGCACACAATGTAGTGTTGTAGTATAGACAAGCAGTAAGAAAAGGGTAGATCCTCAGGGAGAGAGGGGCCACTAGATCTAGGTTATCATGAGCTATGTTCCTAAAGCGAAGTGTAGGGTATTAGGGTTTAAAGGTGATTTTGGTTGATTACACTAAGATTGCAAGCAATTAAGGGCAAGAAGAAAACTAGATTAGCAAAAACCCTAAATTATCCTTAGCAAGTTAAGTCTAAGAAGCAAGGCAAAACAATTAACTAAGCAATGGAAAAAGACTACACTAGACTACCAATGCAAATAAACAACTAAGAGACAAGTTAAGCACTAGAGTAAGCAAGGATGTAGGCAATCACTAACTAAAAAGATTAACACTAGCAAGCTCAAAAGAGAACTAACTACCCAAGCAAGACCTGGCTATCAAGAACTAAGAAACTACCTAAGAAGCAATTAAGAACAAGAAACTACTTAGCATTAACAAGATAGATTAGAAAGATTGGTTTTAGCAATAAGATGGGTAGGTGGGTCATTAGGGAAACGAAACTATGATATTAGTTAGTGGGGGCTAACATAGCATGTAAGTCTTATGTCTTCAATCTAGATTTCCAAACTAAACAACAAGGTAAGTTCTATTTGAATCTACCATATGCTACTACTTGTGAAACTAGGGCTAGGTGTAATTATAATAGGACTTGGCAAGTCTAGGTTTCTATGGTAATTGGTATTAGGGCAATTGAGATCCAAGGGTGGGAATGGGGGTAGAGATGAGGGTGTTTCACCTCATGTTACTCACCATCTAGCCTTTAGAAAACTCTACGAAATTACACTAATCCCTCTTACACTAGCTACTTAGATATCACACCTACTTGTAGGAGATGGGAATTTTATGTAGGAACATGGGGTGCTAGCTAGGGATCCACTATTAGGACCTAGGAGCAATTCCTATGATAGCCACATACTATCTGTTTTCCCCTAGAAGCTAGGTGTTTTCAAGCATCATACAAAAAGCAATCCATGTTTAAAAGCACAAATCATAAGATAATGGGAAATTAGATAGAAGCAAGAGACAATCATCATAGAAAGGAAATATGTTCATTACAAGTTATTTCCCCCCAACATGGTATCAAAGTAACATTTTAGCCTCAAACAGCCCACCACAATGGGCTTAGCTACACATAAGTAGACAAAAGAGCAAAGAAAAGAGAAGAAAGAGGTAGAAAACCATGGAGCTCATGGAAGATCTTCCTCCTTCACCTCCTAGCAGCTATAGAACGTGGAACCTCCTTCAAGATGAATGAATGGCATGGAAATATGGGGATTATGGAGGAAAACCAAGAAAACTAGGGTGCTAAGGTGGAAATGGAGTGGAAGTGGAAGGTGGGAGGTAGATGAATGGCTTGAATGCAATAAAATGGCTAAGGAAGCTCTAGAGAAGCTATAGGGGTTCTACTTTCATTTTGTGGCCACCACCTATGTATATATAGGTGGTGAGGAGGCACTAGGGTAAGTGGGGGCAAAATGGGAAAAATAGTGGAGAAAATGGGTAGGGTTAGGTGGTCACCACGGCCGTGGTGGAGGTTAGGTGGCACAATTATGGGCAATAGGAATGGCTGAGGTGGAAGGTGGAGGTGAGTTGTAAGTATATGTATGGGTGGACACAGTCATGGCGGGTGCCACGGTCTTGTTGGATAGAGGATACCACAGTTGTGCTGGGTAGCACGACCATGTTGGAAGAATTTGCCACATGCATGGTTACTCTAAGGGTCATCTTGTCTTCAACTCACCACGGTCGTGGTGGTCACCACAGGTGAGGTGGCCTTCAGGGGCCACAGTCGTGTTGATGGCCATGACTGTGGCCATTCACGTGTAAATTGGGTTGAGTTCCTGTTTGTTTTTGGGATCTTGGAGAATAAACCACCACAGTCATGGTAGGGGCCACAAGCGAGGTGCAACTCATCGACCACAACCGTTCTGTTGACCACGACTGTGATGTCTTTAGTGACCATAGTCATTTTTCTGAACACGACCATGGTCATTCATGTAAAAAAATTGGTGAAGTCTCTGTAACTTTTGGAGATTAATTCACCACGACTGTGGTGGTTACCCACTGCCATTTTGGGGCTCTTTCTACTTACTTTAACTTCAACTTCTTCATTGGGCCTCCTTTTGCTTTAGATGGATCTTGTACATCCAAAAAGAGCTCGTGGAAGAGGTAGGTCCAATCTTGGGGTGCAAAGACCCAAAGATGTTCTTCATCTCTCTTCCTTGCATTAATGCATGCATAAGTACCTTGAAAAACACACAAAGGAGGTATAGGTGCATTTGACATAAAAGTTCACATTGGAGGAAATAAATTGCAATATATAATGTTTAGATGTGGATATATTGAAAAAAGACACAAGATGAAGCCCTAAAATGGGGTTGCATCACCACCCCAAACTTAAAACATACTTGTCCTCAACTATGATCTAACTTAATCTCTCTTTTAGTTCAATTAAGGAGCAAAGATAATGCAATCATTGTGATGTTTATTGGCTAAAATGAATTCACATGAGGAATTAGGCATGCAATCCACTACTCTCTACTCATTTTCATTTTTTCAAGTGTGAATCAAGCAAAAAGCACAAGAACTTAAAATATCGATCACCATTCACATATGCAAGTATTGTAAACTTTATAATTCTTTGGGTAAACTGTATCATGCATGAAATACATTCAAAATGTTAGAATTATTGTTTCACTTGCTAGAGCTATCCAATACACTTCATTTCACTGGTCATGACCCACTTGGCTTGTGTAGGGAGATGAGGGCTAGATTTGATTTACCCTAGCCCTACTAGACATACAAAGAGAATAAATGGTTATGAAAGTGAGTGGGGTGCTATTACACTCATCTTTTCTTTATTTGGATGCTCTTAAATAGGAGCACCCTTTATTTTCTTTTTTTCTTTTTCTTTTCTTTGCCCTTGGTGTAGGTAGGGCATATGATGACAATAGTGAAGTGGGGAGGTAAAGGTATGGTCTCCCCAAACTTTTTGGAGGTGGCCAAGGCTGATATGTGCACATTGGCATCCTTGCATGAGATGGAGAGGTAAGAAGACGGTGGAAGAAATGTTGGGTCAAAGAGGGGTCACAAGCAATGGAAATTCATGTATAATCTCACTCAAGAAAGCTAGTCCACGTAAGATTCACCAATCAAACAAGTCATGCATAAAAGGAATAGTATGGTAGATTGCATCCTTTTCATAAAGAAAAAATAAAGCCCAAACGTTCAAGACCTATAAGAATCACCCTTTTATTCAAAACAAAAAATTATTTCAAGAGACTTGGAGCACATGAAAAATTCCTACATAGGACTCATGCTAGACAAAAACATCAAAAGCAAGTTATATTATCCAATATTTAATCATACTCAACACAACATATAGAGATTCAATCAAAACATACTATTGTGCAAGAATATTCAAGTTCGGGAAAAATTTGGTCAAAATGGTGCCAATTTGAAGTTTTATCACATCTAAGCCTACTCCAGGAAAACTAAAACATGAAGCATCAAATCCTAGTTAAAACACACAAAAATTAGCAAAAACTACATGAAAATGCAATGCATGGCATTGAGAAACAAAAAGAACAAAAATTTTGGAAAATTACACAAAAATGCATGAAGTTAAACTACATGATATGAATGAATGCAATTAGAAGGATATCTACACTAGATAGGGTGAAGTCAATCCGTCAAAAATTAGTGAAATAGGGACAAACAAAATGAGAGTAACAAAATGAGAGTAAGGGTGGTGCATACCGCCCTACTACCCTAAACTTTTGAATCATGATGTCCTCAACATGAAACTAAAGCTTAGGGTGAGTAGGGTAGGAATCATGGCTGGTGAGGCTGATCAAAAGGCATGTCTCTCTACTATGGCTGGTACTAATGAGGGCTTACTTGAGAAGGTGGAGGACATGGGCGGGCTGGAGGGAACTGATAGTAGTGACCCCAATAAGCATCCTGGGGAAGAGGGTAAGTCTCTTAATATCCTGAGATACCACCCCAGAAGTCTTCAGCCCATTCAAAGTTTCTCTGTGCCTAAGCATGGTGGTAGTGATACAAGTTGTTGACCTAATAATGCATTTGTTGTTGGTTATGCTACATGTATTGTTGGGTGAGTTGTATTTCCTGTTGTGTCTTTTAAATTCCTTCAAGCTATGCATGTATGGATGACATGTGATATGCATTTGTTGAAGGCTCCTATAGTTGGGTTGTTGCCTCATCCCATCTTCTCACCCTTCAGACTTGTATTCTCTTCACTTCTTCTTCTTCTTCTTCTTATTTCTTGTCCCTGTGCATTTGATTCTCCCACCTCTTCGTGTACAACAGTGGCATTGTAGTTCTCCCTGGGTTTGTCCTTCTCCCATTATTTCAGCTTTTCATGTAGTAGGTCAGGGACCCCCAAAGTAGAGAGGAGTGGGGTATGAAAAACCACTAGAGGGTGGGGGGTGAATAGGGTTTTATGATTATTTTAACAATTATTTAACTCAAACAACCAACCACAAAAATATTGGACAAGGGGACAAGGATTTAGAGTGGTTCCAACCTTAGCAAATACTAAGGCAGTCAATCCACTACCCGGTTGCTTACCCAATCGGGATTTTGAAAGAATCAAATTTTATTACCTCGCAAGGACTTTACATAAAATTACAATTCTTTCACCAAACCCTTCAAACAGCCTTCACCTAGAAGTAGTTGCACCAACTTTGAAGCAGCCTTCTTGAAGTAACTTCAAGCTCCCCCTTGAAGTAGCCTTCCTCTTGAAGTAGCTTCCCGTTGCAACAACCTTCTTGAAGTAGTCCGAAGTCCACCATCTCCACCGAGAAGAACCTTCTCCAATCCGCAGCCTCCAACCCTAGGAGTAGCAAGGAGAATACAAAAGATACAAAGGAACAAGAAGGAAAAAAAGAAATTACAATACCACTTGTAGCTCAAGGCTTGATTTGCCTATATCAAGCATATAGATCTCCTAACCAATGAATATTGGAATGTAGGTTCAGTGGATAGGAGATGCTAGCCTATAGGACACGAAATTTGGAGCAAGGAAAAGAATAGCCAATGCTAATGTTGCTCAATTTCTCAAAACAGATTGCCAATTGCAAGTGTAAGCTCAAGTATATGCACAAGTGTTTTTTTAGGTGTCCTATGGCTTGTCCTATTTATAGGAATGGCCTATGGATGCTTAAGGACATTCTAGATACTTTCTAGGGGGTTCCAAGTGCTCAATTAGCCGTTAGGTATCCACTATTTGGTTTAACAACGGCTAGTTTAATTAATTCTGCAGTTGCTGTCAGAGTCCATCTCGGTCGAGAAATTGTCGACCGAGACACCTACTCGGTCGAAGTTTTGTCGACTGACAGGCTCTCTGGATCAACATTCATCTCCAACTGCCAATTACTTTGTCAGTTGTGTCTAACGGCTACCTGGGTCTTTCTCAGTCGAGAAGTTTGTCGACCGAGAGTGTCTCGGTCGAGGATTTTGTCGACCGAGATTGGCCCTGTTTCAATGTTTCAATTAAAATACTAAATGTGTATGTGAGTGTGCATATGTGACACTATTGAAGGGGATGATCTATCTAAGTGTAGTGATTGGCTAGGGAAAATCTAACGCTTGATTTACATGAAGTCTAAGTACTTGTACATTATATATTTGTACAAGTTTACAATTGATTACATTTTATGAAATTTATAAGCATTCAAGCATATGGATTCCCTAGTGCTTTGTCATCCACCTCATTCCTGCAACACTCAAGTAGCACGTTAGATCAAAAAGAATGAAATGTTTGTCATTATCAAAACAAAGGGATTTACTGATGTCCATTTAGCCAACAATCTCCCCCTTTTTGAAGATGAAGGAAATATAAAACATGTGAATTTCATACCTGAAGATCACCTTTGTAGCAATTTTTGTTGTACAAGTGAGTGCTGGCCGAGGTGTTATGAAACTCAGTTTAAAATTTGATGTTTTTGATTTTATATTCTTTCTCCCCCTTTGTCATTTCAAAAAGATATCCAAGATAAATATTTGTGTGTCTTTTAGTCATAAGTAATTACTCAATCTCTTGCAAAGGTTGTGAAGCCTTGAAAATTATTTCTAACCAAACACACGAGATGTTAGGCCCTGATTTGTTTAGAAAAACCCATTAAGAATCCTTATGCATTGCTCCCCCTTAAATAGATATCCAATTATAATTAAGGGATTAATGCACTCCAATAGATGGTCAATTTATCCATAAATTTCAAGTATTTGCAAAGATTTCATTTTTTTAGGATACATTGCATATATATTACTCCCCCTTACTTTGTATGCTCTACTATAATAGTCTTATAAACTATGTTCATAGACAGAACAATAGCTGAGCATTTTACAAAATGACTCATATGCTTTGAAAGATATCCATTATAATCATGCAAAGATAACCATTTCATTTCAACTATTACAAAGGACACTCATAATCTTACTGAAAGATAACCAATTCGTAAAGATAACTATTTCATTACAACTATTACAAAGGACACTCATAATCTCACTGAAAAGACCTAAGTATTACATCGATATCTGGGTCTTTTCCAAGAAATGGCTCAGCTCCATAATACTTGACTAAAGTTTGCCACTCCAAAGCACCTGTCTTGGTTAATGCATATGCTTCCAAGAAGGTGGGAACACGATCAAAGCAGAAATGAGTAGCAATGTCTTGTAGTTGTTAGTGAGAAAACTGAGTATGTGTGAGATCAGGAGATGGTGGAGGTGGAGTTTGGTAGTAGTTGTAGGAAGGGTTATATGGGTTGATCATGCCAGGATTTAAATAATAAGGATATTCATCTGGTTGATTTGGAGAAAGGACTTGCATCCTTTGGTTTAAGTAGGTCATGGCATGGTGACTATAATCTAATTGCTTACTTAGATGATATTGTGATCCAGCAATGTAGGTTAGGGTGTTTTGGATGGGATCATGGGGTAAGTTAGTAGGAGGAGGTGGTGGTGGTATGTCTTGAGTAGATGTCTCACCTTCCGTCCTAGCCCTCTTGTGACCAAAATCAATTCCCATCTTTTCTACTGTGTTTTTGCTTATTTTTTATGGTTTTCTCTCCCATGTGTATCCTAGATCCTCAATTTGTTTCTTAAGAAAGCGTTGAGTGATTTGGCATACAAAATCAGCATAAGGGGGATTGCCAGAAAACTCAAGCATATTCTTAATGATGATGCGGATAAAATTTATGGGAATGTGTTTGATAATGGCATAAATTAGATACATGCGAAAGGTAGGGACTTCGGACTTGTTTGCTCTAGGATGTATATTTGTGGAAACAATAAGGTTGATAATCCTAGCTGCAGGTTTGAGGTTAATGGCATAGTAGGTACCCCTATCTTCATGAAAAGTTGTATTAGATTGAAAAATGGTTCGTTTAATGTCACTAAGACTGACGGTATTGTCATCTTGGGAAAATGTATTGAGTGGATTTCCAGTGGTAAGGTCAAGAGCGTCTTGGTATTCTTCTAAGTCTATGTTGAGCATGTCAAGAATATCCTCCTCAGTAAATCGAAAGCTATGCCCATTGACCATAGAGTAGAAGGAGTCATTTTCATTTTCGGAATGGGAGATTAAGTTTGCATAGAACTCATTTACCACTTTGGAAGAGTAGGAGGGGAAGGAAGGGTTCAGAAAATCTTTCAAATTTTGCACCTCAAAGAGATCCTCCAGGTCGACGATGCTGTGGAAGTCCATGACGTCAACCGGCCGTCGTGGAAGAGGAGTTTTGGAGGAGAGCCTGAGGTAGCGATCACCAGCAGCTGCGTCGATGAAGGGGATGTCGTTGATGATCGTCAATGGTGGGGGAGCCACCCTTCCTTTCCTGCCAACAACTTTCTTCTTTCCACGTGTAGATGATGAAGCCATTTCTTTGCTTTAAGGTGGAGAAGAAGCAAGAAAGTCTTGGAGATGGAGAAGCTAAAGAGTTGCACAAAAATGCACTAGAAAGAAGCTAAGGAAGTAAGAATGTGAAGGTGTGAAATACTGACCCATTTTTTGTCCTTTTTATAGCAATCCAGTAACCTGGTCGGTCGACAAATTTTCGACCGACGATCGGAAATGGTCATATCCTAGGCGCGCCTCTCGGTCACCCAACGGTCGACCTCCAACGGTCATATTCAAACGGTCAGATTCCAACGGTTGTATTCCAACGGTCAATTATCGGTCGAGCAATTTGTCGACCGACATTGGCTCGGTTGAACAATTGTCGACCGGAAGTGTGTCTGAGTTTTTCCAGTGTAGTTCTTTCTTGAGGTCTGTCGGTCGAAAAGAGATAGCCGACCGATATGTTTTCAGTCGAGCAATTCGTCGACCGAGAAACTTTCTGTTAATGAAATTTTAAGCTGCTTTTTGATGCAAATAATAGACTGAATTTGTAGAGCATTTATATATTTTCTAAGGGAGTAATATTGTGATTATTATTACCAATATTTAGATAATTTTTGTGATCATGATTTTAATTTTTCTTTTGATTACAATTTTTATAGAGAATGATTATCCAAGTAAGTATTGTGTCAATTTATACCAAATGAAATTTGTAGATTTCTTCATAACCAAAAGTAAAAATACTAAGGTCATAATAAGCTTTAAATGATGTTTACAATGTTGTGTATGCTTCTCAATCAAATAATCAAATTTGTTTGTGTGATCTCCCCCTTAATCTTATAATTTGAGGATTCTAAGGTCGCCAATTGATTTTTAAATTTGATTTTGACCTTTTAATAGAGCTTCATGTTTTCAATATGATAAACACATTTTGAATCAAGATACTAAGATTAAGTGCAGTAAAAGGATGTCCAAATAAGCATTGTGTCAAGATTATTTTAGGTCGACCTTGACTACGACCATAGCGCCCCTTGGTCAAACTTTAACTTTAACCAAGAGGCAATTTCTGCAGATTTTCAATTTGAATACTTATATGTGAAGTATAATTTCTGCAGAGAATGTATTTATGCCATTAAGTTTTACTGTTTATGCAAAATGGCATCTTCATATGACCTGAATTACAATGATCAATAATAATATTCATGGTTTGTATATATGAATTAAATATTATTGTAGACAAACCAATGAAACATATGACACAAGAACAGGAGCAGTGTATCCACAATGCAATGATCACGATTGAATCATGTAATTTCATGAAATACAATGATTATGACCATTTAAATTGTAATACACATGGTTCCTACTTAGATAGACCAAGAAATACTTAGGATAACCATGTGAACTATGATAAAACAGTAATTTCCTTGATTAAACCAATATGGTTTGTAATTTACAGTTTTAAGCCAAGCCATACCAAAATAATTTCATTCATCATTCATGGATTTTCAAATTTAAGACAAACCATGTAAAGGATCATGTTTGATAAACTTTTTCAAGCAAAGTTTGTTCAAAATCAGTCTTCATATAGCACTTTTGCAATATGTGTTAAGGATTTTCATAATCATAATGTTTATCTCATGATGCAAAAGATTTATATATTTTGTTTCAAGGAAGGTTTTCACCATTTATTCTTGATTTGCAAATTAGTCATTAATAGCAAATTGATAGCAAATAGATTATTTGAAAACAAGTTCAGCAGATTTAGTTCAGACTTGACAACAGAAACCTGATCGATCGACCATTTCTCGATCGATAGTTATCTCAGTCGACAGTTTCTCGACCGAGAAAGGTTCTATTTTGTTTCAGGCCTATTTTCAGAAATTGTTTACAAGAAAAAACAAGAATATGAAAGTTTAAAGCTCGATTTAGTTGAGATATTTAAATATCAAATCATCATTTAGGTTGAATCTCAACTAATTATATACATTTTGAGAATCCAAACTAATGCAAGTAGTTTAAGATGTATATTTTTAATTTCTTGGATTAACTTGGTGTCCTATTATGTTAAGTTGAGATAGACATAGAGATATACAACTTTAGAGTCTTTGGTCATATCTCAACTTAATTTTATCCATTTAGTTTGGAGTTTTTGGAACCCATACTAACTCAACATCCTTTTTCTTGTAGGGACATGAGAAAGAGTAATGTCCAAGACGTAAACAATAATGACAACATATCGAATCAACCTCATATCTCTTTCTATGATTTTGTTCTAGGTTGTTTTTGGGTACATATATATGTTTGCCTTTAGGTACATACATAGATTGATTTTCTAGTGCTTGTGTCTTTCTCCAACTAGGTTTTTGATAAGATTTTCCTTTGGGATTATAACCTAGTCCTCTCCTTCCAATTTGATGATAAGAATTATTTAAGATTTTGTCAAGGGTATCATTGTTATTCAAACTACTAATCTTTTGTTGCAACTTGAAAATATCATCCATTCTCTTATTGATGTCTAGCTTTGCTTGATCTAGATTGGATAATAAGGAGTCTCTTTCTTTCACAATAGTATCATAATCTAGATGTGTACACAAAACAGGTTGTTTTTGAAGATCATTTACTTGAGTTTGCAAGTTTAACTTTTCTAGGGAAAGAAGATTGCAATTTGCTTCAACGGATTTCAGTTTAATATCACGATCTTCAATAACCTTTTTAAGATCCTCATTTTCAGATGTAAGAGCAATAAGTTTAGCATGTAACTCATCATTTGCCTTATTAGATTTCTTTAATTTCTTCTTGCACTCAATATTCTTATTATGTGTCTCTTCAAGGCTAGCAATTAGCTCTTCTTTAGATAAATCAAAAAGACTTACCTCTTCTTCTTCTTCTTCATTTATAGTAGCAATTAGACATTCTTTATGCACTTCTTCCTTCTTTGACTTCCATGGACAGCTAGGTGTTGTATGGCTTGTTGCTAAGCACCAATTACAACTTGTTGAAGATTTGTCCATGCTTTACCTTTGCTTGCGGTTGTAGACACTATCACCCTTCATTCTTCAAGACTCGATTAGATCTCCTTGAAGCCTGCTCTGATACCAATTGAAAAACCACTAGAGGGGGGGTGAATAGGGTTTTATGATTATTTTAACAATTATTTAACTCAAACAACCAACCACAAAAATATTAGACAAGGGGACAAGGATTTAGAGTGGTTCCAACCTTAGCAAATACTAAGGCAGTCAATCCACTACCTGGTTGCTTACCCAACCGGGATTTTGAAAGAATCAAATTTTATTACCTCGCAAGGACTTTACATAAAATTACAATTCTTTCACCAAACCCTTCGAACAACCTTCACCTAGAAGTAGTTGCACCAACTTTGAAGCAGCCTTCTTGAAGTAACTTCAAGCTCCCCCTTGAAGTAGCCTTCCTCTTGAAGTAGCTTCCCGTTGCAACAACCTTCTTGAAGTAGTCCGAAGTCCACCTTCTCCACCGAGAAGAACCTTCTCCAATCTGCAGCCTCCAACCCTAGGAGTAGCAAGGAGAATACAAAAGATACAAAGGAACAAGAAGGAAAAAAAGAAATTACAATACCACTTGTAGCTCAAGGCTTGATTTGCCTATATCAAGCATATAGATCTCCTAACCAATGAATATTGGAATTTAGGTTTAGTGGATAGGAGATGCTAGCCTATAGGACACGAAATTTGGAGCAAGGAAAAGAATAGCCAATGCTAATGTTGCTCAATTGCTCAAAACAGATTGCCAATTGCAAGTGTAAGCTCAAGTATATGCACAAGTGTTTTTTTTAGGTTTCCTATGGCTTCTCCTATTTATAGGAATGGCCTATGGATGCTTAAGGACATTCTAGATACTTTCTAGGGGGTTCCAAGTGCTCAATTATCCGTTAGGTATCCACTAGTTGGTTTAACAACGGCTAGTTTAATAATTATGCAGTTGCTGTCAGAGTCCATCTCGGTCGAGAAATTGTCGACCGAGACACCTACTCGGTTGAAGTTTTGTCGACCGACAGGCTCTCTGGATCAACGTTCATCTCCAACTGCCAACTACTTTGTCAACTGTGTCTAACGGCTACCTGGGTCTTTCTCGATCGAGAAGTTTGTCGACCGAGAGTGTCTCGGTCGAGGATTTTGTCGACTGAGATTGGCCCTATTTCAATGTTTCAATTAAAATACTAAATGTGTATGTGAGTGTGCATATGTGACACTATTGAAGGGGATGATCTATCTAAGTGTAGTGATTGGCTAGGGAAAATCTAACGCTTGATTTACATGAAGTCTAAGTACTTGTACATTATATATTTGTACAAGTTTACAATTGATTACATTTTATGAAATTTATAAGCATTCAAGCATATGGATTCCCTAGTGCTTTGTCATCCACCTCATTCCTGCAACACTCAAGTAGCACGTTAGATCAACAAGAATGAAATGTTTGTCATTATCAAAACAAAGGGATTTACTGATGTCCATTTAGCCAACAGGGTAGCATGGTAGGGCAGCACAAGAGATGTTGACTTTTCTACATACTTCACATTTTATATCAACCTCTTATTTTTTATTGTGATCATTTGAGAGTGAATGAGGTACTTTAGATCAACAAATTGAGCTCCCTCAGCCTATTTGAGTCTAGTGACATCATAACCTAGGGCTAGAGTGATAGAGGTTACAAGTCCTCTCACAACAAATGGAGTTTTTATTTTGAAAGGAATTTCTCTCATATGGTCTATCAATAGTACCCCTAGGTTAAGTTGTAACCTTTTATTTATCACATGCAAAATAAATAGGTTCTTCTATTAAATGCTACCCTGGTTGTCATATCTCCCCAAAATTGCTTGGTGAAGACTTTCTGCACATATCTAACCAAGGGATTGCTGATTCCCATAGTCTTTGACTTTCTAATTATGTATCCTAGAGTCCCAGTCAAGATGTACCAGAATTGACCATAGTCCAATTCAGTCTCTTTCTCAATCAAGCCATCATTCATCTTGTTGGCTTCTTCAGCTTTTGCAGAAAAAATGCAATTCAACTGAGATGCAGTGAGAGTGTGCATCTTATTCATCATCCCAAACTTGATTTCTTCTTCTCCTTTTACCTTGACCTTTTCAAGTTTGGTAAAAAAATTTTGAGTCAACTCCACGTATTTGGTTTGTGCTGTGAAAAGCACCTTCCACAAACCGATTCTCTTCAGCTTGTTCTCCACCTCTACCTTAATGCCCATATCATCTATCACTTTCTTGCACCCATACCTTGTGGAGATGACTCTCCTAGTCATGCATTCAGGGTAGATGGGGGTGATTTGCATTTCTCTTTGGCCTCCTCCATAAGATGTCCCCTCAGGATCTTTACCAAACCCCTTCAATCCGTCTTGCCTCCAGGTAGGCCAATGTGTCCTCTAGCTCAGAAATGAGATCCTCCTCATCATTATCATCATCTTCTTCATCAACCCAGTATGATCTTGACCCCAAGCTTGTGTCAAGATTGAGTGGTACCCATTGCTCATGGTTTTTCTATGGTGCGTCCTCTTATTCAATGATCAACTTCCGCCTCACCTACGGCTACTATTGTGGTCTCTCCCTTAGTGAAGAGGTAGAGTGGTGAGCTGGCATAGGCCGTGGAGGGATCCTCGATGAATATGGGGTTGATAACCCCTTTCCTCACTTTGTGCAAGTTGTGACCTATAGATCCACCTCATCGATCATGGCATCAATGTTCTCCTCGGATGCCTCCTCCTCCTCCCGATAGGTTTCATCAGAAAAGTGATGGTTGTCTAATGACCGGGTGTGAGAGGAAGTCACGAATTCCAAACGATGGGGTGATTGAGAAATGGAATTTGATGGCAATGGAGTGTGGGAAGGTATGCATACTTGAGAGGAGTCCCTCTTGGTGTGCACTTTGCCTCCAGTGATCACCTCAAGGATCTTTTGATCCCCCTTCTTCACAACCTTCCCTATCCCCTTCATGGTGTGTAGGTGGTGGTGGAGTTTAGGCTGTGATTTTTGGATTTTTATTTGTAGAGAGGAAGAGATGGAGGTTGAGGAATGGGTGGAATAGGTTGGATGGTTGTTGTGATGGTGGAGGATAGATTAGTTAATGGTTTTGGGTGAGATTTGTTTGATTTTCATGGATTTTTGGGTGAGGTGGTTGTAGATGAGGTGGAATATGAAAGAGGAGATGGTGGCTGGATTGATGGAGGATTAGGGGAAGAAATGGGAGAGGGAGAGGTGGCAGAGGTGTAGGTGGTTATTGGAGGTCAGATTGGTGAAGGATGAGAGTTGGAGGAGGATGATGAGAGGAGCAGGGTGTCACTATTTTCCACCATAGGTGAGGAGGTTTGTGAATGTTGGGATAGAATGAGTGTGGGTCATTTTGGAATAGGTAGTTTAAGTGAAATTTTGGTGGGGGTTAGGCAACATGACCATGGTGGGAGACACAATCGTGTTGGATGGCGATGATGTCTGCAACTCAACCCTCAACATAGTTGTGGCAGTTGCAATGGTCGTGGTGACCTTCTCTTGCCTCAGTCATGGTGGTTGCCACGGTCATGGCCATTCATGCACAAAATTCCCTTCATCACTACAAATTTCTTAAACTTTTGCAATTAAATCTCCATGGTCATGGTTGGCTCGATGGCTGTGTTGTCATGCACGTGCCTAAGTTGTTTTGATTGCCACGGTCATGGCCATTCCTTCAAAAAAATTCACATCTCACTTTAACTTTTTCAACTAATTCCATCATGGCCTTTTTGGAACACCACGGACGTGGTGGGTTTGTCCTCTGTACTTTGTCAATACAACTTTAAGAACCTTGATATTTTTGCATATCTTAGATACTAAGCCACATTTTACCCTCAACAACTATATCTTTCCCTTTTTTATTCCCTCTCTCTTCAACCTATCACCTGCATCACATCAAAACATAAATAAAAACTATCAAGCACAAGTGTGTGTGTGTATTCTTGGAACCGTGTAAAAATAAAGAAAAAGTGTAATCAAAACAAGAGTGGTTTGAGAATCTCAAACCATGTGGATTTCCTACCACTAGCACTAAATTTACAGCCTATAGTCAGGCTTATTGCTTTCTTCGTCAAGTGTTGACACCCTAGATGTCTCCTTCCTCTTCCAAAGTAATCCTCTCTAGGGTCCTCACGATGTGGCCTTCATCCCAAGGAGTGTATATTGATCAGAAATTAGGGTTTGACCTCCACAATTCTAAGGGATCAGGGTAGTCTAGACTGGCATCAAAATCCTCTTCACCCAATATGTATCTTTCCTCCTCAGTGAACATATAGAAGTCTCTCTTCATCCTTCTATAAGTGACTGTCAGAGTACTTGCGCACACATTGATTTTAGCTCCAGTTGTGGACAACAAGGGACTACCCAAGATAATGTAATATTTCCCTTCCATTGGATCGATGTCCATGACCAGAAAATCCATTGGAAAGGCAATGTTCAGCCTTCTATATAAGGCTAATATCATATTACACAACATGCCATAGGAGTTCTTCTGGATTCATCTCCCAATATTACAATACAATCTATCGGTTTCATTCTTGCTAAACCTAGCTATGTATAAAGGTAAAATGGTATGATGCTCACGACTGAGCCCAAATCTAGGAGAGCACACTCAACAAGCTGGTTATTGACGTAGCAAGCAATGAGGGGTGTTCCTGGATCACCCCTTTTTGCTTGTAGGTAGCTTCCCATGATGAAATTTACACTTTTCATAGTTATGATTACTTTGGGTGGCATCAGTACCACTTTCCTTCTACCCATGCAAACATCCTTAACTAAGTAAAAGAATGCTTGGATATATGTTGTCCTATGTTTTAAGGATTCAAGAAATATCCAACCATAATTATGTTTTTCTTGGGGAAAGGGGTCTTCCAGAGCGTCATGAAGTTGTTGACTCCTTGCACCAATCTCTTCTCCTAAAAGTTGTGGGCGAGGTGGTATGATTGTGATTCTTATCTCAGGGGGTGGAGTTTGGGTTGTCACTAACTCCCAACAATGTGGTGCATCAGGTGTTGGCATCTGAAGAGCATGTGGACCATCAAACATGATCTCATCAAAGAATGACTAGAAAACTAAATCTCTAATGCCTTCGACACCTCCAAGAAAGGGTGGGACAGATGATCTCATGACCTCCAATGGGGGTGAAATGTAAGATATCATCTTCTCCATCAATGGTAGGACACTTGGGGGTACTTCTTCATTACCTAAGGAGGTGGCAAGAGCTTTGATGCACTCGACATTTTCAAGCAAAAGTGGAACAATAGATTCTTTGGTGCTCTTACAATCTCCACAAGATTCTTCTGATAATGGATCTTCATCACAAACCTTGATCATTTTATCTTCCCCTTTTGCAAGCTCTTGAGCAGCCTTCTTCTCCCATATGATTGACACCATATTCACATGCTCATGGGAAGTAGAAGAAAAAGCTTGTGGGGTTGGTTGTGGATGTTGGGGTGGCGTTACCCTTGAGTGTGGGAGATTTGGATTTTGGAAAACAAATTGTGGTTGAGATTGTGGTGGTGGTGGATGGGGTGATATTGTGGAGGGTTTTGTTGGTATGAGTGAGGTGGAGGTGGAGTGTATTGGTAGTTGAATGGGGGTTGTGGAAGTGGAGTAGCATAAGGGTAGGGTGGATCTTGGTATTGTGGTAGAGCATAGGTACTTTGAGTGGTTCCCATAAAACCACCATCATTGTTTGGGTTAGGCATAGGTTGAGATGGAAGCCTTCCTTCTTCACGATGAGCAAGAGAAAGAGAAATTTGATCTAGCTTTCTCTCAAGAGGCTAATCATTTTCCCATGGGAGGACACATCTTTATTTACTTCATCTAGTCTCATTAGCCTTCCAAGAACCTCATATTCAAACTTTGAGTTGTACCTTGGCCTTGATTACCCTTGCCCTTCCTCACCTCATTATTTCCATGAGAAGTTTGAATGATTTTTCCATTCTGTAGTATAAGAATTAGACATTTGGCCTTGGTTGTTTCTATATCCACATGATTGTAAGGCTTTCACTTCTTCAATAATAAAATCTTCGGCCATGGTAGACTGGCTAGAGAAACCTCCAACTTGATTCTTCATGAGGTTCATCATATCGGCAAGGATTTTTATCATTTGTGTATTGGATTCCTTTCTGACAGGAGCTGGAGGCAGAGGATGGTGAATGTAATGACCCCACCCCTCAGGATCCCCCATTTAAGGAAGGCTAAGAAGCTGGTGTCGTTATCCCAAAATAGGACCAACTGGTTTTCCAAATAATAAAAAATAATTAATAAATTCTACCACAACTAAGCTCAAAGAAGGATAAATTTTTTTCTTTTAACATACCTCTCAAAAATAGGATTTTGGAACTTAACCCAAAGTAGAGTTCTATCTAATGAAATCATCCAATCTTTATTATTCTTTATTTTTCAAATGCCACTTTAAACATTCATCCACTTTCATATATTCCTAAAACACCGACAAACAAAACTTCAGTCAGTATAAAAATTATACTAGTATGTGGTGGCAACCAAAATCTTGCACATATATTGTAACAACCTTTTCACATCAAAATATTTTAAAAATCAAAGATTACATTTTGATTATAACTTCCCAACTATTTAACCCATCCTATGGTATACCCTCTCTTAAGGTTTAATCCTTGCAATGGACTTTAGGCTGTCTTCTCCATCTTAAGGTTGGTACCTTGTGGGACACCTCTCTAAGTGCCACATACTGTTACCATCTAGAGCTTGACCACTTATGACCATCCCTCTAGGGCTTGGTCCTCATAAATCATAAATCATAAATCCAGAGATGGTATGCAGGTTCAGGCAAGTCATAAATAATTATATTGTGATAATCATAGTCACTTTATAGATTGCAGGAATTAAAGCCATCAACACATTTAATTTCAAGCAATCAGCAAATCCTTGGAAATCACTTTGAAACTAAAGCAAGCCATAGCAATAACCACATACCTAATTAGGAGTAAAAAATAAGCAAGATATCCAAATCTAACTAGAAGTCCAATCAAACAAGCTAAGCCACCAAATCAAGCAACCCTTGATCCTAAAAATGTTATAACACCTAATTGTTACCATCACATCCCAAACAAATCCTTATTGACTTGGGACTCCTTTCTAAGGTTTCTAAGCCTTATTAGTATTCATTAGGGTTTCTTAGATCTACTTCTTAATCTTTATCCTTTTTAGGTCAACAAACCCTAAAACAACTTTTCTATGCATCAGAACCCTAATTACTCAATTTATCTATATGTAAGTTCCTTTATTCTCAATTTAGCTTAGGATCATCATATCTCTGTCTTATACATGTATTTTCTAAATAAAAACCATTAAAAGTCATATTCACCTAAATTAGGGTTTCTAGGCCCATTAATGTACTTCACATACTTGAAACCTTAAATTAAGACAATTATGCATAAAGATCATCATTTCAGATCTAAATCTTCCTTTTATTAACAATAGGTTAATATTGGCTTAAATTATCCAAATAACATTATTAGATCAAATTGACATCAAACTTAGGGTTTTTCACTAATAAAACCATTAAAGGTAGAACCTTTACACACTTTTGGAGTTACAAGTAGATTTAGGTCTAAAATTCATTTTTATTGGATTTTGTTGGTTTTCATGATTAAAAATCATATATAATTTATTGCATTTTGAGTTACCAATCATTAATTACGAATTTCACAAGATAAGTTACCAATGGACCAATGAGATACTGCCACATAAGCAATTCAACCCCTTTGCCCTTTTCCACGCGGATCAGTCTATGAAAATCCACTTTTGTCACATGGTGGCTCATTTCACACAGGCAAGGCGTTGAGTTAGGGCCAAAAGATGATTCTGCTCATGTTCCAGAGGCTAAGGGTCGATTTTCACCCAGGGTAAAGTCGTAACTTTGTCCTGATTCATCTTCAACCCCCCATAGGCCGTGCCCCTTGCCGCTCAGTGCCAGTCATGCAATCAACTCTGCATTTGACCTTCAACTCCAGGACTGCTATGATAAAATTGATGACTTCGGTTCATCCTACTCGCATCGTTAGACTCATCTGTGGAATCCCATTGATCAAAGAAAGCGATAGAATTAGAAAGGGAGAAGATGGGATTCACAACAGATATAAGGAAAAACTAGGGGAAAGAAGGCAGTGAGTGGGTCATATTGGAGGCAGGGGATCATCCCCCTAAATTTGAAGAAACCCACACTCTCTCCTGATATATATAGGGTGCCTTATATAGGAACAAATAAGTGGAATCCCTCAAGATATGGAGTCTACTTCTCCATGCAAATTGGGGAAAGTTCCTACCCTACAACAAACTAGGGCAAGTTAGGGTGCCAGAGGTTCATTTCCACACACCAAAGCTAATAGAAACATCCTCAGGGGGGGACTTGGTCTCGAGGTTGAGATATAGTTATACGAAGGTTGCCCATTATTGTTCCTTTTTTCCTATCTTGACTGGAGTTAAGGGGAAATCATATCACCGTTGATCGCAGATCTAAAGGCTCCAAAATCACATGTCAATAAAAACTAAACTAATTCAATTTTAATTGAATTGGAAAAATCGTGACATTAAATGATGTCCTTCTCAATTTAGGAAATTTTATAAAAATCATATCTCCTAAACTACTTATCTATTTGATCCCAAATTTTAGAGGAAAGTCCATAAATACTTGTGTGCCAAGTTTGGGACTCAAATTTGAAAGTATTAGATACTTTTCTTCATATGCAAGTTATCACTTAAAAAGGCATATTCTATTCATATTTTCTCTCTTTTTCCCTTCTATTTCCTTTATTTAGATTCATTTTACCATTATTAACCAATTGGATTCGAAACCTAATCCATGAATGTCATTCACAACACTTTCTAGAGAATTCCTTCATGATTCTCATCATTATCTTAATTTCTTTTCCTTTTTATGCATTATTAGATTTCCTTCAACTTTTCTTTCCTTTTTATCACATTGGACTCACTAACTCAATAGGGTCCCCGAAATCATATATTTAAAGGAAATATTATCAAAGAAATCCAATCATTACTCATAAATCATACAATTTTCATAATCATACATTTTATTGGAGAAAATGCATTTCAAACCATATAAGCCAAAAAATTGGGGTTGTAACATCCTTCCCCTCTTATAGGATTTTTTCCCTCGAAATTCCACCAAACATACAAAAAATTCAGGATAAGACTTTTCCATGTCCATCATCAGCTCCCATGTGGCTTCTTCCTCCCCATGGGGCTTCCAAAGAACCTTTATCATCTCTATCATTTAATATTGAGTTCTCTAACCTTAGTATCGCATACCCTCATAGGTGACTCAGGGTAAGTCAGCCTTCCTTGGAGTTCAATAGGTTCAATGTTCAACACATGGCTTGGGTACCTCACATGGTGCTCTAGATTGGGCACGTGGAACACATCATGCATCATATTATCTTGAGGGGGTAAGGCTAAACAAAAGCATCTTCACCAATACATTCTAAAATCTCAAATGGACCCATGTATCAGGGACTGAACTCTCCTATATTCTTAGCTATAGCTCATAGGGGTTGGATTTTCAAAAACACAATATTACCCACAATGAACTGTAAATTAGTTTGCTTCGCATCAGCACGCGACTCCTATTGATCCTGGGCTTTCTTCATCCATTGCTTGATTAAAGTGACTTCATCAACATACACTATGGTTTCTCTAACCTCCACAAGGTCCTCTCACCGACATCACTCTAGTGAAGTTATGACCGACACGGTCTCCAATAAAGAGCTTCATACATCCCGATACTAGCTCTGGTAGTTGTTATAACAAACAAACTCAACTAGGGGCAGGTACTGCTATCATGATTCACCCTGAACAAGAACATATGATCTCATTAGACCTTCTAACATCTGGGTCATATTCTCTTGACTGTCCATCAGTCGGGGTGATATGATATACTAAACTCAATCCAGAATTGAGTTCATCATGTACCTACTTCAAAACATGGAAATGAACTTAAGACCATGCTCAAGAATATTCGAACTCAGATCACTATGTAGTTTAACTATCTCTCAAATATACATAGCTCAACTAGATCTGTCATACTGGAAGTAGTCCCTAAGGCAAGGACATGTACTGACGTGGTAAGGTGATCTACCAAAACCCATATTGCATCATGACCTCTCTCGATCTAGGGGAGACTCACCACTATGTCTATGGTGATCTTCTCTCATTCCACTCAAGAGTTTCCAATCCTCTATAGCAATCCATCGGGTTACTGGTGTTCATCCTTCACCTTCTAGAATGCATGGTGTAACGTCCCAGGATTTGTGGCCACAGATAAAATGATCTTATAAGGAATGATTGGAATACCCATATCACCAAGGTGCACCTCCTTTTTAGGGAGCCCATCACTAAAGAACTCCATAGTTAAGCGTGCTCAACTTGGAGTAGTAGTAAGATGGGTGATCATTCGGGAAGTTGATCTTGGCTTGCGTGTCAGTGAGGACAAAGTGTGTAGTTAAGGCTAGTGGTGGTTTGTAGGCCCAGTCGTCATTCTTGAAACTTTACTAGAGCCTTGGGCAGTGGGCCCATGCATTACAAATGGTATCATAGCCAAAACCCCTCCAGTAGGTGGGGCCCACATGGGCATGTGGCATGTCAGTCTTGAGATGTGCAGACCATGCATGTTGGAAAGGGCTATCCATGGTGATGTAACCACCCTTGCTCTGGTATTCCGTGATCGGGAGCTAGGTGTCCATGGGCCATTCGGGGTCTGCACTAAAATGGGAAAATATTGTGAGGCCATATAATTAATCCTTGACGAGGATGTCAAGAGACTAAGTGGGGGATATTGTAACATCCAAAGATTTGAGGCCTCAGATAAAATGATCTTATAAGGAATGATTGAACTACCCATATCACCAAGGTGTACCTCCTTTTTAGGGAGCCCATCACTAAATAACTCCATAGTTAAGCATGCTCATCTTGGAGTAGTACTAGGATGGGTGACTAGTCAGGAAGTAGATCCTCGCTTGTGCGTCAGTGAGGACAAAGTTTGCAGTTAAGGCTAGTCATGGTTTGTGGGGTCATTCATCATTTCTGAAACTCTACTACAACCATGGGCAGTGGGCCCAGGTGTTACATGTGACATCTGGCCATGTATGCCTCTATATCCTTCTTCCTTCTAGACCTCTAAGGTACCATTGCAAACCTTAACCATCTTGGTAATACCATAGTGTACTTAAATCATGAGCTTCTTGCATGAAATGATTCCTCAAGGATGAATCCTCATAAACCCTAAAACACTCTAGTAGTGGGTTTCACCCTACTCTTCTTGATAGGTGCATCGGAGGTTCCCTTACCAAACCTTTCATCTCATCAAGATCTAGGCTAACTGAGCATCCACTAATTCGACCCATGGGTCTGGTTGTGTCTGGATGTTAGCCACACAAGTCTAGTCTTCTAATAGTTGTAGGGTCCACCTAGAAACCACTCCCAGCCTTCTCCTTTGGATAAATAAGACAACCACACACTTGAGCTATTTCTAGCTAAGAACATCTGCTACCACATTAGTCTCCTTGTATGCTAGGTGATGGTGAAGACATAAACCCTCATATACTCTACTCATCATCTTTGTCCCTGGTTTAGGTCTCTACGTTAGGAAAACTTCGAGCTCTTGCTTCCATCATCTCAGTTACCAAACCCAAATCTATGACTCATATATTACCAACTAATCTAGATAGGTACATCCTCATATGATGATTACCTTAGTTCATCTATGCTTTCAAACCATCTTTCAAAAAAAAACTCTCAAAAGAGTGTGGTACTTCCTCTATCCTCATTCATCATAGAAAGGGTTCATCTTATATCACCTTTATCCTTGGTATGGCATACATTTTGTCTTGTCTCTCACACCCATAACAAGATGAAATAAGCATCTGGCTGCAGTCCAAATATAAAGTTCATTCTATTCCATGAGTAGAGATGGTGCATCACACATCACCATTACACTTTCCCCTCTAAGTTGAACACACTTCACATGACTCCACACCAGGCATATCTCGATTCTATGTTCACATCCATGGGAAGACTTTTCCCATCACTTTTGGGTCTTATCATCACTCCTATATACAATCCTTAGTCATTTCTTCAAGGTCGCTAGGGTGCTGATACTTTTGGGGTGATCTTACCTTATGCATCTAGGGAGTGCCTCTCATATTTACCCCTTAGACCCCATGAACTCAGGAAGGTAGCCAACCTCCTAACCCATGGGCCTCGGGTAAAGGTAGTTGTTACCTCCCGACCCTATGGTCTTGTGCATTCAGGGAACAGGAAACTCCTACTTCCATCGGTCTTATCCCTACTTGACCTTAGTGACTTAGGATTCAATCGTAGTTTGTGGCTCCTTTGTTGATGCTCAAGCATATTTCATCCTTGAATCCTCACCCACATCCTCACCATCTCTCTGGGCACTCATGGTTAACCTTACATCCCTTCATGGGAATCATGGTGACCTACCTATCTTGATCTGGCCCCATACAAGTTACCTACATGGAAACACATCCTTATGTCCCTTAGAGATGGTCGTACATGTGTCTATAGATTCATGCTCATACTATGTGCTCTTATACTTAGCTCATAAAACTCTTATAAGTGGCCTCTCATGGTTACCTCAAACCCAACCAAGAGTTGGTTCTCACTCCTACATGCAGGGTCCTTTCCCAGGATAGGAGGAAACTATTACTTGACAATAACAAAAGTAATAAAATGTTATTGCATACAGGGTTTATATCATCATGTATATGCTTAGCTTCTATCATGCCACATATGCACATGTCTAGCAAGTAGACAACTTATTAAACCATTCTAAGTTCCTTGGTATGTCATACTTATTCATCATTCCTCGAGGATGGACCAATATCATACATACACATGTCACCAACTTGTGTGAGTGGCTCATCAATTATATATCTTAGTTCAAGTGGGGTTTCCCTTTTATTCCAACACATGAGGGGGTACCTGATAACAACTAATTTAGTGACGTTTTTGCCCTTTATTCTGTTATCAAAACTACCCTTTTCTGCTATTGTCCTCTATTTTATTAGCATTTTCGCAATAATTGGCCAAGCAACGCTCTTATTCCAATTTTTCCTATCTTTTACAGGGTTTTCTTCATTTTTGTAATAAGGCCGATTCCGGCCCACAATAAGTCTAAGCCTGTCTCGACCTTCCTGACGCCCGATACAACCCAGCCCGACAGGGGCTGGGCGACACAAGAATGATCGGCGGAGAAGGGCGCCTTGCGAAAGGGACGTACCGGCCGACACACCTTCTACCCGACAGGGAGCCAAAGCCGCTCGACGACCCAGCTCGTCGAACGACACGACCACCCACCGGCAGGCGTGCCGCCCACCTCGTGACCAATAGCCAGCACCTCGCGCCGAGATATGCCTGTATCGGCCATCCACATCCATCGACCGGCGTATAAGGGAGCTACGTGGCGCTTCGAGCACCATGTTTTCTCATCAACCGGCTGAATATAAATAACAGCTACAGGAAGCCGAAAAGACAGGTTGGATAGGTCGGGACGGCTGGCCAGTTCACAGTTCGGACAGTTGGGGACTTGAGCTGTCTGCGAGAGAAGTGCGAGAGCAACCATATCGTGCCCCAGTGCTCGTACCGGGCGACACTAGGTGAGCTCTTCCTCATCCCGAGAGGGAGAGGATCGGTTCACCTAGGACTGTACCGGACGACACTGAGGGCCGATATCGGCCGATGTAGATACCCGACACGAGTGCCTGACAGCAATGCCCGACAGTAGTATATGTAAATCCTTGGCCGACACGATACCGAAACTGATACGCTCTCCCCGTCAGGCGTGCCGCCTGAGAGGGAGTGCCGCCCGACATGAGTGTATCGGCCAGGGTCTTCGAACGATATAGTCGTCCGTCAGGCGTGCCGTCCGAGAGTTCATACCGCCCGACACGGCTGTACCGGGATAGGTCCCTGGACGGTATCGGGCTGGGAGTAGTAGTAGTCTGTCGCCCTTCTACATCAAGAAGGCGACATCTATCTTTAATTCTGTTATTTAAATTCTTAGCTTATGCATTGTATTAAGACCCTTAATTGCTTATGGAAATAGAAATGCTTAATTGGAATTTGTTTAATGCTTAGTGCCTTATGATTGGATAACTGCTGTGTTGGATATCTGAACTCTAGCTTGCATGTTTTGGATCACGTTTCGCTTAGCTACCGAATCGTCTTTCCCGTCGCAACTACTTTGAGAGTTGGGTTGTGGCTCTAGTGTTCGGTCCGATTCTGGAGTACGAGAGTGCCCGGAACGGAGTTGTTTTAGTATCATTCCACTCTAACTTGAGTCCAGCAACCTCGAGAGGGGTGTTGAAGCTTGGTTAGAGGCACCCGCTCTGAGAGGAGGGGTGCAGGGTGTTACTGCTACCGCTTGTCTTTCTAAAGTCTTATCCCTTGCATTACGCCTTAAACTGCAGTTTATCTTTCTATTTTCTGTTGCATGAAAATTCCTAAAAACTGCTAAATGACAAAATTTTAATCTTTCTTGTAGCTCCAGTTGGAGATAGTTTTCTTTGATTTAATCGTGACATCTTGTTGTTCTCTTCGGGGAACTTTAATATCTCTTTATATCCACCGGAGTGTAGAGTGTCGATTCAGAGTCGTCAACACAACCCACCTTGTCCCTATGTTCGACCCCGTATGACTACTTCGACCCCGTAAACAAAGTTGCGGGGGCCTAGAAGGATTCGGGTTATAAATGCGAAGGCTCGACTACCTCAAATACGCCTCCAATTTTAGGACGCCGTTGTCGGGGACAAGGCAAATGGCACTGTTGACAAATCTGAATCCACTAACTACACTCCTGTGCCTCAAGCTTAGAAATAGGCTTGACAACACTTCTTTTTCTTTTTCTTTTTCTTTTTACTCTAAGCATTATTCTTTACCCCAATTATAATTTTCTAAACATGATTTTTATGCGGTTTTCAGGTACTCTGATCTACTGAACACCGAGACTGTCAACCATGCCTCGTTGTGAGCAACCCCTTTCTGAGGGTGAATGTCAGAGCCAAAGTGAGAAAGCGACCTGGCCTAATTGGGTTGGTCAGCTTTCTGCCTACATAAAAAGACAGGACACCATCATCAACCAGCTGGTACAGGGGACGCTTACCAGCCTTGGATCTCTGAATTCCATGCAACACCAGACGGTGAGTCTGCAAATGCGCCAATGGGAGGTTGATCAACGGCTGTCTCAGATGGCTGCTCTGATGAAGAACTCTGCAGGAAAAATGCTCCCTCACCCTGAAACTGCAGTAATGGCAGTGCTTAGATCAGGAAAGACGGTAGAGCGCGCTGATGAAGCCCCACCGGAACCTAAGCAAGGGCCCAAGGATGCCGTTCCAGCAGGAGATGGAGGTAGGCCTGCAGAAGCCGAAGAGCCTGCGCCGAGACCGTCCGATGAGCCATCTGGTGGGAGGAATCCTTATGCTCCCAGGGTACCGTTCCCATACAAGCTGATCAAGGAAAATCTGAAAAAGCGGCACGAAAGGTTCATGGACTCGATCAGGAAGCTGCATCTTGAAGTCCCCTTCCTTGACGCTTTGGAGGAGATGCCCACATACGCCAAGTTTCTCAAAGATCTAATAATGAAGAAAAGAAGGGGGGAAGGATAGAGACAGTGTACCTGGCCTCTACTTCCTCTGCCTTCGTAAAGCCCAGCTTGCCGACTAAGAGAAGGGATCCCGGAGCTTTCATGATCCCATTCGCCATCGGGGACAATTTCGAGCAGAAGGGTCTGGCGGACTTGGGAGCAAGCATCAGCCTCACGCCCTTAAGTTTCGCGCAAAGGATGGGTTTGACCGACATGGTTCGAACCAATATGCAGATTGAACTGGCGGATCACTCTTTCAAAAGACCTGTAGGCATTGTCGAAGATGTGCCGATTAGGGTCGGTGATTTCTTTATTCCCTGCGACATCGTCGTCATCGACGCAGCTGAAGATCCCAGATGTCCGATCATCTTCGGACGCCCTTTCTTGGCAACGGGGAGGGCGCTGATTGATGTCTCTGAAGGGATAATCACCTTGAGGGTTGGAAACAGCCACATGGACTTCAAGATGAAGGAAATCATGAGAGGTCCATCCCTGTCTGAATCAGCCTGTTTTGCGAATAGCTACAATAAATTCTGCGAGGAAATAGAGGAGGATATCTGGACAGTGGATCCCCTCGCGAGAGCAATAAGCTGTCAGGATCTCGACTTCGAAAATCCTGAGGTCGTGAAGCATCTCGACAATTTCAACCTTTCTGACAAAGACTTGCAAGAAGAAGAGGAGGAGGTGAACTCTGCGAAGTATGCCTCCCTTGAAGGAGAACCTCAGGAGGAGACACCCAGAGCAAAGCCGGATTTAAAAGCGTTACCTGAGGGACTGAAGTACGAATTTTTAGATGAAGAACAGAGGAACCCAGTCATCGTAAACGCAGATCTTTCAAGCAATCAGCTAGACCGGCTCCTTGAGGAGTTAAGACTCCACAGGGGGGCTATAGGATATTCCGTAGATGATATCAAAGGCCTTAGCCCCGCCCTTTGCATGCATCGCATCAACTTGGATGAGTCTGCCAAGCCCCTGGTCCAACCCCAGAGGAAGCTGAATCAGATGCTTAAGGAGGTCGTCAAGAAAGAGGTAATAAAGCTTAGGGACGCGGGGATCATTTACCCAATTAGCGACAGCAACTGGGTAAGCCCGATCCACGTAGTACCCAAGAAAGGCGGAATGACTGTGGTTAAGGGTGAGAAGGGTGATGAAGTGGTGGTAAGGACCGTCACCGGTTGGCGAATGTGCATTGATTACCGAAAGCTAAATCAGGCTACAAAAAAGGATCATTTTCCGCTACCTTTTATTGACCAAGTTCTTGAAAGATTAGCGCATCACGATTATTTTTGTTTTCTTGATGGCTTTTCAGGATTTTACCAGGTACCCATCTTACCCGACGACCAGGAGAAAACGACGTTCACCTGCCTTTACGACACTTATGCCTTTAGAAGGATGCCCTTCGGACTCTGCAATGCCCCCGCCACCTTTCAGAGATGCATGATATCAATGTTCTCAGATTTTCTAGAAGACATCGTGGAAGTTTTCATGGACGACTTCTCCGTCTATGGAAAGGACTTTGATAGCTGTCTGAAGAACCTGTCGTTAGTACTTCAAAGGTGCGAGGAAAACAGCCTGGTCCTGAACTGGGAAAAATGTCATTTCATGGTGCGGGAGGGCATCGTTCTAGGGCATAAGATCTCAAGGCACGGGATCGAGGTGGATACCAGCAAAATCGAAGCTATATCTAAGCTTCCTCCACCAAATTCCGTCACGGGGATAAGAAGCTTCCTCGGGCACGCCGGATATTACCGAAGATTCATCAAGGACTTCTCAAAGATTTCCAAACCATTGTCCAATCTTCTGGTAAAGGATGTTGAATTTGTTTTCTCTAACGATTGTCTCAGTGCTTTTCAGGCCCTGAAAAATGCTTTAGTATCACCACCTATCCTTCAAGCACCAGATTGGGGTTTACCCTTTGAGCTAATGTGCGACGCTAGCGACTACGCAGTGGGAGCAGTCCTGGGGCAAAAGAAAGATAAAAAGCACCATGTGATTTGCTACGCTAGTCGCACGTTGGACGAAGCACATGTAAAATACACAACCACCGAGAAGGAAATGCTCGCGGTTGTCTTCGCATTTGACAAGTTCAGGTCGTATCTCGTCGGATCAAAGGTTAAAGTATACACAGATCATGGGGCAATAAAATACTTAATGCAAAAGAAAGACGCAAAGCCCAGATTGTTGAGATGGGCCTTGTTGCTCCAAGAGTTCGATCATGAAATTCTCGACAAGAAAGGCACGGAAAATGTGGTCGCAGACCACCTATCGAGGATAGTGGCTGAGAGACAGAGAGGGCCACAGATCGACGACGACTTTGCCGACGAAGCTCTCATGATGGCTAAAGCTCAAGAAGAAGGTTTGCCCTGGTTTGCAGACATCTACAATTTCCTCGCTTGTGGAGAGCTGCCTCCTGACATCACCTACAATCAAAAGAAGAAGCTATTCACGGATGCCAATAATTATTACTGGGATGATCCTCTCCTGTTCAGAAGATGCGCAGACAACTTATACAGGAGGTGCATCCCGGAAGAAGAAACTGCTGATATCCTGAAGGGATGCCACGCCTCCCCCTATGGTGGACACCTGGGTAGCGAAAGAACAGCGGAAAAAGTACTACAATCAGGTTTCTACTGGCCCTCCTTATTTAAAGATGTTGCACGATTTGTAAAGGTTTGCAAGGAGTGCCAGTCAACGGGAAATATAGGGCGGAGGAATGAAATGCCGATGGCAAGCTGGATCGAAGTGGAAATATTTGACGTTTGGGGGATTGATTACATGGGGCCGTTTCCCCCATCCCAGGGATATCAATACATACTAGTGGCAGTAGACTATGTGTCGAAATGGGTAGAGGCGGGAGCCACCCAAACATGCGACGCCAAGTCGGTTATCAAGCTTTTTGAGAAGACCATCTTTCCCCGTTTCGGTATACCGCGCACCGTAATAAGCGACGGCGGGTCACACTTCGGAGAAAGGCAGTTCGAAGCGCTCCTACGCAAGTATGGAGTAAAACATAAGATCGCTACGCCCTACCACCCACAGACGTCGGGGCAGGTAGAGGTCTCAAACAGACAGATCAAGTGGATCTTAGAAAAGACTGTCAGCCGCACGCGGAAGGACTGGTCTATGAAACTTGACGACGCATTGTGGGCCTACCGTACTGCTTACAAGACGCCCATTGGAACCACCCCCTACCGTCTTATATACGGAAAATCCTGCCATCTGCCTTTGGAACTAGAACACAAGGCCCTTTGGGCGATCAAGTTCCTAAATATGGATCTAGACAAAGCAGGAGAAAAGAGGTTTTTACAGCTTCAAGAGCTCGAAGAGCTGAGGATTCACGCCTACGAGAATGCAAAGATCTACAAGGAAAGAACAAAAATGTGGCATGATGCCCACCTTAGGAGAAAGGATGTGAGCGAAGGGGATAAGCACCTGTTATTCAAGTCCTCCATCCGTCTTTTTCCTGGGAAATTACAGACAAGATGGTCGGGACCATTTTCTGTGGCAAAGATATACCCATCAGGAATGATGGAGCTCCGCGACAAGGATGACCCGACCAAGATCTTCAAGGTGAACGGGCACAGAGTGAAAAGGTTTTATGAGGACGAAGCTTTTGTCAGGAAAGCAGAAATTGACTTACTGGATGTGGGTACCACCGAAGAGCCTACACCAGTCGAGCTAGCGACGGAAACTTCAGCGCTCCTCGGGAGGCAGCCCGAGTCATAGATTAGGATACATTTGTTTTCTTTGTAAAAACAACCACTATGGACTGTAATAAGGCCCGAGTCAGTACATGCGCACGTGTGCTGACTCTTTTTGCTTTATGGGCCATCGCTGTGTTTTGCGGAGCATTGAGGAGTAATACCATCTGAGGTAAGAGATCCTTCTCTATACCAATGATGTTTTACCCTGCAATGGCCTTTTACTTCACACAGGTTTAGTTTTGGCCTTTTGACCGCCCACTTTTCTACCGTGTCGACCAGCTGGGCGCAGAACCGCTTGTATCGGGCAGCCTCACCCCGGGCGTCACAAGGGCAGCGGATGACCCTTGGACTGCCCAAGGGGACTGCGCGTCTCGGGAATAGCGTGACTAAAACACCCGACGCGCGCCATGTTTTGCACGTTTTACCCCCAGCTGGGTTCTCTATAAATAGCGTGGAGGTTTCTTCGTGTCGGGCTATCATTTTCTCCTTTTTGCCACCGGGAACGCATGCAGTGATCCTCCCTTTTGCTCATGTGTCGGCCATCTTGCCTTCGCCCTAGTATCGGGCGATGCCTCCTAAGAGCAAAGGTATAGCCCGACACACCTTTTGCCCGACACGTTATCACTCGCCCGGCACAGGTTTTGTATCGTGTGAGGCGTATCGGCCGGCTTGTTGTTTTCTTATCGAACGACATGGCTTGTCGCCCGATAGGGTTGTAGACCGACACGTTTATCGGCCGATAACCCTGTCGCCCGACGCCAATATCTCTTATCGAGATGCTTATCGGGTTCTCATGACCTGCATATTTTCTATCGCCCGACATGCTTTCGCGCGTAACGCCGGTCGATAGCGTTTTCCCGATGTTTCGTATCGGGCGTCATGCTTCTCACGGTGACGTCATGTTTTCGCTTCATGTGACCTCGAATCGCCCGACACACCTGTGTCGGGCGTCGAGCCTTATCGCGCGACAACATCGTGTCGTCCGATCGCTTATCGCCCAGTTTTAATAAGTTTTCTTTCTTTTCATCTTTTTTTAGCCTAACGGATGAATAAATACATTTTAAATAACAGGTATGGCTCGTATGGAGCAAACCACCTACCGCGCCAGCAATCACGGCGCAGGGATCAACAACAACCGTCGGGAAGAAACGGCAACAACAATGGAAGGGAAGATTCCTCTTGATTTGGTAGCTCCAATAGCGAGTCGCCTAGCTATGAGTGCGGCAACCAAGGCCTCCGAACAAGTTCGAGGCACCCTGGTTCTGCCCTCTTAAGGGAGAGGGCCCACCCTGACTACACACTCCTGGGAACTAAACTAGGGACATATAATCAACCTCTTAAGGGAGAGGGCCCACCCTGACTACACACAGAGATGTGAAGAAAGGGGGGGGGGGCAGAAGTGAATTTTGAGGGTTTCGCTCCAGCTCAACCGCTACATCGCCAAAGCGAACCCGCTAGACAACCTCCCAATGGCATGCTGCAACTTCGTAGGAGCATTTTGCAGCACATCAGAAAGCTAACCCTCACTGGATAAGCTTTACCTCACTTTTGCTTTCTTCTCTACTCTGGGACAGAGTAGAAAGTAAGTTTGGGGGAGTATGCCAGTGAGGGAGGTATAAAAATTTTATCTCTTCAAGCTTTCTACGATATTCATTCTCTTTTACCTGATGTGCCCTTATAGCTCCCTGTATATCTGATGTACGCATGCATGCCATATAAAAAAATTTACAAAAATCTTTCCTTTTCTTATTTTGTCCCCTATGCATATGTACAAAGTTGCTATAATAATAAAAACCTATTGTGACTTCTTGCAAAGTTTACTTTCTGTATATTTAATGAGTTACAAGTTCTGTCATATCTTTCTGATAATGTTGTCTCAAACAAACAAAATATTGTGCCTTGCCATCCAAAAATTTTTGAAAAATAATAATCTCGCAAACAGCTAAGAGACGAGTATGGAGAAGGAAAAAGCTGCCCAAACAGCAGATATCTCTTTTGTTTTCCCTTACCCAGCAAAAATCCCAAAAAGAGAAAGAAGCCTTATGAGCGTGAATAAAAGTGTGAGAGTTGTGCCCAATAAAAGAAAAGAAAAAAATATATATACACCCTTGTTTTCCAAAAGTACCCATCTTTAGGCATGGTAGATCCAGGGCAGTGGTACGTAGGATGTGAAATCACTGCTCTAAAGCCAACTGGCTTGGACTGCAGGGACCACTTGCCCGTTAACGGACCCTTACCTGGATGGACTGATGGGAAACAAGAAGAAAAACCCAAAAAGCCTTAGCCTACCCTATACACAACTTTCTGCCCTTAAAATAAAGCTGTTTGATGTGGAAGCTAACTTCGGAATCATACACCAAAGTCTCGCTGAAGCTGTGGAGAAGAAAAATTTTACTTAAATAATAAGGCAAGTAGGGCAAGGTCTTTTGTTCGCATTAAGACAGCGTTACCTCCAATACATCGCAAATCTTGTGCTACCCTTTAGCCTTAAAGTTTTGTTGTGCAAGAAGAAGCAACACAAAGTCTAGTTTAAATATTGATTGAGGACAATCAAAAAGCTAAGTTTGGGGGAGTTGATAACAACTAATTTTGTGACGTTTTTGCCCTTTATTCTGTTATCAAAACTACCCTTTTCTGCTATTTTCCTCTATTTTATTAGCATTTTTGCAATAATTGACCAAGCAACGCTCTTATTCCAATTTTTCCTATCTTTTACAGGGTTTTCTTTGTTTTTGTAATAAGGCCGATTCCGGCCCACAATAAGTCTAAGCCCGTCTCGACCTTCCTGACGCCCGATACAACCCAGCCCGACAAGGGCTGGGCGACACAAGAATGATCGGCAGAGAAGGGCGCCTTGCGAAAGGGACGTACCGGCCGACACACCTTCTACCCGACAGGGAGCCAAAGCCGCTCGACGACCCAGCTCGTCGAACGACACGACCACCCACCGGCAGGCGTGCCGCCCACCACGTGACCAATAGCCAGCACCTCGCGCTGAGATATGCCTGTATCGGCCATCCACATCCATCGACCAGCGTATAAGGGAGCTACGTGGCGCTTCGAGCACCATGTTTTCTCATCAACCGGCTGACTATAAATAACAGCTACAAGAAGCCGAAAATATAGGTTGGATAGGTCGGGACGGCTGGCCAGTTCACAGTTCGGACAGTTGGGGACTTGAGCTATCTGCGAGAGAAGTGCGAGAGCAACCGTATCGTGCCCCAGTGCTCGTACCGGGCGACACTAGGTGAGCTCTTCCTCATCCCGAGAGGGAGAGGATCGGTTCACCTAGGACTGTACCGGACGACACTGAGGGCCGATATCGGCCGATGTAGATACGCGACACGAGTGCCTGACAGCAATGCCCGACAGTAGTATATGTAAATCCTTGGCCGATACGATACCAAAACCGATACGCTCTCCCCGTTAGGCGTGCCGCCCGACATGAGCATATCGGCCAGGGTCTTTGAACGATATAGTCGTCCGTCAGGCGTGCCGTCCGAGAGTTCGTGCCGCCCCACACGGCTGTACCAGGATAGGTCCCTGGACGGTATCGGGCTGGGAGTAGTAGTAGTCTGTCGCCCTTCTATATCAAGAAGGTGACATCTATCTTTAATTCTGTTATTTAAATTCTTAGCTTATGCATTGTATTAAGACCCTTAATTGCTTATGGAAATAGAAATGCTTAATTGCAATTTGTTTAATGCTTAGTGCCTTATGATTGGATAACTGCTGTGTTGGATATTTGAACTCTAGCTTGCATGTTTTGGATCGCGTTTCGCTTAGCTACCAAATCGTCTTTCCCGTCGCAACTACTTCGAGAGTTGGGTTGTGGCTCTAGTGTTCGGTCCGATTCTGGAGTACGAGAGTGCCCGGAACGGATTTGTTTTAGTATCATTCCACTCTAACTTGAGTCCAGCAACCTCGAGAGGGGTGTTGAAGCTTGGTTAGAGGCACCCGCTTTGAGAGGAGGGGTGCAGGGTGTTACTGCTACCGCTTGTCTTTCTAAAGTCTTATCCCTTGCATTACGCCTTAAACTGCAGTTTATCTTTCTATTTTCTGTTGCATGAAAATTCCTAAAAACTGCTAAATGACAAAATCTTAATCTTTCTTGTAGCTCCAGTTGGAGATAGTTTTCTTTGATTTAAATAGTGACATCTTGTTGTTCCCTTCGGGGAACTTTAATATCTCTTTATATCCACCGGAGTGTAGAGTGTCGATTCAGAGTCGTCAACACAACCCACCTTGTCCCTGTGTTCGACCCCGTAAACAAAGTTTCGAGGGCCTAGAAGGATTCAGGTTATAAATGCGAAGGCTCGACTACCTCAAATACGCCTCTAATTTTAGGACGTGCGATTTAGGCCGGTCAGTACCACGCTTAATTCCTATGAACTCACTCATCCTCATGAGCAATATGTGCACCAAGTACCGCTACTTCCCCTATTTGGTCTCAAAATCTGAGACTCACCTCTTATGCATCAGTTGTCTGAACTACATGCTCAGCTACCCCAACACATACCAAGTTAGAATATGATATGGCATAATACTTCTAACTTTTCTTCTACAGGAACAACCCTTAGAGTCCTACATAAGGACAAAAATTGGGTATGAGGCCTCACAACTAGCTACCATACCATACCTCTTCATGGTCTTTGAAACTCTCTCTTTCCTACACCTAAACGGTAGGCACTCATATCATTTTTATATTTGTACAAGAAGACTCTTTCTCTTTTCTAGGGTTTGGTTCCTCTAAAAGCACCTAAGGTACAACAACCTCTATAGATCATGCATGAAGCAACTCCACACATCTACTCAGGGTTAGCCATTCTAGGCCACATCATACCAACCTTCTCATGATTCCTCATGCCTCAGAGTCTAGGTTCCCAACCTTCATCATCTGGGTCTCACTCTCTCCTGAGCCAACCCTAAAACTGGCCTAAAACTAAAAGACCTTAAGATACACATCTATCCTTACCTGGATGAAATGTATTATTAAAACTTGTGTCCAACCAGGATTATCCAAAGATCTACATGCTTATCTCATAAACTATCAAGCATAACCCTTCTGGCTAAGGTCTAAAACTTTCTATCAGCATTGTTGTCACTCACTTCTTTGTAGGTGCATGCCTCATTCTGCTCATATATGCTCATTAGGGTTCCTATATGGTCACCACTAACCTTCTCGATGAGGGATCTATCTCTCACCCTTAACATGCATGACCCACCCAAGGTCGGGTCACCAAAAGGCACTAGGGGTCAAACAACCACACAATCTATATTTCTCATGCACCCTCAAATCCTCTTCGTAAAGCATGTATGTCTAACCCACATACTTCCATGTAGGGATGACTAAAGTATTCAACTCATCATGTCCTCTCTTTCTCTATCCACAGTTAAGGTTTTGGGTGGAGCATCATCCTATAAGGATACATCAGGTTTCTTCCTCTCCCTAGAGGCTTCTTACTCCAAGGCCACACCTCTCCTCCTCATCCTACAAGATGGTCTGACCTCAATGTTCTCTTCAGGGCACGACAACATGGACAATGCAACCTAATCATGTAACAGTTTAAGTTTCATCATTTAAAATTATGTCCATGACATCTTTCTTACATGTGTTTTATTATTAGGTGGAGGATTCCTTAATCCTTAGTACACTTAACCCTCAAACTCAGGTGGAGGTGAAGAGAGAAAACCTTAAGCTTTTATAGTTTCTTTGTGAAAAGCATAGAGAAGGGATGAAAATAGATGAGAAGACATAGAGGTATCTTATTTCGAGTCAAATCCTTAGATTTTGTCCAAATAGTCACACAGATTCTGGGAGTCCTTGTAAATTGACTAGAGGGGCGGAGGAAAATCTTGCCAGTCCCCGAATTTTAATCCTTTTCTAGACACCTCCATCTATGGACAATCCTCTCATAACTCCCTTGGTTTTCTAAAGAGTTTGTAAATTTAATAATTATTAGAGATTAAATAGAAAACCATGCTCTGATACCAAATGTAATGACCTCACCTCTCAGCAACCCCTTTTAAAGAAGGCTAAGAAGTTGGTGTTGTAATCCCAAAATAGGATCAACTATTTTTGCAAATAATAAAAAACAATAAATAAATTCTACCAAAACTAAGCTCAAAGTAGGATAAAAAATTTCTTTTAACATACCTTTCAAAAATAGGAGTTTGGAACTTTACCCAAAGTATAGTTATATATAATTAAATCCTCCAATATTTATTAATCTTTATTCTTCAAATGCCACTTTAAACATTCATACACTTTCATATAAACCTAGAACACTAACAAATTAAACGTCGGTTAGTATAAAAATTATATTGGTATGTGGTGGAAACCAAAATCTTGCACATATATTGTAAACACCGATTCACATCAAAATATTTGTTAATAATAAAATATTACGTTTTCATTATAACTTCCCAACTATTTTTACTCATCCTCTGGTATACCCTCTCTTAGGGTTTAGTGCTTGCAATTGACTTTAGGCCACCTTCTCCATCCTGAGCTTGGTACCTTGTGGGCCACCTCTCTAGGTGTCAAGTAGTATTCCCATCTAGGGCTTGACCACTTATGACCTTCCCTCCAAGGCATGGTCCTCATATATCATAAATAATAAATCTAGAGATGGTATGTAGGTTCTGGAAAGTCATAAATAATTATATTGTGATAATCATAGTCATAAATGATTCAAAGAACCACACACTCTCATTCGGTATAGATAGGGCACCTTATATAGGCATGAATCAGGGGAATCCCTCAAGATGTGGAGTCTGATTCTCCATGCAAATTGGGGAAATTTCCTACCCCACAGTAAACTAGGGCAAGTTAGGGTCCCAGAGGTTCATTTCCACACACCAAAGCTAACAGAAACATCCTTGGGTGGGGACGTGGTCTCAAGGGAGAGATATAGCTGTAGGAAGGTGGCCCATTACTATTCCTAATTTCCTATCTCGATGGGAGGTAAGGGACAATCAAATCACCATTGATCGCAGATCTAATGGCTCCAAAAGCATGTGTCAAGAAAAACTGAACTAATTCAATTCTAATTGACTTGGAAAAATCACGACATTAAATGATGTCCTTCTCACTTTATTAAATCTTATAAAAAAACATATCTCCTAAAACGCTTATCCATTTGATCCCAAATTTTAAAGTAAAGTCCATAAAGACTTAAAATACTTGTGTGCCAAGTTTGGGACTCAAATTCAAAAGTATGAGAGATTTTTATTCATATGAAAATAATCACTTAATAAGGAATATTTTATTCATTTTTTCTCTCTCTTTCCCTTCTATTTCCTTTATTTGGATTCCTTTTACCATAATTAACCAAGTGGATTTGAAACTTAATCTATGAAGGTCATTCACACCACTTTCTAGAGAATTCCTCATGATTCTCATCATTATCTGAATTTCTTTTCCTTTTTATGCATTATTAGATTTCCTACAACTTTTTTTTCCTTTTTATCACATTGGACTCACTAACGCAATAGACCCACAAAATCATATATCTAAAGGAAATATTATCAAATAAATCAATTCATTGCACATAAATCATACATTTTATTGGCGAAATTGCATTTCAAACCATATAAGCCCAAAAATTGGGGTTGTAACAATGGTGAACATAGTTTGTATCAATGTGATCCACCTTGCTTGAAGCTAGATGTTGTGATTTATCTACAAGATGCTCAAATAGTGGCCAAGATTCTTCTAGATGTATAGCCATGAATGTCTCCCCACAAGAGGAATCAACAAAAGTTTGGTTCAACTCCACAAAGCTGGTGTGGAAGGTCTACACCAACTTCCATAAAGGGACTTCATGGTGAGGGAAGTCTTGCAACAGCTTTTGAAACCTTTCCCAAGCTTCATGGAAAGGTTCATTCTCTTTTTGTTTGAAGGAGGTAATGCATCTCCACATTTGAGTCAACTTGGAGATTGAGTAGAACTTCTTAAGGAACTCATTCTTCACCGCATTCCATGTCACTAACTTAGGCTTTGACATGTACCACTCATTAGCTTTTTCTTTCATGGAAAAGGGAACGAGGGTTCTTCAAATTGAGTCATCAGTGGTGGAAGGTGTGTGAAAAGTGGAGCAAGTCTCTAGGAAAGTGTAGATGTGGTGGTAGGGATTCTCATTCTCCATCCTGTGGAAATTGTGGAGGAGTTCGAGAAGGGCTGGTGGGATGGAGAATTTTGTTGACTCGACATTTGGTCAACAAGGGTGGAAATTGGGGAGGTGTAATTCCCCAGGGTGTAGTAGTCATGGAGAGGGCGGTTGGGTTGTTGTGGAACTCCACTGGGTGGGTTTTATGGAAAACCCCTGGGAGGGTTGTGAGCATCCGGTCCATCCATTTCAGCTTCTCAATGTTGTTTGTGGCAGTGTTGTTGTCTTCTTCTACCTATCTCAGTGTCGAAGGGTGAACAGGGTGGTAGAAGTAGAATGTCTACCAAGCATGCACAATTGTCACATGTACAATACACAAACAAACAATAAGAGCCAAGTTATAAAGCAAGTATGCTAGAGTAAACAAAGAATGAAGAATAGCAATGGTGAGGGTAGTAAGAAAAGCTAAGCTACACTAACTAGCTAGGTCGAGCGCCTCTAGTCCCCAACAATGGTGCCAAAAAGCTTGGTGTGTCCCTCTAGAGGTGCCCACACTAATCAATTGGGACTTGACTAGATGTGCCCCAGAAGATTGGGACACACATGGTTGGTATCACTTTTGAATTTATAGTGAACCTAGTCCGACACACATACTTAAACTAATCACATGTACCCACAAGTGCATGGGGTCGTGTTGTAGTATAGGAAAGTGATAAGAAAAGGGTCAATCCTCAGGGAGAGAGGGGGAACTAGAGCTAGGTTAGTGTGAGCTACATTTGTAAAGTGGAGTGTAGGGTTTTTGGGATTAAAGGTGATTTTTATTGATTACACTAAGATTGCAAGAAATTAAGGGCAAGAAGAAAACTAGATTACTAGAAACCCTAAATTATATTAAGCAAGCTAAGTCTAAGAAGCAAGGCAAAACAATTAACTAAGCAATGGCAAAGGACTACACTAGACTAGAAATGCAAATTAACAACTAAGAGACAAGTTAAGCACTAGAACAAGCAAGTATCTAGGTTATTACTAACTAATAAGATTAACACTAGCAAGCTCAAAAGAGCACTAACTACCCAAACAAGACCTAGCTATCAAGAACTAAGAAACTAGCTAAGAAGAAATTAAGAACAAGAAACTACTTAGCATTAACAAGCTAGATTATCAAGATTGGTTTTAGCATTAAGATGGATATGTGGGCCATTTGAGAATGAAACTATGATATTAGTTGGGGCGTTATCTTTAATCTAGATTGCCAAACCAAATAACAAGGCAAGTGTTATTTGAATCTACCCTATGCTACTAGTTGGGAAACTAGAGCTAGGTGTAATTCTAATAGGACTTGGCAAGTCTTGGTTTCTAGGGTAAGTGGTATTAGGGAAATTGAGAGCCAAAGGTAGGAATGGGGTAGATATGAGGGTATTTCACCTCATGTTACTCACCATCTAGCTTTTAGAAAACTCTAGGAAATTGCACTAATCCTTCTTACACTAGCTACTTAGATCTCACACCTTCTTGTAGGAGAAGGGATTTTTATGTAGGAACATAAGGTGCTAGCTAGGATCCACTACTGGGACCTAGGAGCAATTCCTAAGATAGACACATACAATCCATTTTCCCCTAGAAGTTAGGTGTTTTCAATCATCATACAACAAGCAATCCATGTTTAAAAGCATAAATCATAAGTAAGATAATGTGAAATGAGACAGAAATAAGAGACAATCATAATAGAATGGAAATATGTTCATTACAAGTTATTTCCTCCCAACATGGTATTAATGTAACATTTTAGCCCCAAACAGCCCACCACAAGGGGCTTAGCTACACATGACTAGACAAAAGAGCAAAGAAAAGAGAAGAAAGAGGTAATACATGGAGCTAGTGGTAGATATTCCTCCTTTACCTCCTAGCAGATATAGAACATGGTACCTCCTCCAAGATGGATGAATGGCATGGAAATATGGGGGATTATGGAGGAAAACCTAGAAAATTAGGGTTCTATTGTGTAAATGAAGTGGAAATGGAAGGTGGAAGGTAGGTGAATGGCTTAAATGCAAGGAAATGGCTAAGGAAGCTCTAGAGAATTTGTAGGGGTTCTAATCTTCATGTTATGGCTACCACCTATGTATATATAGGTGTTGGGGAGACACTAGGGTAAGTGGGGACAAAGTGGGAAAATAGTGGAGAAAATGGTTTGGGTTGGGTAGTCACCACGGTCATGGAGAGGCACCAAGGCCATGATGACAGTTAGGTGGCATGGTCATGGGAAATGGAAATGGCTGAGGTGGAAGGTGGAGGTAAGGTGTAAGTATATGTATGGGTGGCCACAGTCGTGTCAGGTAGAGGATACCACAACTGTGCTGGGTAGCACGACCATGTTGGAGGAAGTTGTTACGGGCATGGTTGCTCTTAGGGTCATCTTATCTTCAGCTCACCATGGTCATGGAAGTCACCATGGGTGAGGTGGCCTTCAGGGGCCACAATCCTACTGATGGCCACGACTATGGCCATTCACATGTAAATTAGGCTGAGTTACTGTTGGTTTTTGGGATCTTGGAGAAAAATTACCATGATCATGGTAGGGGCCATAGGTGAGGTGCAACTCATCAGCCATGACCATTCTGTTGACCACATCTATGGTGTCTTCAGTGACCACAACCATTTTGTTGATCACGGTCGAGTTCATTCATGTATTAAATTGGTGAATTTTCTATAATTTTTGGAAACTAATTCACCACGACCATTGTGGTTTCCCACATTTGTTTTGGGGCTTCTTTCTACTGACATTAACTTCAACTTCTTTATTGGACCTCCTTTTTCTTTGGATTGATTCTTGTGCATCCACATAGAGCTCAGGGAAGAGGTAGGTCCAATCTTGGGGTGTGACGACCCAAAGATGTTCTTCATCTCTCTTCCTTGCTTCAACGTATGCATAAGTACCTTGAAAAACACACAAAAAGAGGTACACATTCATTTGACATAAAAGCCAACATTGGAGTAAATATCTTGCAATCTAAAATGTTTATATGTGATTATAATGCAAAAAGATATGGGTTAAAGCCCTAAAATAGGGCTACATCACCTATCACTCAAAACTAAACATAATCATTATCACATCTATTTATTCCAAACACAAGTTTTAGTTTCAAGTCGTAGAAGTATAGGGATTGCTAATACACTATAAAATCCTCCTATGTTTGAATGTTAGTTTCAATTCTCCAACAAGTTGCTAAATCCCATTAGTAGGGCCATCTCCCATTGTAGTAATGTGGCATCCTCTTGCACGCATGACAACTAAGTTTTGAATCACATGCCACAATCTAGGGGGGTTATAGGACTAACCAACAATGGTGGAGTTGCACATGGCCTTCCAGATTGTCCATGTAATCATTCCAAGGAGGATGCCTTTTATCTACCCAAGGAAGGAGGACTTATTACCATGAATCTGGCAATCCATGAAACACCCTCCAACCAAGGCAGTTTGTGGGGTTGTTATGATAGAGTTAAACTATTGTCCTTTCCCCATACGAATATAGTTAGTTGTCCATCCATAGTGATATGATCCATCATCTCAATTCTAGGGGTCATGACACACAAGGGGGATCATGCATCTATGAATTTCACTATCCATCATTATGGCACAACATAGAATCCTCCACACAGTCATGTTAGCGTGTGGGAGAAATAATGATGACCAAATTCATTGTAGGGACCTCCCTTTTAATAATCATAAATGTCAACTATTAGAGAGAAAAACATAAAACCAGACAAGAAACAAATCACCAAGTTCTCAACAAACTAGAGCGAACACATGTAAATTTATCCTTTCCATAAAAAATCAAAAACAAATTTCACATTGAAGGATTCACATGTTCAATTTTCACATATCCCATTCAAATCCATTTAAACCAAAATCAGATAATATTACTCATATGTAGTTCATTTTACTTCATATTACATGTACATGAAATAAACAAATTCAATATACAACACATCCTGAAAATTAGATTACAATGATATTATATACAAAATTATTCTATATACATAGTCTTTGTCATGGCCTCTCTATTGGATATCATTATACCTAAAAACTTGTAAATTAACCTCCTGAGAATCATACAAAGTCCTAGTGAGTGGAATTTTATAATGAAGTAGATAGCATACATCAACCTCAGGCTGAGAATATGGAATTTAAAAGAAACTTGCAAAAATGGACAAGTCCAGCACATAATTCAAGCATTTAGTACATCTAGTCAATAAAAATATTAATTTATCAAAAATCATAAATTTGGTTTAATATCAACCTCAAACCATATTTTGGAGCATATTTACATTGATTGATAAATCACAAATCCTAGTTATTACAAAACCACAGTCCTATTACATGATTAATGAATTCAACATCTACATATTTATGATCCAACAATGATAAAACCATCTTTCTGACACAACATTAGCTGGACAAGGATCATATCATACATCATGAAAATGAAGTCTACATAAGAATGTCTACCAAATTGAACTCTTCAAATAAAAAATAAAGCCAAATCATTTAAATGAGTAGATATCAAGTCCACCATAAACTTGATGTCAAAGTTTACAGCTAGAATTCATTAGGTATACTAGGAAGATAATAATAAGATAACAATTTATGTTTGACAGAATATATCTCATACTCTACACAACTTGTCATATTTTATTTGCTTTCCCTGAAACTACTTAGCTTGCACCTCACCAGGTACACGTAGCCATGCATGATTCTCATGTCAATGACCCATCACCATTATCTTATGTTTAACAGGCCACCCTGAGATAGCTACAACAGACCCTAGTTCACCACATGGTTGCCTAAAGAGGATAAGGTAGGGCATACAACCTTTCTACCATCAGATCCTTATCTAGGGAACATGATATAGGGGGAAAATAGAATTCCATGTATCAAAATATCACTCAAATTTTACAATTTACATTTCAACAAACTCTATTCATCATGGACATAAACTTTCATAATAGAGGGTTTAAGGTCAGAATCGTATAGTTTGACACATACCTAAATATTGGTGGTCTAGACTTTAAGATTTACATCCATAGTCTAGAAATCCTTATCAACATCCTTTGATTAATAGAAGAAGATGTGTTTTATATCCCCAATATTGACCTCGGGGAAACTCACCTTGTTTAGGGTACCTAACTAAAATGATTTGTCAATTTACTTATTACTTAATTATCTTACTCATATTAAAAGAAATTTCTTCATTAATTATCATTTGTGTGTATTCTTACACAACTCAAATGACATGACTCTTAATTGAGTTAATAACAAAGATAGCCATTCTAACGATATACACACCAAACTACAATTTATAACATGCATGTTTCTTTCCCAACTCACTCATTTCATGTGAATCATCACCATTTGGCTATAAATGTGAGATATAATCTCATTCTCAAGTAGTTACCCTAATCATAGCTTCTCAATAACTGACAATTCACAACTTAAACACATTTTTTATCATTTCAATTCATGTTGCACTATTTAGTAAATATTCACATAGTCATTAGGACCTAACACTATTAATATGTAAACAACTTTTCTTACTCATTATGCTTATATCAGGTTTATTATGAAACATATACCTAGTCCATAAAAATTCTACATAAATAATGAAATCTTAGTACATAAATGTTTGTAGTATACTTATTTCTCATATTTTAATATTTGCCATGCTTCAATTCAGCTTACTATCCATAATATATCATATTACACTTCAAAATCCATCATAATAAACCATTCTCAAAACATAAGCATTCTAGAACACTATTGTAATCCAAGAAAACATACTTCTAAATCAATTATCATCCTTGAACATCAGTTTTAATTAAATCAAACTAAATATTGAACTTTATACATTCACCAACCCTTCATTCATGAGTAGTATCCATTATTATCACTTAACTCATCATATTAGGGTTAAAGTTAGGATTAGGTTAACAACCCCTCTCCATGTCATCATAGTTAACTTGGACCAAGAGGAAAGGGCCATTATCAACTTTCTATAATCTAGGTTTAACTAATAACCAATTATAATTCATAATTTCATTGAATGGAAAATAGTTTTATAACAATATGAAGATAAACCTCCTCCATGAAGTTACATGATTATTCAAAGGAATATTACGCTTGAAAAGAAATAGAACTATCTATATATCGTCCTGTAGTCTTTATCCATGTGTTCTTTTAGTGCTAGCTTATAGATATCCATGTATTCCAACAGAAGATGTAGTTTGACCTAAAACATTGACAATCAAAAGTATGGTTCAGTGTTTTTCTATTTTCTCTATGTCATGCAACCAAAATGTGTGCAAGTAGGTGTTGTTAGTATGTATGCCCATAGAGCCAATCATATGATGATTGAGATATTACATTAGATACCTAATTTGATAATAATAAAGGCAAGCTTCCTATTTATTTTGTATATAAAGTTATGAGATAATGAATAACATAATAAATGTCTAAACAATTATATTACTCAATGACGTATGTAATCAAGTTACTATCCTTGTGGATGAGATCATATGGATGCTAAGAGTATGTATACATATTCTCCTTATGTCCATGATCGGTTGTTATTGTGGAAGGTTGATAGACAACAATAACACATAATACCAGAGTGTGACTTGGTCGATGACTAAATCTAATTAGTCATAATATGGCAAAATCAAACCAAGCACATAGATACATGTTAGAGAACATTGTATCAGACAGACCCACCGTGAGACTGACACATGGAAGCCATCATCATGGAAGTCATAGTCAGCTCTCATAATCATGGTGTTAGTTGTGGTTCTTAGACCTAAAATCATTGCACTCATCACATGGCATTGGTTACACTTTGACATCATCAAACACAATCCTAAAACATGGGTTGTTATAACGGTGATGATTGGGTGACCTTGACACATGGGGATTGACTGTGAGTTATAGATATGGGATTTTTCCCTTCGATAAGAGTATGACATACAAGGCCTCATGATTAGAGAGACTAAGAAAAGTATGGCCATATGTATTTGATTCAATATGTGATATTAAACTTGCATATATCTCATGTGGTCTACTCTGATTCAAGGAACAAGATTGAATAATAATGAGGATGACTTCTCCATGCCTCTAGTTCAATCTGGATATCACTAACAAAGGAACTATACAAACACTATAACACCATACACATATTGTAGGTTGAAGTTGCTCCCCAACATTCCATTCACTTGGGTAGCACTGATGTTTGAATAGGCACCACTCCATTCTTGTGATGTCATAAGTTGTCATGGACATTCACTGCCAACGTGATATGGGACCTATAGGGTCACACACATAGGAACTCACCTAGAAGAGGAGTTCGAATCTTAGATGATATATGAATTATGTACTAAAGTGTTTAGGTACACAATTCATGCAACAAATTAATAGATTGGTTACAGAACTGCCAAATGGCCATGTCACTGGGTGAGATGGCGTTTGGGCTACCAGACAGGCATTTCAAATGTGGAGACAGTTGTTTGGGTTGTCAGGCAGATTAGAAATTGAATTAGATTAGTTTTGCCCTATGAAGTCAGTTCAAGTTATTGAACTTGTCGGCTCAACTCAAACTCACCAGAGATCTGTCTAGGTGAGTGAGATAGGCATCTCACTTGTGTGAGACGGCCCGATTGGGATGAACAAAGGTTATGGTATTTTCCCGAACTCATTTCAATTGCACATACATGGGTTGCAAGTAAATTAATGTATGACATTAATTATGAAACAATTTGCAAATTCAAATCTGACTGGAAAAGTGTGAAATGACTGTCTCATGTCCCAGACGACCGTTTTGCTTAATGAAATGACCATCTTGTGTATGAGACAACTGTCTTGCTGGGGGAGATGACTGTTTTGGCATACACATGTTGTGAAACTTCCAGAATTGTTGTAAAAATTCAAGATCTTTTGGTCCTTTCCACTTCCGCTTTAGTCTTGTAAATGATGGGGACTGGGAACCTTGACCCTAACCCCTCCTATATATATATGGGTACTGGGGGGCTTGCCAGAACACAACTACAACATAGACAATTGAGAATCAGTTCCTCTAACAATTATTGTCCTCTCTAGTTGTGGTAACCAAGAGAGCCCAGGCAAGTCCTACCCAACTAGGAAGGGATAGCCATAGGAGAGAAACAACTGAGGATCATTGTTGTGAGAGAGCATGTTGGTGACTAGTATACCAATGGAGGGACAAATCCTTCACGTTTGTTCCTGTAGGATGACATAAGTTCTAGTTGGTCTAAGTGGACTACTCTAGAGGTAGGAATCCTTTGTCTACTGCTAGGAGGGAAAAATCAACTCGCAATTTATGGTGAGATCTAAGGAGCCACTATAGAAGTTGTCTGAGTCTTCATTCCATGGAGGAGCAGTCATACGAGTCTAAGTGCTACCAGGAGCTGCATAGACACTGTCCAAGATAGAGTGTGCATCTGCATCGACAAGGATTGTCACTAGAATTTCTCCAGGCACAGGTATATCTTCATGAAACTATCCTTCCCATTGCATAGTTATTGATGTGATATGCTGGTTAATGGTAATTATGTCAATAATTTTTTGTTTTCACTGCCTATCTCTATGCCATATTTCCCTACAGTGGTATCAAAACCATGTCAAATGATTATGTTTTGGGATAATCGATACAATTAGATTTTTCCATTTTGTCATATTTATTTATTGCATACGATGTGAATATTTAAACTGGTTGATGTGCACATCTATCTACTCACCACATAAAGAACCTAAATGAATATATATATATATATATATATATATATATATATCTGTGTGTGTTGTGTGTGTTTGTGTGTGTGTGCAATTTACATGTGTCACCATAAAATCAGTTTTAATGGTGGATGTGAAGTTTGGTTATGGCCAAAAAACCCCATCTGTGTGTGCGTGGTTGTGGTTACTTATTCTTGTTGTTAATCGGTATGTATACTGAGCCTTTCTCTCCTTTCCAAATATAAATTAATGTTCTTCTTCCTATATCCCCTCGAATATAACTTGAGGTTTTCTCCATATACAATGTAATAAGAAATAGGATAGTTTTAATTTATGTTTGGATGTGATATGATGATCTGCACAAAGACGAAATGACCATCTCGCAAGATGACCTAATCAACTGGAGGACTGAGGAGGCCAGATAATAGGAGGTTGAATCGATTGACTGGTGGCCCAACCGACTAACTGTGAGATGTCCAGATGATGCTTGGACCTAAGAACATATGACCACTTCAGAAGAGCCCAACCGAGTGACCAGGATGTGAGACGACCAGTTCATGAGTTGAAATCTTCACCCACAACAGGTTTCATATGATGTGGACCATAGGTGGTAGTAATTTCTTGTGACTCAAAGGAATTACATTAGTATGGCCATAACCATCACTTGTGTGTTTTATTTATTGCATGTTCTCATTTGTGTTTATAGAATGTATATGATACATACTATATATGTGGTGATTGGATAAAGTATATGTATTTCTAAAAACAAACTCCCTCAACTTAAATATTAAGTCTAAGATGCCTTCCATTGGCAATACACATAAAAATCTTGATCGACTAAGCATAGATTTGCACAAAGCATGGTGCACCATCTATCTCTTGGAAGTGTGATGGTAGATATGTAGATTTGTACAAAGCATGGTGCATATCTATCGTATTGTCTATTAGGTTAGGATTAATTGGTAACTTGGAGAGCCCAAGCCCGGAGGCATGTATATGATTATGGCAAGGAGTTGTGCATATCATCTATCCAAGTGTTGCATGCGATGCAATTGGCAGGATAGCCTACCTAAATAGTCAGGTTGTGGGCGATCAGAAAAAGCCAACTCATAACTTGATGAAATATGGATCTTGGGCCACTAGAATGGTGTATGCTGCAATATTCCATATTGATATTGAGGGATATCAATTTGAATAAAATAGTGAGAGTGGTATTAAATTAAAGACCTAATTAATATCATCAAATTTATCAAATCAAGCCAAATAAAAACTGTTTTGAAAAGTTGCAATATTTCTTTATAGAATCAAATGTCAAACACAAAACACGTTCAAATTGTGATCATTCCGCAAGAAGGACAAAAAAGGATAAAAATCCAAAATTGGTTAAGGACTTTGAGAAATGTTCTCTCATCAATGAGAAAATCTCTATGTCCTTGATATACCAATGCTAGACACTCCAAATGCGCCTAAGGCTAAATGGGTGCTTATTGGAAGAATGCCAATACCTAATACACTGTTCTACGAACATGAGTTGCATGAACAACATGATAACATGGACATTCTCAAGATGGTAACACGTCTTCAGAATTGTGTAAAACAAAGACGGTATAATGTCTCTAAAGCGCTAATTGAGTGCAAAATAACAGAGAGGTCCAGTAGAACCCCATGTACTCAATGTGATTGGACATATGGAATGATTAAGATTTCTCTGAGGTTAAGAGTTTACCATGAATATGATTATGCAAGTGTTGCAAGAATCATATAGTCAGTTTATCAAATGCTTGGCATGATGATGCCAAAGAAAGGAAGAACAAGGACAAATTTGTGATGGTGATCAGTGAAAGTGAGTCCTTGGGAAAAAGCAAGGCCTAGAAGTTTTCTAAGGCTAAGATGAAGCCCAAGTCTTCTGCACTCAATATACGAAGAAAGGTAAGTGTAAAAGGAATTTGACCTTTTTATTTAAAGGATAAAGAAAGGAAAGTGTCACTATTGTCACTAGTCTGGGCATAGGAGAGGAATTATCCTCTTCATAGAGGATCTCAGAAATAAGATAGAGATAGATATCACTACTTCAGGACCTGAGAAGAAGAAAGCTAGAATTGTGCGGAGCAAGGGTTGTTGCATGTATAGTTGTAAATAGTCATTCACGGGTACATAATAGAATTAGTGAATTGCTATTATGTACTTTCCATTGATGAAAACATCATTTGTCTTGTATGACAATAACATTATGTTTCATTTTAAGAGATGTGATCTTTATGGAAATGCCTTATGTTGCACAAACTATACTTGATAGTTGTAGAGACAAATGTGTATGACACATATATTGAATGACCTGATAACTCAAACAAGGAATATCTATAGCAATGTCATCTAGAGTGCATAAACAAGAAATGCATTTCTAGAATCAATATGATGGTTATCTAGACTCTTTTGGTAATAGAACCCACAGAGACATGATGTCTTATTTGTTGTGCAATATGACAAAAGCATCTTCACTAAATGTAGTGGGAGATCGACATTCCATTAGGACTAGTACATACTGATGTGCATAATTTTTTTGGAATGAATGCTAAAGGTAGTTACAAATACCTCATTATATTTACCGATGCAATCAGTAGATATTGAAATTTGTATTTAATGAAATACAAGTATGAATCTCTTGAAGTATTCAAGAAGATGATAAATGAAGTACGTAACTAACTTGGTAAAAATATTAAGATACCTAGATATGATCAATGGTGAAATACGTAAACCAAGAGTTTGAGGACCATCTGAGAGGTCATGATAGTGTATCATGATGAACTCCACCTGAAACATACTGATGCATTAGAAAGAAGGAATCACATTGTATTAAGTCATGATGCAATTATCAATATATCTAGCTAATCTTCCGATATTATTTTATCACATGTTTACACTATAATAATGTACCATCTAAAATGGTTCAAAAGACACCATATGAGATATGGCATGGGAGGAGTCCCAACATGTATTTTATAGTGATTAGGATTGAAAGCTTGTATAAGAAAATAGTTTCTTAAAAGGCTTTATCCACAAACCACATGAATATTTTCTTGTTGAATACTGATTATATTCCAACCCGACAACAAAGTCTTTGTTGCTAGGATGATTGAATTCCTAAATGGAAATTAATACAAAAGGAATCAGTGGGAGTAAAAGTGGAACTCTAAATGTTCGAGACAAACAACAAAACATAGAACCTAAAGTGGTACAACAGGAGCGCAAAGAATCACAAGTTGTTTCATAATCTCTAGTTCCTTATGTAAACACAGAACTCATAGTTCTAGTAAAACATGCCTGGAGTTTGAAAGATTATCATATATTATAACTCAAAAGGCGGCAAGTTGATCATAGAGATGAGTCAACAACCTACCTAGAATCTATTGAGGGATTAGAATTTTAGAAATGGCTTCAAGCCATAAGATCAATGATGGACTCCATGTAGCCAACAAGGAATGACCTTGGTGGATCCACTTGAAGGGGTAAAACCCATAGGGTGCATTTCGGTCTTTGAAAGGAGACCAACATAGAAGGGTAGTTTGGTTGCAAAGATTTTTCAACTAGTTTATAGTGTGGAACATGATTAAGTCTTTTCACCAGTTACCATGGTTAAATCCATCTGGATCATGCTTGTTGTTGTATCTTAGTATGATTATGATATTTGGTATATGGATGTTAAAATGGCATTCCATAATTGGAATAATTAAATGGATGTGTACGTGACACAACATAATGATTTTATAAACCCATTAATGCAAATGAAGTCTATAAGCTACAAGGACAATCTGTAAATTGAAGCAAGCATCTCAGAGCTGAATCTTCTATTTGACAAGACAGTCAAAGGGTTTGGCTTGAGTCTAAACAAAGATGGAATCTGTGATATCAAAAGACTTAATGGGAGCATATTAATATTCTGTATAGTGATGGGGAATGATGTCATTATCCTACAAACGTTAAAACCTAGGAAGGAAAGTACCTTCTATATGAAGGGTAAGGAAAAGAATCCTATGTGATAGGAATTGAGGTCTATAGAGATAGATCTGGAAAGCTTCTTGACCTAAGAATGAGCACATACACTAGATATATGTTGAAGGGTTCAACAAGCAAGATTCAATGAGAGAAAAAGTGTTCATGTTCCATGGAGTTAGCCTCTCAGGAGCCTAGTGTCCTAGTTCTTATGAAGAATAGGAACACATGGATAGATGTCATGTGCATTTGCAATTGGATTTATGTTGAATGTAATTTAATGTACTTATCCCATTATCTCTTATGTATTGGACAAGACGAGAAGAATCCAATCATCTCATATGTATTGGACATAATGAGAGGATATATATATACCTACCTAACAATCTTGTATGTATTGGGCATGACAAGAGGGTATATGTCAGATGCCATTAAATGTCACTTAACTACCATATAGAACATCCTTAAGTGCTTTAGAAGCACTAATAAGATCTATTCCTTGGTTATGATAATATAGAAAAGTTGGGTGTAAAGAGTTACACCGATGCAAGCTTCCAAACTGGCAAAATGATCACAATAGTGTTTGATAATAAATGAGAACTATAAACTAGAAAGGGTTCTGAGCTTATAACATTTGTTCTAATATACAAAAGAAGCCAAGTATCTCTGTGTTATAAAACAACAGAGGATATTGTATGGATCAAGAATTTCATATTGGTGAACTCGTGTGAGGTTCCAAACCATTGATGACATAGTAGAAATATTTATGACAACAATTTAGCTACTAGTTAGGTTGGGAATATTAGATATCATACTATGACACTTACATCTCATACGAGTAGTCATACATCAAAGAGATGTGAAAATTGTGAAATACCAACTTAAAGTCAATGTAGCTAAGCCCGCTATAAATGCACTTGCGTAGCAGAAGCATAATGGTCTTGTTAAATCACCCGGGATGAGATATGTGGGTGATTGGCTTTAAGTGCAAGTGGGAGTTTGTTGGTATGTATGCCCAGAGAGACAATCAAATGATGATTGGGATATTGCATTAGATACCTAATTTGATAATAATAAAAGAAAGCTTCCAATTTATTTTGTATATTCATTTATGAGATAATGAATAACATAATAAAGGTCTATAGAATTATATTACTCAATGACATATGTAATCAAGTTACTATCCTTGTGGATGAGATCATAGAGATGCTAAGAGTACATATTCATATTCTCATTGTGTCCATGTTCACTTGTTATTGTGGAAGGTTGATAGACAAGAATAACACATAATATCAGAGTGTCAGTTGGTTGATGACTAAATCTAACACATAACATTAGAGTGTGAGTTGGTTGATGAATAAATATCATTAGTCATGATATGGCAATATAAACCAAGCACACAGATACATGTTAGAGAAGATTGTATCAAACAGACCCATTGTGAGTCTGACACTTGGAAGCCATCATCATGGAAGTCAAAGTCAGCTCTCACAATGATGTTGGTGGTTGTGGTTCTTAGACCTAAAATCAGTGCACTAATCACATGTCATTGGGTACACTTTGACATCATCAAATGCAGTCCTAAAACATGAGTTGTTATAACAGTGATGATTGAGTGACTTTGACACATGGGGATTGATTGTGAGTGATAGAGATTGGATTTATCCCTCTGAAAGGAGTATGATATCCATGGCCTCTTGATTAGTGATACTTAAAAAAGTATGGCCATACGCATGTGAGTCAATATGTGATATTGAACTTACATATATCTCATACAGTCTACTCTGGTTCAAGGAACAAGATTGAAAAATAATGAGGATGACTGCTCCATGCCTCTAGTTCAATCTAGAAATCAGTGACAAAGGAAGTATACAAACATTGTAACACCATATACAGATTATAGGCTAAAGTTGCTCCCAATTGTTCCATTCACTTGGGTAGAACTGATGTGTGACTAGGAACCACTCTTTTCTTGTGATGTCATAAGTTGTTATGAACATTCACTGCCAATGTGATATGTGTTGGGTTTTAGGGGAGGCAGAGATGGCAGTAGAAACAAAATTTTCTCCCCAAACCCAAAACCCAAAGAGATCTCATCAACATCTATACAGTAGGAAGGATGGTTTGTAGAGGCGTACCTGGTCCCGAGGCTTGCTCGGTGACGTTACCTCATGACTAGCACTGTCTTCACCTCTGGTCTTGGACGGTGTCTGTGTAGCTCCTGGTCGCACCCAGACTGACGGATTGACGATTGTCCTCCGAGTAGCAAAAATCTCCCGCCTCTGTAGTTGTCCACACGGACCACCAGGAACTCCAGTCGTCCTGTCCTACAGGATACTGGAAGGAGTCATCCCCTTCTGTCAGTGTACTAGTTACCGACGTGCTCTCCCACCACCAGTTGTCATCCTACAGTTGTCTTTCCCTCGTTGTGCCTCCCAAGTCAAGTAGCACTTGTTTGGGCTCTCTCAGTTACCACAACCAGAGAGGACAACTTTCTAGAGCAACTGATGTTCTCAGTTGTGTTTGAGAATCCCCCAATACCCCTCTATATATAGGAGGGGTCAGGGTCAGGGTTCTCAGCCCCGAGCAATGTGGGACTAAAGCGGGAGTAGAAGGGTCTGGAATTTCCATGAATTGATACACTATGACAGGTGAATCGGTCGTTTCACAAATGAATTGATAGTTTCGGGACTGAACTGATCGGTTCATCTCATGAATCGGTCGTTCGGGGAGATGAACTGATCGGTTCATTCATGAACCAGTCGTTTCACTTCCCGGGAAAGTTCCAAATTGACTTTCTTCTTTCCGTTCCCAATTAATCCAAAGATTAATACTTGTCCCAATCGAATTGTACAAGTGAAACAAAAATATTTTCTCACCAACCTAACTTTCCCAAACTGGCTCGTTTGGTCCAGCTGAACCGATCGGTTCAACACTTGAACTGGTAATCTCACTTGACCCTGAGTCGATCGGTTCAATAGCTTGAACCAGTCAGTTGGCAGTCCAGGTTGTGTAGAAATCAGTCAATGCAGTCCTCAATCAATCTGACACCCAAATCAGTTAGTCCAACACTTTAACTTGATGATTCTGAGACAGGTCAATTGATTGAATGTTTAATTGAACTACTAAACACATTTAGTAAACAATCTAAACATCATTTGTGGATAAACTCCTCTTCCAGGTTAAATCCTATGTGTGTAACCCTACAAGCCCATTTTACGTTGGCAGTGAAAGTCCATAACACTTATGACTTCACAAGCAAAGAGCGGTGCCTGGTCACACATCAGTGCTACCCAAGTGAAAAGGAAAGTTGGTGAACAACTTTCAATCCTACAATTTGTGACTGATGTTACATTGAATGTATGATTCCTTTGTCACTGATATCTCGAATGAACTCAAGGCATGGAATAGTCATACGTAGAACATTCATTCACTTCCTTGATCTCAGAGCAGACTGGATGAGATATGTGTGACATCAATGTCACATATTGATTCACACATGCATGTGCATGCCTTTCTTAGTCCTACTCATCAAGTGTCCATGGACATCAAACTCCCTTAAGAGGGACAAATCACATATCTATCACTCACCCCTCAAAAGCCTCATGTTTCAAAGTCACCCAATCATCACCTTTATAACAATCTATATTTCAGGACTGCGTTTGATGATGTCAAAGTGTACCCAATGACATGTGTTGAGTGTAGTTATTTCATATCAAAGAATCACACTCACCACCATCACTGTGTGAGCTGACTATGACTGCCAAGTCATGGTTCCATGTGTCACTCTCACGGTGGGTCTGTCTGATACACTTGTTCTCTAACAAGTACTTATGTGCTTGGTTTGATATCACTATATCATGACTAATGAGATTCTATCATCAACCAACACACAATCTAGTCTTGTGTGTCATTTTTGTCTATCAACCTTCCACAATGACATCCGACTAGGGACAAAACAAAAATGTATACTCTTAACATCTGTATGATCTCATCATTTGGGTCCTTAACCTAAAAGCATACGTCATTGAGTAAAACAATTCTTTATACATTCATATGTTTTGTCATTATCTCATAACTGACTAAATCTGAATGAATTGGAAGCTTGCCTTTAATGTTTATCAAATCAATCTCAATTTATCCCACCAATCATCCCATGATTGGCTCTCAGGGAATACATACCAACAGACTCCCACTTGCACTATGAGCCAATCACCCTTGAATCATATTCTTAGTGATCTCCAAACATGTCCCACATGTTCTAGTCCGCTAGTGCTAACGCAGTGAGTTATGGAAACACTTTTCCTAAGTCGGTATTATTGCATGTATCACATCTCTTCATTGTACATCTTACGTATGAGATGGAGTTTCCGTAATATGTGATCCAATATTCCTTTGCTAACCTTTAACCTCATTGCATGACCAAGCACTCCTTACTTGTCATCAATGACCGAAATATCTATAAGTCATATTTATGAACTCCCAGATCCATATAGTATCCATTGTTGTTCTATAACACATGTATACTCGGGATTTCCTTTTAAAACAAATTTATTGGAACATTTCCATTTTTCAACAAACATTCACTTTTATATATCTGATATATATTTTGCGATAATTTTTCTGTCTTTTTTAGAAGTCCATATCAGTGTAACTCTTTACAATGAACCCTTCCTTATTTCCATAGAACTAGTACTTCTCAAGTACTTATCCAATTCTCATGGTATTCTAGTAACCCTTACTGGAACTAGACATACATCCACTCGTCATGTCCCACATATGAGTTATCAGGATGAGCACATCATATTGTCATGTCCTACATACAAGATGATAAATGCATTTTATTCTTTCTATGTCCATACATGCAAGATAACAGGATGATTACATACATGGTAGATCCATATCTATTCTTAGTGTTCCCATTCTTCATGAGAATTGGACACTTGTCCTTGGGATACTAACTCTATGTAACATGGACAAGTTTTCTCCCACTGAATTTGTGTATACTGAACCCTTCAGTAAAGATTGCCAATGTATGCTCTCTCCTTTCCAGGTCAAGAGGTTTTTGAGAACTATCTATATAGGTCTCTATTCCTATCACATATGAAACATCTCTGTCTTCCCTAAAGATAATTTCCACAAAGGATTCCATTCTAGAACATCGCATTCCTCATCACCATGTGGAATGCAAGTACACTCCCACTAAATCACACATCCTTTCTTTTTCTTTGTCATATCAGTCAAACCCTTTGACTATATTAACAAAGTAAAGATTTCCAATTCTGAGTTGCTTGTACTCAATCAATCACATTCATTAGTCCATTGTAACTTATAGATTTCATTTGCATTAATGGATTCATAAACCTTATAGGCTGTATCACATACACATGCTTGTCTTATTCCTCATAGGAATGTGGTTTTAATATCCATATACCAAATGTCTTTAGTCATTAAGTTGCAATCAACGAGCATGATCCTTCTCAAAATATCATCCATGTGTCTTAATGCTTAAGACTCATTCGCACTTATGGATTTTATCCCAATGGGTGCTACCACTAAGGTCATACCTTATGGTTCACATGGAAGTCATTTAGGATCTTATGGTCATAAACCATAACTCAAAATATGGTTCCTCAATATCATCTACATTATTGACACATCATATGACCAACTTATCATATAGATATCTGAGGTGTATCTGTTAAGGAATTTGAGAACTCACAACACTTTGTGATTCTTAATATCCTTTATTAGTGTAAGGTATTCTCTATTTAAGAAGAATTTAGTTATTTGATAATCATCCTCTAACTCCTTAGAGTATGACTCCTTTTGATTTAGACATCACTATGCCTTAATCATGAGTTCTCTATGATACACTATCATAATCACTCATGAGGTTCTCAAACATTTGGTTTAAGTATCTCATTCATTGATCACATCAAGAATTATTACTTTTACCAAATTTGTACTCCATTCATGATCTTCTTGAACACTTCAAGATATTCATATTGGTATTTCTCTAAACACCATTTGAAGTATTAGCATTTGCTCCAGTAGGTATGTAAATACATCATATGTATTATACCTAATAGGATAGTCATTCTCCCACTTCATCTAGTGAAGATTGACTTGTCATCATGCCCATGATATTCATGTCTCTTAATGTTTCACAACCCAAAAGAGTCTAGCTTATCCATCAACATGGAAACTAGAGATGAATTTCTCATGATAATGCTAATTTTTTGTTAGAGTTATCAATAACTTCTAGGTATCATTTTATCTTATGCGTACCAAGTACCACAAGATAAAGAAAGGCATTGCCACAAAGATCATATCTTTGAAATTGAAACATCAACTATATTGATAGCCATCTTGTCACTACAAGATGCAACAATAAATTGTTTATATTGGAAAATTGAAATAGCAGTTCTCAACTCTATTTCGTGCCCTTTAGGCTGAAATAAACTGAAAGATACTCCTATCTATGGTAGAAACACTTGCTCCAATGATGAGTACTCCTTTCTTGGTCCTTTCACAAAGTCCATCACTTCTTTTTAGATCATGCATATCATATATGTCAAATCTTCATCTTGGTATCATATACCTTAGATAAAGAAGTGTTTATTTCATGATACCTATAGTTGAGATCTATATCCCCTCCTTTCATCTTCTTTTGTTCTTCCAAATATAGAGGGAAATTTCTCCTCCCTCATTCACCCTTCCCATATGCCTTGAGGTTGAAGATGGCTTGGGTTATTGGCTAGCATCAAAACACTTCTTTGCGTTTCCCTTGACCTTGCCTTTCAGACTTACCCTTTATTGATCACATCAAAGATTAGGGTTTGTCTTTCTTCATCTTTGCCTCTACTGTCCTCAACATGTCCAACAACTCTATTAGCAGCTTGTCAAATTTGTTCATGTTGTAGTTCATCATGAACTATATGATTATCGCAACATTTGCAGTATCATACCAGTAGCCAACTCTTGACTCAGAGGGAATCCCAATCTAGTCAGGTTTTCCACATACCCAATCACATTGAGTGTGTGAGAACCAACTGGATCTCCTTCTGTTATGACATACTAGGATAGTGTCTTAGAGACATCATATGTCTCATGTTGTCTCTACTACTCACAGTTCATAGAATACAACATCAAGCACTCTACATCAATGGCATCTTCAGTATGCTTCCAGTAAGCATCCCTTTCAGCCTTTGGTGTGGTGGGAGCGAGTTTATATGGTTCTGGTATAACTAGGACTTAGAGCTTTCACTCTTTGATTGAGAACACTTCTCAACGTCCTAATCAGTCATGGAATTATTCCCATTTAGTTTGTCCGTCTCAAGGACCGATCGCAAAGAAAGTGATTATTGTTTATAGACATTTCTTACAAAAAGAAAATATATGCAATTTAGTCCAAAAACTTATTTTTGACTTATTTGATTGATTTGAAAAAGTTTTACGATATAATTGGGACTTTAATTAATTATTGCTCCCACTATTTTGATTCAAATTGATAGCCCTCACCATCAATTCAGAAGATTACATCGTACAACCTTCTAGTGGGTCCAAGATCTATATTTCATCCAATCATGAGTTGACTTTGTCTTATCACCCACAATATAGATTATTTAGGTAGGTAACACTTGCCAATTGCATCCTATGCAACTCTCAGATGGATGCCATGTGCAACTATTTCCCATGGTCATCCATGTGCCTCTGGAGCTAAGACTCTCTAAGAATCACCAATTAAGTCTAACCCAAAAGCCGACACGATGAACATGCACCCTGCTTTAGCAGATCCTACATGTCCACCATCACATTTCCGCAAGATAGACAGTGCACCACACTTTGGCGTAACCTATGCTTGGTCGATCAAGTTTTTCATGTGTGTCTCTAATGGAAGGCGTCTAAGACTTAATATTTATTGAGGGATTTGGTTTTATAGGTACATATACATATCCAATCACCACAATATATAGTACGTATCATATACATGATATATCCCACAGAAAACATGTGAAATGATAAAAGTGATGATTATGGACATCCTAATGTGATTCCTCGAGCCAAGAGGAATCACAGTCATCTAGGTCCACATCACATGCAACCTGTACAAGATGTACTCTGTGCTTTGCCGTTCTGGGTTTGATCAACTCATCTCCATGATTGATCGGCTCGCCATCAGGCCGATCAGTTGGGTGCCACCACCAGATCGACTTGCGCCTCTAGCTGATCAGTTCATTGATCGACATGCATCTCCTTAGGTCACCACCCACTCGTCTCGCTCCAGGAACCATCCTCCTTGGTCCACCAACCGATCGTCTCATGCCCGAGATGATCATTTCGATCCTCCAGGTGTCTGCCATTCTTTGACATAACAAGAAATATAAACTAATCATATTTACATTTGCATTGGGAAACCCAAGTTACATTCGGGGGGCAAAGGTAGGAAAGAATCTCGAGTTATCTCGAGTTATATCAAGAATAGGAGGTAGGGAATCGGTGCACAGACCGAGATGCAAGAAACAACAATCAACCACACACAGATTTAGGGTTTATGGTCACAATCAAGCTACAATCACCATAGAAACCATTTAAGGGCGACGCGTATCAAATGCATTTATATACCATTTTATATATGTATATATAGGGATTTGTGGATTTATATTGGACATGCATAAAGCCAATTGATTATTCACATTGTATGCAATAAATAAAAGGCAACAAACCAAAAAACTGATCACATCGATTATCCTAAAGTATAGAACATTGACGTGGCTCTGATACCACTGTTGGGTTTTAGGGGAGGCAGAAATGGCAGCGGAAACAAAATTTTCTCCCCAAACCCAGAACCCAAAGAGATCTCATCAACATCTATACATTTGGAGAACAACTTTCAATCCTACAATTTGTGACTGGTGTTATAGTGAATGTATAATTGCTTTGTCACTGATATCCCAAATGAACTCAAGGTATGGAATAGTCATCCTTTCAACGTTCATTCATTTCTTTGATCTCAGAGCAAACTAGATGAGATATGTCTAACATCAATATCACATAATGATTCACACATGCATGTGCATGCCTTTCTCAGTCCTACTCATCAATTGGCCATGGACATCAAACTCCCTCAAAAGGGACAAATCCCATATCTATCACTCACCCCTCAAAATCCCCATGTGTCAATGTCACCCAATCATTACCTTTATAACAATATATATTTCAGGACTGTGTTTGATGATGTCAAAGTGTACCCAACGACATGTGTTGAGTGTAGTGATTTCATGTTAAAGAATTACACTCACCACCATCACTGTGAGAGCTGACTGTGACTACCAAGTCATGGTTCCATGTCTCACCCTCACGGTGGGTCTGTCTGATACACTTGTTCTCTAGCAAGTACCTATGTGCTTGGTTTGATATCACTATATCATGACTAATGAGATTCTGTCATCAACCAACACACCATCTAGTCTTGTGTGTCATTGTTGTCTATCAACCTTCCACAATGACATTCAACCAGGGACAAAACAAGAATGTATACTCTTAACATCCATATGATCTCATCGTTTAGGTCCTTAACCTAAAAGCATACGTCATTGAGTAAAGCAATTCTTTAGACATTCAATATGTTCTATCATTATCTCATAACTGACTGAACCAGAATGATTTGGAAGCTTGCCTTTGATGTTTATCAAATCAATCTTAATGTATCCCACCAATTATCCCATGATTGGCTCTCAAGACATACATACCAACAATATGGGACCTATAGGGTCACACACATAGGAACTCACCTAGAATAGGTGTTCAGATCTTGGATGATATATGAATTAAGTACTAAAGTATTTAGGTAATGAATTCAGACAACAGATTAATAGATTGGCTTAAGAACTGCCAACTGACCATCTCACTGGGTGAGATGGCCGTTTGGTGAACCAAATAGGTGTCTCAAGTGTTGAGATGGACGTTTGGGTTGTTAGGCATATCAAAAATCGAATTGGCTTAGTTCTTCCCTATGAAAAGACCAGTTCAAGCTGTTGAACTGATCAAATCGACTCAAACTCACCAGACGGCCGTCTGGGTGAGTGAGACGAATGTCTTGCCTATGTGAGATAGCCTGTTTGGGACAAACACAGGTTCTGGTGTTTTCCCAAACTCATTTCAATTGTGCATACTTGGAATTCTAGTAAATTAATGTATGACATTAATTAGGAAACAATTTTCCAATTCATATCTGACTAGGAAAGTGTGAAATGACCATCTCACATCCCATATGACTCTTTCGATTAGAAAAATGACCATATCGCTGGGTGAGACGACCATTTCGGTGCATGCAAGTTGTGAAACTTCTAGAATTGTTGCAAAAATTCAAGATCTTCTGGTCATTTCCACTCCCACTTTAGTCATGCATCGAATGCGGACTGGGAACCTTGACCCTAACCCCTCGTATATATAGAGGGGTGTAGGGGGCTTACTAAAACACAACTACAACACAGAAAATTGAGAATCAGTTTCTCTGAAAATGGTTGTCCTCTCTAGTTGTGGTAACCATGATAGCCCAGGTAAGTCCTACTCGACTAGGGAGGGATAGCCATAGGAGAGAAACAACTAAGGATCATTGTTGTGGGAGAGGCTATTGGTGACTAGTACACCAATAGGAGGGACAACTCCTTCCTATCTGTTCTTGTAGTACGATAAGAGTTCTAGTTGGTCCGTGTGGACTACTCTAGAGGCAGGATTCCTTTGGCTACTGCTAGGAGGGAAACATCAACTCTTAGTCCATAGAGAGATCTGAGGAGTCACTATAGAAGTTGTCTGAATCTTCTGTCCATGGGGGAGCATTCAAATGAGTATGAGTGCGACCACAAGCTGCACAAACATTGTCCAATATGGAGAGGGCATCTACATTGATGAGGATTGTCGTTGGACTTGCTCCAGGACCATGTATATCTTTGTGAAACCATCCTTTCCATTGTATAGTTATTGACATGATCTGCCGGTTAATGGAAAATATGTCAGTAAATTTTTGTTTCTAGTTCCTATCTCTCTGTCATATTTCCCTATAGGTGTAACAAAGTAATCAAGCATAATAAAAAATTATTATCAATATTGGAACTTTGCATTTTTTAATAATTTCCTAACCCATACTTTCCTTATCTTAATGACTACAATAGTCCCTTAGTCCATCATTGGATTCCAGAATTCATTCCAACATTGGACTCACGGTGAATATCCATCATTGGACTTGGTCACATGTATATCAAAATTGTTAGTGACTTCTTCAATGACTTAGCCTTACTTTTTTGGGATTATTACCTCCCTCAAATACCCCTTAGAGTTAGTGGGTTCAGGAAATTATTCTTCATATAGGTGATACACATAGGGAATTTCAGTTAATAGGAAGCAAATAAGCATCCAACAGTTTAGTTTTCAATACATTAGAAAACATGACAAACTTCAGAACTTGATATGATTGGGTAATCATAATTACCACATACCTTTCTTTATAGATGACTTAAAATCAAATAAACTAAGTACAACTAATAATCAATCAACCTATAAATATATAAGGGTTTAACCCCAAGGTGTAACTATTATACTCTCAAAATATTACTTAGACCTGAATTGGGTTCTAGGTTAGGGTTTAGCGTCATATTAGGGTTACATTAAGGTTAGATATCTTAAACCCTAAATGTTACATATTGAGACTCTAATGTTCAAAAACCCTATTTTGCATTATGTGAAACCCTAAATGTAGACTAGATCTTATTATGTTTCATTCTCAACTTGAGTCAAATTTCACATCAAGATAGACTAAGTAAGATACATTAACTTTATCAACTTATGGTTAGGTGTACTTAATGTCATTGAAGTATGTATTAAGATACATGTTTTGAATCTGAGAAAGAATTAGGTCTTGACCCTATTTTATTGGATTCTATATAATTTTTATCATATGTAAATGTATATATATATATATTCTATTATTACAGATACCCTCTAGATATATAATTTTCTATTATCAGGGTTACCCGCTAATTTCTATATCTATTGTAGATTAATACATAATGGTCAATGAAGGATTGACACATCATCTAGATATATATTTATTCAAGTAGGAAACAACCATATTTAAATCTAGGTATGTGACCCATTTACACATATGTTGTGAAATTTACATCGCATAGATCAAGGGAAAATTGGTCCAAATCCTCCTAGGAATATTCCTCCCACACCATTCTTAGCTTGTAGGTGACCATGGGGTCAACCCATGGTTGAAATTGATGTTGGAGGCTTGAAAACCTAAGATGAAGGTTTTATTGTCTTCTCCAGGTCCCACTAAAGCCTTCCAGCCAAAGTACGGTGATAGGGGGAATAAATGAGGCTGTTAGGGGCTAAAGACAACAAATAAGAAATGAGCAAGGAGGAGACATACTTCATTTTGTTGCATTGGTGAATATTGGGTATGGGTAAGATCATTTGATGGTAGTGGTGGAACTTGAGTATATTGGATGTAAGGATTGAATGGATAAATGCTCCTAGGATATTGTGCATAAGGATAGGTCTCGGGAACATTAGGATTTAAGGCTTGCATCCTTTGGTTAAGGTAGGTCATAGCGTTGTGATTGTAATCTATATGCCTCCCAATTTGATATGTGGCTCCTTTGAGATAGGACACATTGTTAGCAGTATTTTCTATGGAATTTCTCGTAGTAGTAGGAGGTGGAGGATTAGCTTCAGTGGATGTTCCCTCTTCAGTCCTAAATCTTTTATGCCCAAAGTCAATCCCCATTTTATCAATGGTGTTTTGTGTGATTCTTTGGAGATGTCTATCAAATTTGTAACCTAAGTCTTTTAAATCTTTGCCAAGGGAATGTTGGATGATTTTATAGACAAAATCAGCATAAGGTGGGTTACCTTAAAAATCAAACATATTAGAAAGGATGATACGAATGAAGTTATGGGAATGGTTTCAAGAATGGAATAAATAAGGCACATCTTAAATTGGGGAATTTTAGTTTTATAGGCTTTAGCATGGATATTATGGGTGACAATAAGATTCTCCATCCTGGCCTCAGGGGTTAAAGAAGTGACATAATAGGTTCCCCTATTTTCATGTGATGAAGTGCTAGGAGAAAAGATGGCCTTTTTAATATCACTAAGACTGATGGTTTTTTCTTCGGTGGAAAACTTGGAGATGGGGTTGCCATTGGTTAGGTCTACAAAATCCACATACTCCTCAGCATCTATGTTTAATATTTCTGGGATGTCACTTTTAGAGAAAAGGAACGATATGCCATTAACCATAGAAGTGAAGGACTAGGGGTCATTGGAATCTCTAGTTAGGTTGGTGTAGAATTTGTTTACAACTTGGGTAGACCAAAAACAAAAGGAGGGGATAAGAAATTCTTTCAACTTTTACACCTTGAAGAGTTGAGAGAGATCAAAAAGGGTGATGAAGTCATTGAGTTCCACTGGCCGACGAGGAAGAGGAGACTTGGATGTGAGCTTCAAGTATCTTTCTCCAATAGTTGCGTCATTGAATGGGATGTCATTGATGATGCTCAATGCTGGAGTTGGTGCTCGTCCCTTCCTTGATGCTACTTGCTTCTTGCCACCACAAGTAGCAGATGACATCTTGAGTAAAATATGGTGGAAGAAGATGTAGATATGATAGGGGGATTAAGGTTGTTGAAAGAGAGCTCTAAGAAATGATAGAGAGCTGGCAAAGAACAATGTCCTTGAGTTGTGAAGAGAATGGCCAGATTGGGGGGCTATTTATAGAAAAATAGAACTAGCCTTGGTCAACAAACTCGTCGACTGATCCCTCAATGGCTCTCTTCCCCAACAGCTCTATAATGACTAGTCGGTCGAACTTGAATTTGAAATTTTTTTCAACGGTCGAAGACTTGATCAAGAACTTTGTCGATCGAGGGACCTGTGGTTTAAAAGTGTTTTGGCTAAAGGATTGTCTAGAAGATTCTTAGCTAGGATGTGCATAGTCAACCGAGGGTCCCACTGAGAAAAACTCAGTCAAGAATTTTGTCGACCAAAGATGTTCTTGGTTCAGTATTTTATCGATCAAATTTGACACTTTGAGCAATATTTTGTAATGGGAATAGATTGAGCTTGACTAAGTACTTTGTTCATAATACTAAATCAATGTAGATAGAAAAGAATAATTATATATTGTATGCAATAAATTTTCTAAATTTATGTCAAAATTCACACTAGAAGCCAAAAATATGATTAAGAACCTTGAATAAATATATCAAAGAAAACATCTTCTAGTGGAGTCATAAGTAACTTCCTTCTAATATATCAAAATTGATCCAAAGTAAGCGGTTTGGTTAAAATGTCAGTCAATTGTTCCTCCGTATCAACATGATGAAGAGAGATATTATTTTTGGCAATATGATCTCTCAAAAGTTGATATCTAATTTCAATGTGCTTGACACAACTATGTAAAATAGGATTATGAGACAAGTTTAAGCACTAGTATTATCACAGAAAATTGGAGAAGAGTAAAATGCAAAACCTTAATCATTAAAGACTTGTTTCATATAAAGAACTTGAGCACGACATGAACCTGCAGCCATGTATTCAGCTTCAATGGTAAATAAAGAAACTATATTTTGTTTCTTACTAGACCAAGATACTAAGGCTCTTCCTAGCAAGAAACAACCACCACTTGTGCTCTTTTGATCAAGACAACAACTAACATAATCAACATCACTGTATGCTTTTAAATCCAATGATTGACATTTTGGATACAACAAACCATAATTTATAATGTCGGCAAGATATCTTGAAATTCTTTTGACAACATGAAAATGAGAATGTATAGGATTTGACTAAAATCTAGCGCAAAGTCCAACAGAAAACATAATATTCGTTCTATATGTTGTCAAGTATAGCAAGCTACCAATCATGGCCCTATATAAAGAATCATCAATGGGTTACCATCTTCATCATTGTCAATTTTAGCAGAAGTGGCCATAGGAGTAGTAGTGTGTTTGCAATTTTCCATATTAAATTATTTTAAAAGTACCTTAGTATATCTCTTGGCTTAGAAAAATTTCAGAAGGCATTTGTTTTATTTGAAACATAAGGACAAATGCCAATTCTCCCATGAGACTCATTTCAAATTCTTTTTGCATGATATCACTGAATTGAGTACATAAGGACTCATTTGAAGCACCAAAGATACTGTCATAAACATATATTTGAAAAACTAGAAAAACCAATTTATATGATTTGAAAAATAATGTTGAATCTGATTTTCCAATAGAGAAACCATTATCAAAAAGATAGTTCTGAAGTCTTTCATGCCAATTTTGGGGTGCTTATTGTAGACCATAAAGGGATTTCTTGAGTTTATAAACATGATCAGGCTTGTTAGGATTTTGAAAACCAGGTCGTTGGGAAACAATAACTTCTTCTTCTATGGTTCCTTTTAAGAAAGCACTTTTTACATCCATTTGAAAAAGTTTGATGTCTTTAAGGGCAGCTAGGGCTAACAGCATTCTAATCGCTTCAAGTCTAGATATGGGTGCATAAGTCTCATCAAAGTCTATCCTTTCTTGTTGATTTTATCCTTGAGAAACCAAATTAGCTTTGTTTCTAACCACTTCCCCAACTTCATTAAGTTTATTTTGAAAACCCCACTTAGCTCCAATGATGGTTTTATCTTGAGGTCTAGGAACTAAGTCATATACATTATTCTTAGTGAATTGATTTAGCTTTTATTGCATAGAAATTATCAATTAGTCATCTTTTAGATCTTCATTTATCATTTTAGGTTCAATAATTGATACAAAGGCCATGTTTTCAACATCTCTAAATGATGATCGAGTTTTACTTTATTGAAAGGATTTCCTACGATTAATTCTTGAGAATGATCTTTCATTATTCTTGGAATTGGTTGTTGTGGCTCATTATAATTTTACAATTGTTATCATCTTTTGTTGATATGGTTAAGCCTTCAATTTGGTGTATAATATCATTCAAGTTTTCATTTCATGTTTCATTTTCAGCAATTTTTGATGTAATTTCATGAAATGTGATATGAATTGATTCCTCAACTTTCTTGGAAATAGTGTTGTAGATTATAAATGCCTTACTGGATGTTGAATTTCCCAAGAAAAATCCTTTTTGTGATTTTAGGGTCTAATTTGTCTCTATCATCCTTTGTGTTCAACATATAGCAAGGTGTATCGAAGGGATGAAAGTAGTCAACTCTAGGTTTCTTGTTAAAGATAAGTTCATAAGCAGTTTTCTTAAGATGTGAGTGAATTGAAACATGGTTTAATACATAGCATGATGTATTTACTGCTTCAACCCAAAAGGTTTTAGGTGTATTATGTTTTAGTAGCATTGTAATAGCCATTTTTTGTAAGGAGTAGTTTCTACTCTCAGCTATCCCAATTTTTCGTGGGGTGTGTGTAGTTGAATCTTTATGTGTATATCCCTAAGATGTACAAAATTCCTCAAATATATGGTTTTGAAATTCTCCCCCATGATCATTCCTAATGGTGTATATTTTGTTTTGTAGTTGATTTTCAATCTTAAAGCAAAATTCAATGAATATTCTAATAGTATCATCTTTAGTTGAAAGAAAATGCACTCAAGTATATCTACTAGAATCATCAACAATGACAAAACAATACTTTTTACCACCAATAGATTGAGTCCTCATGGGAGTAAATAAGTCCATGTGAATAAGTTCTAATGATCGGGTAGTACAAAGCAATGATTTAGATTTGAAATAAGTTTTAGTTTGCTTGCCTAGGGTGCATGGTTCATAATTTTTTGGTTTATCAAAAGAGAGTTTGGGTAAACCATGAACAAGATCATATTTAAGAAACTTTTTAAAAACATGTGAGCTTGCATGACCTAAATTTTTATGCCATAACTATAAAGATTCATCATTTGCAAGAAGGCACTTTCTGATAATAGCTTGCATAGAATTGGGTCTAAATATGTAAAGAGGCTTTCCTTCATAAACAAAATCATTTGTGTTTTCTATGAGAAATTTGCAACAAGTTTTGTTAAAAAGAACATCATAGCCACTATCACACAGTTGACTAACACTAATCACGTTGTGATGCAATCCATATACAAGTAACACATTCTTTATTTGAAGGTTTGTACCACCATTACCTATTCCAACAATTTTACCTTTGGCATTATCTGTAAATGTGACTGTTCCACTCTTCTTTTCTTCAAGTGATGGAAAACGTCCTTGTTTCCAGTTGTATGTTTGGAACAACCACTATCAACCACCCAATCTTGCAAAATATGAAGCTTTTGGTACCCATGTGGTGTTCCTTTTGGTTAGGAGTATTATTTTAAATGTTTTATCATTGTGAGTATTTAGAACAATTTAGTATGAAGATATATTTGAGTTACCGAAGTTAATTGCAAGAAAATGAATTTAATTTTCAACAAACATATCTGATAGAACAAATTTTGGTCAAACTTTTCTTTGAACGGATTGCCATTCGGTCGAGCTTTTTGTCGACCAAGATGGAGTTCTGTAAACTTTTCAGTGAATGCATCACTTTTTTAATGTAAATAAGTCAAACAATTTTCAATTGTTTGATTTAGGATAACACAAGTAAGTAGTCAAAATATACAAAGATATACAAGTTAAATCTTAGCTTAGTTGAGATATGACGTAAAATATAGTTCACAATGAAGTTTAGGTCAAATCTCAACAAAGTGTCTTAGACTCTAAGTTTGGGGTCTTGGAACCCAAGTGATGTCCTTATTCTTCTTGTATTCACAATGAATGAATAATGTCCTAGACATTGGCAGTAGAACCAAGAGATAAAATCAATTTAGTTTCTTTTCTTGACATTTTGGGTATGTGCCATATTATTTTTGGGTACATAGATAGCCTTGGTTCTAGGGACTTGTGTTTTTCTAGATCTAGGATTTGTATAATGACTTTCTTTGGGTACATAGCATACTCCTCTTCTACGAACTTGTCCAAAAGAATTTTCTAAAATTTTGCCAAGAATATCATCATTTTTCAAACTATCAACAAGCTTTTATAACTTAACAATTTCAGTAATCTTTTTAGTCATATCTAATTTTGCTTGATCAAGACAAGAAAGCAAGGTATCGCTTTCTCTAACAATGATATCATAACCCAAACGAGAGCATAGAATAGGTTGAGTTTCATAATCATTTGATTTTGTAAGTAATTCAACATTTTCTTGAGAAAGAAGATCATTATTATTTTCTAAGATGAGGAATTTAGCATTATAATAATCAATAGAAGCTTTCAAAGTATTATTTTCATAAATAAGACTTTAATTTTCAAAAGTAAGATCATCTAGTTTGGCATGCAAGTCATCCTTTATTTTTAAAAGTTTTTTTCAATTTTCTTTTGTGATCAACATATTTAGCATGAGTTTTTTCAAGACTATTAACTAAATCAGTTTTGGATAATTCAAAAATATATACTCCATTTGTGTCTTCATTTTCATCTTCCTTAGCCATGAGACACTCCACTTCTTCTCCACTTCTATTTTCATTGCTTGATTCATCCCAAGCTGCTTTGTAGGATTTATCTCCCTTTTCTTTCTTCTTGAAAGAACATTTCTTTCCTTTTTTTAGTTTTATCATATTCATTCTTTACATGTGCCTTCTTGCCACATTCAAAGTACCAAAGGGAAGAAGAGGAAGAATCACTAGAATTTTTGTTAGATTTATATCTTCTATATTTCTTAACATTTACAATGAGCGCATCTTCTTCATCATCTCCTTCACTTGTCTTATCACTTTCTTGAATGGTGAATTTTGATTGAACCTTGTTTGTAGCTTTCAACACAATGTCCTTCCTTTTCCCTTTTTCAAGGTTGACCTCCAGTCTTTCTTCTTCTTCAAGGGTGACCTCATGTGTCTCAAGGTTGTCGATGAGTTGCTCCATCTTCAATGTGGAGAGGTCATTGGCTTCTTCAATGGACATCACTTTTGGCTTGTACTTTGGAGACAAGGATATAAGAATCTTGGATACTTGATCTTCCTCACTTGTATACTTATTGAATGTACTCAAGATGTTAACAATAGAATAAAACCTTGCATACATTTCACTAATAGCCTCATTAGGTTGCATGGAGAATTGTTCAAACTTTTATTTAAGCATGTTAATCTTGGTATTCTTAACTTGAGTTGTACCTTCGTGTGAAATTGGAAGTTTATGCCATATTTCATAAGTATTTTCACATGAAGATATCCTATTAAACTCACTAACATAAATGGAACAATATAAAATGCTTACTGCTTTTGCATTCAATTGATCTTTCTTTATCGTATCGGGATTTGATGTTGCATAATCCATATTTATGAAGTGCATAGGGAAAGGACACCATTCTCTAAACCTCCAGGATGATCCCTTAGAAGTAAAATTGCATCCTTCTTTTCCAATAAGTGTAGTTGCTTCCATCAAAGGGTGGTGACCGACTCACATAAGTTCTTTCGAGGTTGAGGTTGTGTAGAACACCGTCCCTGATTCAAGACTGGTTAAGGCTCCTTGAATTCCTGCTCCGGTACCAATTCTGAGATCTAGAGGGGGGTGAATATATATTTTGGTACTTTAAAATTCAATTGAAAACTTAAAATAAAGTAGGAGGAAACAAGGAAGATACTTCAATGTAGAGTGGTTCCAACCTTTGAATCAAAGGTTGTCAGTCCACTACCCAATTGTCTCCAATTGGGATTTTAAAAGTGATCTATTTTATTTACCTCTCAAGGATGTTACAAAAAAATACAATCACCTTCCTTGAAGTAGCCTTCACCTTGAGGTAGCCTTAACCTCCTTGAAGAAGCCTTCTTAAAGTAACCTCAAGCCCTTAGAGCAGCCTTCACCTCCTTGAAGTAGCTCCACCACCTTGAGATAGCCTTCACCTAGAAGTAGCTCCAACCTCCTTTGAAGCAGCCTTCTTGAAGTAACCTCAAGCACACCTTGGAACAACCTTCTCGAACAAGAAGTATATCCAATCACCTCCTTCAAAACAACCTCCAACCCTTGGAGTAGTTATAGAGTACAAAATACAATACAAAAGAAATAGATTGGTAGAAAGAAACACTTAGTTAATGAAGTACAACGTCTTTATTCCTAAATCAAGTGTATAGATATCTTATCCACTTAAGATGGACATTTCTATGTGGTTTCTAGGAGATTTTAGCTATAGGACACAACTTTGGAGTTCAAGGAAGAAGCTAGCAAGTGATTCTCAGCTTTGTTGCTCACTAGAATGGATTGTCAAGTGTAGCTTCAGTGTTTTGGGTGTCCTAAGGACTCTCCTATTTATAGGAATGGTTTTCAAGTGATTAGGAACGTTTTAGTAAGTCTTTGGAGTGTTCTTTGTGCTTAACTAGCCATTAGGTAGAAAGTAGTTAGCTAGCAATAGCTAAATTGTTCAATTTTAGAAGAACAATCCAGAACCTAGCTCGATCTACAAGTTTTTCGACCGAACATGTCTCGGTCAAGAATTTCTTCGACCCAGCTTGAGTTGAATGCAAGTGTATTTCAATGGCTATCCTCAACTACCAATCACTCAATCTAACGGTCATATGATGTGTCGATCGACGATATTTTTGACCAAAAATGACTTAGAGCATAATATGTGTAAGTTTTCGAATGGTACTCTAAATGATCGACCGGTGGTTCTCGGTCAACAACAACTTTGACTGATGGTCTCTCAGACAACTATTTTCTTGATCGAGGGTGTCACTGGTACAAGTTATTGAACCACCTATCAAATCTTTGTTCTGAATAAGGATAATGACTCTAATCTCTAGGGGGATCCTAACTAAGGGTTATGAGTGGATAGAGAAGATCTAAGTACTTGTACATTATATACTTGTAGAAGATTTTACATTGAGTACAATCATGAAAATATTAAGCATTTAAGCACATTGATCTTCAATTATCCACATGATATCATCTCCTCATCTTCTTGAACCCTAAAATAATCAAGTAGCACGTTAGATTGACAAGAATGAAATGCTTGTCATCATCAAAACAAAGGGTATGCTAATGTCCAATTTAACCAACAAGTGTAACCCAAGAAAATGTCTATTGCAGTCATGAGATGGCTGACGATGAAGGTCTAACTAGTGTTATAACTCATGTGTGTCGATATACTCAACGATGGTGTTGCCCCAGTTGATCTGCTTGTCATTAAGAATGCACCATAGAGTATAAACAGTCTATTTGGGTGATGGGGCCTTGAGTGCCTACCCTACTATAGATAGTGCAGGCTAGGATTCAGTGAAGATAATGAAATATCAGGTTGTGGATGATGAAGTATGTTGGTCCCCTTAGCAGAGAAGGAGGCAGTCCATTAATGTTTGACCAGAAATTGTTTGAGTTTTATCTACTAGGGTAAGCATTGTGGGAACACTCCATGCATTGCGAGAGCCAATAATCATCCCCGTTGTTGATAATGATGGAAGTGGTCTTTCGGGATGACACTTATATGTCCTCCTTGAAAATATAAATCATAATACTGGAATTCCCTCTTCAATAGTGAAAGTAGAGGAATGTGGTCATGAACTCTGAAGTGAGATCAATGAACACATAAAGGATTTGGTAGGTGAAGAGGAGGATGTGATTTTTCTATAGGATGTTTTTGATAGAGTCCCTTATTATAAAGGCATTAAGGGTGGTGCCACATGCCTATTAGGGAAGTGTAATGCTGATGGAAAACATGGATTTGAATCGATCTTGATCATTGTCATCAAGAAATTGGGTGTAACTTCCTAGGAGAGGGATGATACATGGTGGGTGTGGTGTAAAGAAATTTGGATCATAGAGGGAGTCTTGGCTAGCCTCTTCTTCAAAGATGAGCTTGTCTACTTATTTGAGGTCAGGAAACATATTCTCGACGATATCATGTGAGGATTCTCCAGTGTGTTCCCTGATGTGGATGCCAGCCTTAGAGATAGAACGACGAGGACGGTCGCGGGTGACAATTTTCTTAGTAGGGGCTTTACCCTTGTGGAGACGGTTGAGGAAGCCTCTACGTAAACCATCTTGCAACATGGTGTTTCTAGAGTGCATGAATCACTAGGTTCATTATCAAAACCGAACATTTCAGATATTGAGCCGATCAGTGCGAGGTTGAATTGCTTCGTTCATATGACAGAAGACTATTTTCGTGTGCCTGAAATCTCCCACTTGGAAATTTGAAATGATTAACTCGAATGGCACAATGTCAGGTGTTGTTTGTCAGAGACAAAGAAGAAGAAGTGGAAGGTAGAGGTGTGGCATGAAGCATGAGGACAATGTCTAGGATGATTCATTATAAATTGCCCAATTGGCGATGCAAAACGATTGGCAAAGAAGAGGAGTTTAATGACTGGGATACAAAATTCCCAGCTTGTCAAAGAGGGGGAAGCTGCTAGAAGCCAATGGGAGGTTTGAGGGAAACGTTGATTGTTCGTCTCGGTGAGAGATCGCTTGGTTTGGAAGTGAAAGACCTAGCTGGTGGTGTGAAATGACTGGCTCACTGAAGGTGAAGATGAGGTTTCCGACACAAAGCCATGAGTTGTTGAGGAGGGGGATGGCTAGGAGAAACAACTTGGGGGAGGGTCTATTGCAGTGTGAGTCATACTCCCTCATTTGGCATATTTTATAGAGAATTTGAGAGGTATGAAATGAGTGGTACTCTATGTGAACTACTGATGCAATGAATATAAGTCACTTTTCACATGCTATTTTATTATGTATTTTTGCACATTTGTTCATTTTGATGTTATTTGTGTATGGTTTATCATTACTAGCATGTGACATACATTTGCATCAAATATATGTTACTTCTATAGTTTTATATCTAATTTATCATTATTTATGAGAATTATGTTCTTCTTTGCTGAATTTTAGACAAATTTACAAGTCCTAGATCATCTCAGTGCTACCAACAACATTGTCGATGGTACTGTCAATGAAGGAAAGAATAGAAATGAGTCAAAGGAACTCAGTGGTACTGATAGAAGAATAGTGCTACTGGTGCTATTGACACCTAAGTCAGTAGTGCTAACATTTCATAGATAATTGTGATCCAGAAAAGGTCTTGGTGTCATATACATCTCGTTGGTGGTACTGACTTTTCATGATCAGACGAGATAAAAGAGAGCCATTAATCCAACAGTCAGGACTTATCACGCCCTAAGTCAATCTTATGACTAGGGAGGATTATGACCAGACCTAGAGAGGACATTTTTGTTCATTGTACAAAAAAGGATAGACATGAAAAGGGGAAGGAGAGGAGAAGGCTATTTTTCAGGTGATTCGAGCGCTTCCAGTGGATAGATTTGTAGCCAAAAGACAGCAAATTGTGGCGTTCATCAGGGGGAATCAATCAAATCATCTTCTCTTGGGGTTTTCATCGATTCTTTGATGTTTTCTTTATCTTTCCCTTCTAATCCCCTAATTTCTTAGGATCCCAAAGTAGCCCAGTTTTATGTTGTATTTGACACTATGCATTAATCCTTGTCAATATGAGGGTGAAATAGAATAGTGTCAAGAAGGTGACTCATCGAATTTGTCCAATGGCTAATTCTCTTATAAATCATGAGAGTCACTCATACGATAGAATAATGATAGCATGGGACTCTAATTTGCTATAGATTAACAAGAAAGCAGAGGATGAGACATTAATTCATCTTGCAATTATTGATAATGATAGGTTAAACTATGATTGCGTAATGAATTATGTGTGCTTGATCACCATAGTTAATTTCTTAGACCATTAATTGCTTTGAAATAGGAATTAAGATTGGATGTGTTGAAGATTTACATAGCATAGAACGCACTTTGAGAGAAAGCTTATGGATGTGAAGGGTAGAACCCAGAGGATTCATTAAAGCACCTATCTAATAACTAAATCGCTATGAGAATGGGATTTGTATTAGATTAGGTAGTGAATTACGCTACGAAAGCGGGTAATTATTGCTACAAGTCCTTTGATCGAGGGTTAGGAGAACTAAATATTGATAAGTAATTTCATTTGCAATATAAACTATGGTGAACCTATATTCCTAAGGAATCCAATCCAAATGGGATCACAAACTCAATAACTTAGTTTTAATTCTTGTTATTAGTTACTTAATCAATAAATCACTTTTTATTAGGACTAGCTGATTGATTCATAGTTAGTAGTAGTCTTTGGATTCACATTTCCCTATGTTTGATATCTGGGTCTCTTTTGTCCTATACTATTGTGATACGTGCACTTGCATTTCACACATGTCATAAACATGCATCAACGCTCAGTTCACACATTGTGGGGGGAGCGTAAAGTGATTCAAGTTTCAATGTGGATGCCTATTTGAATCGGCCCTTTGTAGATTATAAACTGGTTGGTTCATAGGTGAATCACTCGGTTGGCACGTCATAGGGGGGATCTAGAGAGATTTGAATTTTGAATCAAATGACAAATTGAATCTCCTTTTGAAAGACCAATTGATCGACTCAAAACTTTTTTAAAACTACTTGAAACGAGAACAATGTTAAGATAGATATTGCAATAATGGAAAAAATAAAATGGGATTAAAAGAAAACAAAGTGGAACAAAAAGAGACGTTTGGTTGCCTCTCAAAAAGCACCTAGTTTTACATCGAAGGCCCGACAAGTGTGCTCATAGAGCCAGTTCTGGCTTGAGGTTGGGTGGGGGTGGAGGTTCACTCAAATTTTAATCTTTAGGAATAGGAGGTGTTGGGCTACATGTCGCAATTCTTAAGCAGTGATGTAACACTTAAGTCTATCTCCATTTACCAAAGATTCCCCTTTCCATTTATCCCATAGAAGAAAAGTGCCATGTGGATCGGAACGCTTTACAAGGTACGGTCCATACCATCTAGATTTGAGTTTCCTAGGGAAAAGACTCAACCTAGAACTATAGACTAGGACCTGGTCACCCTCCTGAATGTCTTTTCACCAAATATGGTCATCGCACCATAATTTGATTCTACCATGTAAATTCGGGCATTTTCATAGGTTGTCATCCTAAGTTCTTCTAGTTCCTACAGTTGAAGAAAATGGTTCTCACATGCTACAGAAATGTCAAAATTAAGAGTTTTGATATCCCACCTGACCTTGTGTTCCAATTCTAAGGGAGATGATAGGATTTTCCATAGATCAATCGGATGGGAGTGGTTCCTAAGGGCATTTTGTAAGAAGTTTTGTATGAACACAAGGGATCATCAATTTTCAAGGCCAAGTCCTTCCTAGTATGATTGATAGTTTTCTCTAGAATATATTTGATTTGAAAATTTTAAAACATTGAATTGGCCACTAGTGTGAGTCTGGTCAGTCAAGACAACCTTGTGGTGGACACCATATTTTCCACTCAAGGATTCAATGTTATTATCTAAGATATGTGATTCTCCATCAAAAATCATGGTGTGAGGCACCTCAAACCTAGGGAAGATAGTATCTTTGAAAAGCTTCATGATGGATTTGGAGACACTAGTTTTGGTGGGGAAGGCTCCTACCTATTTTGAAACATAATCCACAACTACCAGGATATAGGAATACCCACAAGAAGAAGGAAAGAGACACATACAATTCACTACCCAGACATCAAAGATCAATATTTCTTGCCAGAAGTCTTTGTCATTTGATCTCTATTAGAAACATTTCTAGTCCTCTAGCATTGATCACAAGCTAAGACGAAGTCATATGAATCTCTAAACAGAGTGGACCAAAGGAATCCAAACTAGAGCACCTTTCTAATTGTATTTTGAGAGGTCATGTACCCTCTAGTGGGGCTAAACTGACATTGTTTGAGGATATCATGAACCTCTTCCTCATTGACAAATCTAAGATAAAGAACATATCCAAAAAATCTAAAAATATAGGGGTCATCCCAATATAAGTGCCTAACATCATGTAAAAAAATTACCTTAGCATGTACTTTGTAATAAGCAATATAATTAGCATAATCAACAAAACATGGGTATTAGAATTCAGACTTAACCAATTTATCATCTAGTAGGGAATCAGCAATCAAAATTCCATCTCCATGACAAAATTAAGGTAGCTAAGATGGTTGGCAACAACATTTTCATAACCATTTTTATCAAGGATTTCTAAGTAAAATTCCTATAGTAAGAGGATCCAGTGAATGATGCAAGGTTTATCATCCTTTTTAATCAGTTTCCACCTTGATTTACCACCCTCTCGAGTGTTCAGTCTCCGCCACGAGCATGGGAGAGGGGGAAGAAATCTTTCTCTCTTAATCCCAAGTAATGAATGGAAGTGTTGTTTGTGTATACAATCACTTTGGACCCAACTAGGTAAGATCAGAATTTGTTGAAGGAATGAACAATGGCTAACGTGTCCTTCTCAGTCATGGTGTAGTTCCATTGTGCTTCATCTAAGGTTTTGACGCATAGTATATGAGATGATGTTTCTTGTCAACTCGTTGCTGGATAATGGTGCCAACAACATAATCACTGGCATCTCACATGATTTCGACGGTCAGAAACCAATCTGGTGCATGGATGATGGGGATGGAGGTGAGATCATTCTTCAAGCTAAGAAATATAGTTATGCATGCTAGTAAAAAGAAAATGGAACATCCTTCTGGAGAAGGTTGTTAACAGGCTTGGCAATTTTAGAAAAAATCATGGATGAACCATTGGTAAAATCTAGCATGCCCAAGAAAGTCATGAATGTCTTTGACAGAGGTAGGAGGGGGAAGCTTGGTGATAACTTTAATTTTGTCTCTATTAAACTCTATACCTCTGTTATTCACTCTATGTCCCACAGCAATACCTTCCTCAACAATGAAAATACATTTTTCCCAATTTAAAACTAAGTGTTACTCTTCACACTTTTCAATAAAAAGGGATAAATGTCAAAGGCAAGAGTCAAAATTGTCTCCATAAATGGATAAGTAATCCATGAAAATTTCCATGACCTTCTCAGTCAATCTGGAAAAAATAGCGGCCATGCACTACTGGAAGGTGGTGGGGGTGTTACCCAGACCAAAAGGCATTCTCCTGAATGCATAAGTGCCAAATAGGAGAATAAATGTGGTATTTTCCTAGTCATCAGGATGAATAGGAATTTGGTAAAAACCTAAATAACCATAGAGATAACAAAAATATTCTTAACGGGAAATGCGCCCAAGAACCTAATCGAGGAAGGGAAGTGGGTGTGATCCTTTCTAGTGATCTTATTAAGTATTCGAGAATCAATTCACATCCTCCACCCAGTGAGGGTGTGAGTGGGAATGAGCTCGTTATTGTCATTTTTTACCATAGCGGTACCCCTCTTTTTGTGCACAACTACTAACCCAGGAGAGTATGACATGGGGTAGATGATTTTGGTAGTCAGAATATTAATCACTTCTAATCGGGCAACCTCTTTCATGTTTGGATTTAATTCATGTTGAAGGTCCCTAGAAGGCTTGTATTCTTACACCATAGGGAATTGGTGCAAGTAGATGGCTTGACTAACTCCTATGAGTTCAATCATCTTATATCTCAAGGAACCTCTCATTTTTCTTAGCTCGGTCATGAGCTTGTCTTCCTACTTAGAAGTAAGGTCAAAATTAATTATGACAAGACATATTTGTTCTTCATTGAGAAAGACATATTTGAGCCCTTACATGAGGAGATTCATTTCTGAGGCTTTGGGGGTTCAGGCTTCTCTTCTCCAAGATATATCATCTTAAGGTCCTCAAATTCAGCATGAGAAACTTCCTCATAATTGTCTAGATGAGCTCCATATTGATCTAATTGCTCATCAACAAGGTCACACGTGAGTGGGGATGTGAGGGAAATGTGGAGAGGATCCTTAGATAATTCCCATTGTTGCCTCAATTGGGAAAGCTTGTCAACACAATCTAGGAGATAGAATTCCTCTTGGAAGCTTGGTCCCCTCATGCTTTTGAAAAGACGGTACTCGAGGGTTTTCCTACCAAGATGCAAAAGGATGGTTCCGGACTCAACAACAATCAAAGCTCATAAAGTGGCCATAAAGGGATGGTCAAAAATAAGGGGGTAGTGCAGGTCTTCTTTGATGTACATGATCACAAAATCACATGGAATGTAGGCATCCTTCCCAACCTTAATAGGTAATCCTCAATGATACCTATAGGCTTCGTGATGGATGAATCTACTAATTGGATGGTCAAGGAGATGGGAAGTAAATCAACAAATCCTAATATTTTGCTGAGGCCAAAGGCATGATCCAAATACTGGAACCTAAGTCTACAAGACCCTTCCTACAAGTGTTGTCGCCTACATAACACCCAATCACAAAGTAGTCGGGGTCCTTTTGTTTTTTAGGCATCTTGTTAAGAACGATATCAGAAGTGGTCCTATCAAGTTTCACAGTCTCATACTCAGTGGTTTACTTCCTGGTCGACAAGGTCTTCATGTGTTTGGACCATGCGGGCATGTTGGTGAGTGCATCTAAGAAGGAAATGTCTACATACAATTTCTTCATGGCATCTATGAATTTCATGAACCTAATGTCTAACCAAGTATGCTTGAGATGGACTTGGTAAAGTGGACATGGTTTGTAAATTAGGATGTCGGGCGTACTGGTCTCATCTTGAAAGGGTTCAAGAATGGGGGATGTTTTGGTACTAGGGTCAATGTTATATTGTGTTGGTTATCTTTCCACTCAAGGTTACTACAGGAGTCTTCTCTAGAGGAGGGGAAGAAGCATGTACATTTCCAAAACTGGTGGAGACCACTTTAAGTTTCTCAGGATGCTTGGGATTGTTTTCTGATTGTATAGAAAATGTGTTGGAGGGATGTTTTTGTCTATCTAAGAGTTAGACCTACTTAGCATCAGTTTGCTTCTGATGGTCCTGCTATGAAAGGTTGATTGGCTCTAGGGTGGATATTCTATCATCAGAATAGGAGATGGGAGCATTCTGTTGCATTTTGGTGGTGGTTGGTTTAAGTTTTGGTACTGCTGCCCTTGGTAGGGACTGCAAATTTTGGAAATTACCCTGATATTTCCATTGGTTCCAAAATTTCCTTTGATTGTTATTGTATTAGAAACCTGGGGTGGATGGTTTGAACAGTTACCTTGAGGATGAGGATGTCTTTGTTGGGAAGCATTTTCCGCACTGACTAGATTATCGTATTGGAACCCAATGTGGTTTCTTGTTTGATTTGGATTGTAGAGTTGAGGTCCTCCAATTGTTTCCCAACCTCAAGTTGCTTGGGGATATTATAGAGGAGTTTCATTGTTGGGTAGAATGGTCATACCCTTAGAAAATGCCACATAGAGAGTCAACAACCTTGATTTGTTGAGGTTCCTCTCTCCTCTCATAGGCATTGAAGGAAGATTCTAAACAATCTAGTTTGTTGAAGAAACTTAAGGCTCTCACTAATGTCTCCTATGTTAGAATTTCCTTCGGCCTTTGACACTTTGAGGACTCCTCTGGTCCCTAATGGTGCTCAAGTCTTAGAACTACATTTGACAACATCCCAAGTATTATCAAAATTTTAGAACATAAAATTTCCTCTAGATGAGGAATTGAGATAAACTTTAGTGTTGTCATCAACACCGCGATAAAAAGTCTTGATTAATTGGACTGGGGATATATCATGGTGTGGGAAATGGCAAAGAAGGTCCTTGAACGTACAAGATTCATCTATGGTCTCACGTGGGACCATAGCAAATTGGATGATATGTCCCCTAATTTTATAAATGAGGGATGGGTTTAATACTTCTCCAAGAACTTAGATTCGAGTGCATCCCAAGTGGTGACTTGATCTCCCTGCATATCATAGTACCAGCTACTATCTTGGTTAGATAAGGAGTATTTGAACAACCCTAATTTTATGCCATCCTCTGAAATGTCTGCAATTTTATGCAAGGAACAATGATTGGAGAATATTTGAAGATGGTCCTGAGATTTGTCGCCCTTGTTACTGACAAGTGGGTTGGCTTGGAGCATTGTGATCCATTGAGTTCAGATCTCAAACTATGGATATATGGTGTTGGGTGTTACAATGGGATGAGGTGCATAGGCCTTTTGGGAGATCGAAAAGTCCTTCATTTGTTTTTGATGTTCGGCCTAGAGTGATGTGGCTTCACGAGTCTCTTGTTTGGCTAAAAGGGTTGTGCATGTTGTGGCCTCCTAAGTTGCATGTTCAACCAAAAAGGCCTCTCTTTGAGTGGCAAGGGCTCTTCTGATCCTATGGTTTACTTCTTCTTCATCCATTTTGTTATATTCAAATGATGGAAGGTTCTTTCTATTTCTAGATCAAAAGCAGGAGGTGAGAAAATCGACGTTTCACGATCATGGCATGCACTAACTTTATCCTTAGAAGGAATGAAATCGATATTAAATAAGAAATTTTTATTTTACAAGATAAGTGTTATTGCAAAAAAAATGTACTGCCAAAATGGGAACTCGGCAGAAGGATGAGTAGCACTGCCGGAATGGAACTTGACAGGAAAAGGAACAAAAAAATAAAAGAAAAGGTTTTTGTTAAAAGTAGTTTGAGGTTTGATAAAACAATTCTATTGTATATAGCAATGACGCAAAATTGATGTGTTGTTTACACACCATTTGACTAGGGGTTGATTCCTAGAGTTTAACCTTTTGTAAATGATAAAACAACTAGTTAAGGTTAGTTTATTAGTATAGAAAGGGTCGATCCCATAGGACAACATGATTAAGATTGGCTTTTGAACTAGATTACTTTGAATGATTATTTGAACATGAACTGAAAATCCATTGGTTGGAAGTTTTATTATGCTAGAACAAGTAAGAAAGATTAAACTAAGAACAAGTTAATTAAAAGTTACACCAAGAACAACAAGAAAGAGAGATGTGCTAAGAACAATAAAAGAGAGAGCTATGCTAGGAACTATAACAGAGAGAGTTATGCTAAGAACAAGTAAGAAGATTATCTATGAACATAATCAAATTGCAATAAGGAAAGAGGCCAATTGGAAAGAAATTTGGGAAGGATATTAATTTAATGATAGAAGATATTGGGTCATGGGTTTCACCACCATGTCCTGTGTAAAATAGATCGATAAAATTTATGAAGAGAAAATGAGTTATATGAAGGTATGAGAAAACATTTCAAATGCATTTACAAAAGCCAAAATTCATGCAAACCCATTGATCATGGTGTTTGCAGATCCTTGCTCCATCATCCTAATAAAGCTCTTTCTGAGATCTCATCCAGAGCTTTATGCATTTGTTTACTTTTTCCGAGCCTTGGGGTCTGAGACGTCATAACCCAAGACTAACATGTGTTAAAATCAAGAGATCAAGTTGGTAAAACCAGCGATAGATCAAACAAAATGCCATCGAACAAGTTATGTCATAAAACTACAATGATCTAATCCACAATGGTCATGGGGCTACTCCCCAAGCCCCAATTCAAGAAAACAACTTGTGATTCATGGAGATAGAAGAAGGAACAAAGAGAGAAAGATGAGGAACCATATACTAGAAAAGGAATAAAGAATCATGGAGGACTCCAATCTAGTGACAATTAAATAGTTTCTCTCCTTATACTCTTGTCCAAGCACAAGAACACAAGAATAAGAATTGAAAACTAGAATTTTTTTTGAAGAAGAAGAGTACAAGATGCAAGAATCCAAATGCAAGAATGTAACAAGAAGTTAAACACAAGTGCTAGGTACAAAAATTCAAATGCATTCCTTTATGGAGCCCCCCCTCCTTTGATAGGGTAATGAGGGGTGGAAATCCTAAGGATAAGGAAGAAATATTGGTTTACTGCTATTGAGAAAACTTATTTGTGGTATGTGAACCGGTCAGTACACGATGTGAGTCGCCCAGTTCATATTTGTGTATGTGTGGTCCCAGGGAAATGGGTCATTACCCTAAGGGCAATGCGGAGGCATTGTTTGAATAGACATGGTCACTAAGTAACTGATTTAGTCTCTTTGAGCTTTGAAACGCCCAGTTCGGACTTCAGAGTCAACCAGATTATGGTATGAATCACCCATTTTAGTTGGTTAATTGATTAGTTAATATGATGAGTGGAATGTTGAGTTCATGGATCGACATCATCAAACTACCATTTGAAGTTTTAGAGTGGAGTGTTCTTTACAAGTTAGTCAATCGGTTCACTGACTGAATCACTTGACTAAGTGTTGAGATGCTTAGAAATGTATAATTCGAGACTTCAACTATTCGGTCTCCATATAATGAAGCAATATTTTGCGTTTGAATCTAGGAGATTTGAATAAGTGTGTAATCTATAGAATATGAATAAAGAACGATAAGTATTATAATTAAGATTGAAAAGCAAGTAAATTGTATTTATTTCCTAAAATTGAGAAAAAGGAAGAAATATCCTAAAAATAATACCTAAATTTTGCTATAAAAAGGGATGAATATGCATTCATCAGGGTCATGCTACTAATCGGCCAAAATTGACATATTAATCGACCTTCTAACGAACTTCAAAATATCATCAAATGGTAGAGTGCCCGGCCATCCATACCCATCGATGATAAAGGTCGATGACCCATCGACCTCTACCATCAGTCTACAGCTGACAGGATGATAGCCATCGATCAACCGCCATAGCTCAAACATACCATTGACCTCCTAGACTAATGATTGGAAGACCAAGGGTTAGCACCAGTGGTCGATGACCAATGCTCGACATCAATCGGAGGGAACTACAGTCGCAACCCTATATATAGGCTCCAAGGGCATCACTTCAAGAAACTTGAATTTTAGAGACGAACAGGTCAATAGGTTGACATCAAGTTTATAGCCAAAGTCTAGAAATCATCGACCTAACTACTATCATCGACCTTGATAGACCATCAACCTCTAAACTTGGATACTTCCATCGACCTCCACAATTTGAAGCCATCGACATCCCTCTCCAAGGTGATCGATCTTTTCCTGGATTTGTTGTCTATCCACCTACTTCAACCGCGAGTAGGGTTTTACACATGGAAGAGAGAGAAGGAAGGAAGTTTGTGGTCACACACCAAACAAAGTTACTTCAATTACCATCTTCTACATGATTGTGCCCTCTTCCTCTACTAGTGATATTGATCTCTCCATGTCAAGGGAGTAGTACTTTCACTGGGGTATGGGGATTAGACCCACTACCCATTTTATGCAATTTCATTCATATCCCAATGCTTGTACGAACTCATTTATTTCATTGCTAATCGTTAATTGAATGTATTATGGATTGATCATCCACATTACATGATTTATTATAATCTTATTCCATGAGAACTTCAATGTTTAAGGCTTGCATATTGACTAGCTTTGGTTGATGCCTTGAAGATAACTTCTAGTGGGAGGTGTTTGGAGTAGTAGATGTATGGTCTATAAGTAATGGGACATCAAGCTTTACATGGATATCTACCCATGTGAGTTTCTAACACTGAAAGGGAAAACTTGCATAACACCAATTATTTTTTTCTACATGTTTGGATTTAAATGAATGTGTAGATTTGAGCAGTGGTGGTGAAACCCAGTTCCACCCTAGTATTTCCATCCATTGATAACTAGAACCTTAATGTAGCGCTTTTCATTCTTGCAAACCTTAGTTCATCAAACCAACTTAAACCTTGTGATAAGTACTAGTTCTTGATAAGTTACTTTGGTCAAATAACTCTTAGAAGTGTTGTCCCTTGGGATTATATACTCAACTATACTACAATAAGATATGTCTTCTTGTGGGTGCTATTATTGCATGTTCATTTTTATAAACTCTAGAAATTACATTCCTAGTGAATTTTTAGTGCACAAATATCCACATCAACAAGCATGCCTTAAAGTCATATGTTCCGCTCTAAGAGAACCTTAAAAAAAACTCTAAGGGAATTCATCTAATAAAGTCGATACACTAAGAAGGAATGAAAAATGTTGAAGTAAAAAAATTCAATTCAGATGCATGATCACATAAAAGGTGCATTATGTTCATTACCAACAGGTAACTATAAAATCCTCATCACAAGTGACCTAGGTCACCACCTATTTATACAAAAGACTTTCATGTCCATACTTACAATAAAAACATCATGTAAAATGCATACAACCAAAAAATAAATCATATATATAAGTTGTATAAGCTTCATATCTAGATACAATTGTACATGTATGACTCTAGACACCACAAACAGGCTGACTCATTAGCTCATTTTTGTCCTAGAGAAGGTGCTACTCACTATTGAACCCCTAGGGTTGGTGTTGATAACCTAAAAAGGGTGGAAATCACATAAGTGGGATCAAATGTCAAAGTGACAAAAAAAGCATATGTATAATCATAGAAGTATGTATAGCCTATGGAATGTATATTCATCTCACTTTTTGTATATTTTTCATAGTCTTTTTTATCAGTACTTATCTCCTTTCTTGCTAATTTTCTATAATAATTTTTAATTGACCCACTTTTTGATCAAATATGCAAATTCTTATCTTTTTCAAGTGTGTTTTACAAATTTTCCTTCAAAGTACAAATATGACCATCTTAGTAGCAGAGCCAACCAGATCAAACACTAAAATGGTCATTTCATTTGTGAAATAAGTTGCACTTCAAGTCCAAATGGGCGTCTCACTAGCCCAGACAATCGTCTTGAGTATTCCAAGTTTCAATCATCTCGTGTTTCACTCCTTCAACTCAGTCCTTCTACATTCACCATCTCAGTAGTGAAATGAGTGTTTCATGAGTCCCAGGTGTTGGTCTCAGAGGCACCAAACAATCGCTCTATTTACTCAAACGGTCATCTCAGGCTGCTTCATGACCAAGTCACATTTAAGTAAAGTACTACCACCCTGCCTAGGGTTTCTCACTTGGTCCACATGCGCTCGAGCACCAACTAGGAATTTTATATCTCAAATGGTCAGTTTGATGCTTTATTTGTGAAAAGGAAATGTTCAAATTGGCACCACCACCCTAGTGTTAGGGTTTTTGACTTGCTACCCAAGTGGTAATTCTGCTTCATACCCCAACCGACCGGTTTTGGTTGTGAATCGGGCAGTTTGCGGTGCACAGAATGCATTTCAGTAGCCTCCTTCCCTTTTCCTTTCTTCCCACTTTCAGGGTTTGCACCCCTCCTCCCCATATGAAGGAGGGGGGACTCCACAAAGAAAAGCATCCAATTTTTTTACTTGCAATTTTATTTGAGCACTTGTTATTTCAATTTGTGCATGTGTAATCTTCTAGTTCTTCAATAAAGATTAATTTTTTCTCAAGTCTCCAACTCTCATTCTTTTAATTCTTTCTCTTATTTGGATCAAGGAACTGAGGGAGACAACCATTTAATTGTCACTATCTAAGGTCCCCTTGGGGATTCTTATTTTTCTAGTCTATGGTTTGTTTCCTTTCTTCTTATGTTATCCTTTTTCCTTTAGTCATGAGTAGTTTTTCATATCAAGGCATGGGGAGTAGCACCATGGCCATGTTGTAATATAGATTTATGCTTTATATGATTTCCTTAGTTAGATAGTTTTTGGTTTGGATAATTGTCTATTTAAATGAGTTGATATCTCATATAAATGCAACTATGGAACCCAAGATTTGGAACAACCCACCAAATACATAAGGATCCAGATGAGACCTCTGAAGGATACTTATTGGGATGATAGAGCTAGGAACTGTGAACACCATGACCAATGTGTTCACTTGGAGTTCGTTTTTTGTGATGCATTTATGAATGTTTTATATGCCCTCTTCTATCTCATTCTATCATATGATTTTCATCAACTTATTTCACACCGACAATGGTGGTAAAACGCATAGCATCGATAAACTTTTCCATTGATTAAAACTCATTTCTTCAACCTTGAAGATAACTTCTAGTGGGAGGTGTTTGGAGTAGTAGATGTATGATCTATAAGTAATGAGACATCAAGCTTTACATGGATATCTACCCATGTGAGTTTCTAACACTGAAAGGGAAAACTTGCATAACACCAATTATTTCTTTCTACATGTTTGGATTTAAATGAATGTGTAGATTTGAGCAGTGGTGGTGAAACCTAGTTCCACCCTAGTATTTCCATCCATTGATAACTAGAACCTTAATGTAGCGCTTTTCATTCTTGCAAACCTTAGTTCATCAAACCAACTTAAATCTTGTGATAAGTACTAGTTCTTGATAAGTTACTTTGGTCAAATAACTCTTAGAAGTGTTGTCCCTTGGGATTATATACTCAACTATACTACAATAAGATATGTCATCTTGTGGGTGGTATTATTGCATGTTCATTTTTATAAACTCTAGAAATTACATTCCTAGTGAATTGTTAGTGCATTAATATCCACATCAACAAGCATGCCTTAAAGTCATATGTTCCGCTCTAAGAGAACCTTAAAAAAAACTCTAAGGGAATTCATCTAATAAAGTCGATACACTAAGAAGGAATGAAAAATGTTGAAGTAAAAAAATTCAATTCAGATGCATGATCACATAAAAGGTGCATTATGTTCATTACCAACAGGTAACTATAAAATCCTCATCACAAGTGACCTAGGTCACCACCTATTTATACAAAAGACTTTCATGTCCGTACTTACAATAAAAATATCATGTAAAATGCATACAACCAAAAAATAAGTCATATATATAAGTTGTATAAGCTTCATATCTAGATACAATTGTACATGTATGACTCTAGACACCACAAACACGCTGACTCATTAGCTCATTTTTGTCCTAGAGAAGGTGCTACTCACTATTGAACCCCTAGGGTTGGTGTTGATAACCTAAAAAGGGTGGAAATCACATAAGTGGGATCAAATGTCAAAGTGACAAAAAAAGCATATGTATAATCATAGAAGTATGTATAGCCTATGGAATGTATATTCATCTCACTTTTTGTATATTTTTCATAGTCTTTTTTATCAGTACTTATCTCCTTTCTTGCTAATTTTCTATAATAATTTTTAATTGACCCACTTTTTGATCAAATATGCAAATTCTTATCTTTTTCAAGTGTGTTTGACAAATTTTCCTTCAAAGTACAAATATGACCATCTTAGTAGCAGAGCCAACCAGATCAAACACTAAAATGGTCATTTCATTTGTGAAATAAGTTGCACTTCAAGTCCAAATGGGCGTCTCACTAGCCCAGACAATCGTATTGAGTATTCCAAGTTTCAATCATCTCGTGTTTCACTCCTTCAGCTCAGTCCTTCTACATTCACCATCTCAGTAGTGAAATGAGTGTTTCATGAGTCCCAGGTGTTGGTCTCAGAGGCACCAAACAATCGTTCTATTTACCCAAACGGTCATCTCAGGCTGCTTCATGACCAAGTCACATTTAAGTAAAGTACTACCACGCTGCCTAGGGTTTCTCACTTGGTCCACATGCGCTCGAGCACCAACTAGGAATTTTATATCTCAAATGGTCAGTTTGATGCTTTATTTGTGAAAAGGAAATGTTCAAATTGGCACCACCACCCTAGTGTTAGGGTTTTTGACTTGCTACCCAAGTGGTAATTCTGCTTCATACCCCAACCGACCGGTTTTGGTTGTGAATCGGGCAGTTTGTGGTGCACATAATGCATTTCACTAGCCTCCTTCCCTTTTCCTTTCTTGCCACTTTCAGGGTTTGCACCCCTCCTCCCCATATGAAGGAGGGGGGACTCCAAAAAGAAAAGCATCCAATTTTTTTTACTTGCAATTTTATTTGAGCACTTGTTATTTCAATTTGTGCATGTGTAATCTTCTAGTTCTTCAATAAAGATTAATTTTTTCTCAAGTCTCCAACTCTCATTCTTTTAATTCTTTCTCTTATTTGGATCAAGGAACTGAGGGAGACAACCATTTAATTGTCACTATCTAAGGTCCCCTTGGGGATTCTTATTTTTCTAGTCTATGGTTTGTTTCCTTTCTTCTTATGTTATCCTTTTTCCTTTAGTCATGAGTAGTTTTTCATATCAAGGCATGGGGAGTAGCACCATGGCCATGTTGTAATATAGATTTATGCTTTATATGATTTCCTTAGTTAGATAGTTTTTGGTTTGGATAATTGTCTATTTAAATGAGTTGATATCTCATATAAATGCAACTATGGAACCCAAGATTTGGAACAACCCACCAAATACATAAGGATCCAGATGAGACCTCTGAAGGATACTTATTGGGATGATAGAGCTAGGAACTGTGAACACCATGACCAATGTGTTCACTTGGAGTTCGTTTTTTATGATGCATTTATGAATGTTTTATATGCCCTCTTCTATCTCATTCTATCATATGATTTTCACTAACTTATTTCACACCGACAATGGTGGTAAAACCCATAGCCTCGATAAACTTTTCCATTGATTTAAACTCATTTCTTCAACCGCTCATTTCAAATGCTTCCTTTTCCTTCTTGCAATCTACTTCTTGCTCTTAGTTAATTCTTTTCTCATTGTTCTAACTCTCTTTCTTTTTGTTCTTAGAATAACTTTTCTTTACTTGTTCTTATAATTTCTTTTACTTCATTGCAATTTTACCTCATTGCTTTAGTGTAATCAACCATCAGACAACTAAATTTTCCCTTTATGTTTAGTTAAATAAAAAAACAAAAAACGTTGTTCAAATTTATTTTGAGTTTCAAAAAGTAATATCAAAAATGTTTTCCTGTGGAATCGACCCTTCTATACTAATAAACAACCTTAATTTGTTGTTTTACCGTAAAAAAGGTTAAACTCTAGGAATCAAAACCCCTAGTGAATTGGTGTGCTAAATGATGTGTATCAATTTTGGTGCTGCTTTCGGGGAAGCCTGGTGGTGTCCGATTGTTGGCTTGTGGATAAGGGAGTCTTTGTTGGGAAGTAGGTTTGTGAGCATTTTCAGTACCCAATGAGTTCCCATGTTTGAATCCAGGATGGTTTCTGTCTTGGTTTGGGTTGTAATACGCTTGACCTAGGATGTTATGAATGGAGTCGAGGTCCTCCATTTCTTGTCCAACTTCTGGCTGCATGGGAGTGTTATAAAGATATTGGTATCAACTCATACCCTTTATATGAGTTGATATATCTCATATAAATGCAACTATAGATTCCTTTCTCTGAAGGGATAGAGTGATCATACCCTTGGCAAATCTCGTTGTGAGAATCTATATATTTTACCTATAGAAGTTGCTTTCTCCTCTCATAGGGACTAAGAGATGACTATCGGTGATCCTTTTTCAAGGCAATCAACTTAGGGCTTTCAACAATATTTTTAATGTCAAGATTCTCCTCAGCCTTAGCTACCTTATGGACCCCACTGATTCCTCATTGTGCTTGAGTTTCAGAAGCATGTTTTACAATCCCCCAAGCGCTATCTAGGCTCTAAAACATTAAATTTCCTCCAAACAAGGAATCAAGGAATTGTTTGGTGTCAATGTCAACACCATAGTAGAATATTTTGATGATCTGAGCTTGGGTAATATCATGGTGGGGAAATGACAAAGAAGGTCTATAAACCTCTCCCAAGCTTCTCCTAGTGTTTCACTTGGGATCATAGAAAAGAGAAGAATATGTCCCCTGATTTCTTAAGTAAGGGAAGGGGGATAATATATTTCTAAAAATTTGGTTTGAAGTGCCTCCTAGGTGGTGACATGTTCTTTCACCCTCCATGACATTGTAGCAACTATTGCTTTCCCTTAAAGAGAGTATTTGAACAACTTAAGTCAAATAGCATCCTCAGAAATGCATGGGATCTTATGTAGGGAACATAGATCAAATAAACGTTGGAGATGGTCTTGGCAACTTTCTCTTTTGTTTCCAGAAAAGAGGTTGTCTTAAATCATGGTGATCCATTGGGTGCGAATCTCAAATTGAGTGCTTGTGATGTTGGGTGGCATGATAGGGTGTTGTGCATATCCATTTTAGGGACTGAGAAGTCCTTTAACTATTTTTGTCTTTTGGCTTCCCTTTGAGCGGCTTCTAGAGCCTTCTGTTCAGCAATATAGGTTGCACGCAAAGAAGCTTATTGAACTACATGCTCGGCCATCATGGCCTCCCTTTAAGTAGTGAGAGCCTTCTTGATTCTATGGGGAACTTCCTCCTTGTCCATCCTAAAATGATTTTTTCTATTTAAGCAATGGAACGTCCTTTTGATTTCTAGATCAAAAATTGTTGGCATAGAATCGACATGTTGCGGCTGTCACATTAAATTTTAAACATATATAATCGATTGCAAAAAAATGTATTGTTGGAATGGAAACTCAACAAAAAGAGGAGTAGCACTTCCAGAATGGTACTCAGAAGGTAGGAAAAAAAAGAAAAAAAGTTTTTGTTCAAAAAGTTTTGGGGTTTGTAAAAAGGATCTTTTGTCCCCAATAATGGCGCCAAAATTGATATGTTTTGTTTAGCACATTGTTGTGTGCTTTCCACATCAACTTTTCACATGAATTCACATACAAATTTAGTTCATTTTTGTTCTCATTTATCCTCTATTCATATTACTCTTGCCACCTTTTTGTTATTTTTCTTATCACATTATGTGTATTGCAGGTATGCTTCAAAATGATCAAATTGGAGATAGCCCAACTCAAATTCATCATCATCATCAGGACTTCTCTACACCTTGCAGATGTTTAGAACTTTAATTCTACTAAAATAGAAAAGCACACAACATGTCTTATTTAAGACACAGCGTGTGCATTTCCAGATGGCCTAATACTTCAGATGCATAAGAAAAGTACACAGTGTGTCCTGCATAGAAACGACATGTACCTGGGAATTCAGAATTGAGTTTTACCTTTTTGGTAATGTAAACAATGTGTATTAATTAGCACACACCATGTGCTTTACACTCAGAAACAACTGTCGGAGACAGGACATGACGTGTCCAAAGAAAGACACGTTGTGTGCCTATCAGTTTTAGTAATTTTCAAATACGACTCCACTCGTTTTTAAAGACGAAACCATAGGATGATGATGTTGTGGACATAGACAACCTAGATTTCTAGTTGTTTCTTAGTTTTTAGTCTAGTTTTCTGATCATATATATCTTTCTAGGCTATTTTGTATTAGAAATATCTAGGCACATTATCTGAGATGTACTATTTTATCTTCAACTTTCATCATTTCTCGCTTGTAGTTGCTTTTATGAGAACATGCTTCTGAGTTGTAATCTATGTTATGCGCACTCTTGATCCTTGATCAGTTATATCTTATGTGTTGGTGCCATATTTTGATTATGACCTAGCTTGTGAGTTTCTCTCATCTTTGATTGATATATGTTATGAGATTGCATGTATGTACATCTGCTTGATTGTGTTTGGAGAAGACTGTGTATATGCTCTTCTACCCCCTTCCTTTTTTATAAAGTCAAAAGGGGGAGAGAAATTTCAATGTCTTAAAACTCAATCATATTTTTTTTCATTGTTATCTTGCTATTTATTTCTTATGTGATCCTTTTCTTGTTCTTTATTTGCTTTATCATATGACTTGCTAAAGGATCATGTAGTACATGCATGGTATATTGCTTTGTGTAGAAAGAGTAACTATGTAGGTTAAAGTAAGCATAGATTGATGGGGATCAATTCATATTGCTTAAATCTTGAATCCCCCTAATTCACAAGGCAAAGGTATAATTTCAACATCCTTTTCAATATGTTTGAGTAATGGTTTGTCATTGTCAAAAAGGGGGAGAATGTTGACCTGGAGGTTATACATTGTCCATATTTTGATAATGAAAAAACCATTCCATTCATATGTATCTAATACGTGTATTCAAGATTGATCTCAGGTGTTAGGTACATAAAAAGAATCAATTTACACAAGCCCTAGCTTGTCAAAGTTCAAGTCAAATGCAATGCAAGTGTGCTAATAAAGAAATCCATTCAAACGACCTTAGAATATTTTTGTAATCACTTGTATTGATGATATGACTTGTAAATAAGATGAGAAAAATATGTGAGACACTTAGTACCAAGTTTTAATCACTTTTCAATCACTTTAGAAAAATTGATCACAGGATGTTGATCAGTCGAGTTTCAATCACGATCGATCCATGGATCAATTATCTGGAGAGTGCATCGATCGAGTTGTGCATTCACATAACTTGACCAATCGGGTTACTGAGCAAATGCAATTTTCATTGGTCAATCGAGTTTTCCTAGGACAAACTTGACCGATAGTTTGAAAATTGAGTTTGTCTGCTAGCCGATCGGTCGAGTTACCTTTATTGAATCTTGACCGAATGTACTATATAGAAAATGCAGAAAAAGTGATTTTAACCGTTGGTGACTTGTTTGGATGAAAATAGATTTGTTTCCTTGTGAAAAAATGGCTATAATTCGACCCTAAGTATTCCCCAATTCAAGGGAGCACCCCCAACTATAAAGAGGACCACTTGGAGTTCATTCCAAAGTTGCTCATTCACTACACACAAGGTCCTTGCTATAGTTAAGTGTGCTACCACCCCTTGAGCCCCTTTCTCTCTATAGTATGACATCATTTTGTGATTTTGAGTGAGTTGGGATTATTGTGAGAGAGCTCCACCTTTGTTCATGTAAAGCTCTCAATCTTCCACTACTTCCCTATCCCCTTCTTTCATGAAGAAAAGCTTAAGGAAGCAAGCTCCATCAAGTGAAGAAGGAGCTATTGCTGATCCTCTTCAAGGTTGATGAAGAGGTGGTGATCTTCTCCAGGTGAAGGAGAAGGAAAAGGCAGAAGATCTAAGAGGAGAAGAAAAGTCCTTCAAGGTAGAAGACTTGATCTTGAATGGGTAAGACCTACGTGAAGGCTGAAGATTCAAGCTATGTGGGTAAGTTCCTTGTGAAGGTGGATATCTCCTTGTGCTTGGATGGGTAAGTCCTTTGGTGGTCTATTGCTATAATCTCTATGGTGATATAATAGAGAAAAGCACTTGCAAAGTCCTAGAGGTTGACCTCTCTAGGAAATGGGCTGACTCACTTCTAGTTTGAAGTGTGGAACCACTCTACATCCCTTTGTCAAGTGCTTGCTATCAATCTCTCCTCATCCTTGTTGTGCTTGTTAGTTAGGACTTCAAATTGCCATTAAGCTATTGCTCCTCATTGATTTAATTTGAAGGTCTAATCTGTTTGGTGAGAAATTTTGTAGCTCTATTCACCCCCCTCCAGAGCCCTTAGATCCAACAGACCTTAATCAGTGACAATTAAATCGCTATATCCCTTAGTTTCTTTCTCCAAAGAAGACCAAGAATTAAAACAATGAGAGTTGGAGATCTGATAACAAAAATAATCTTTATTGAAGACACATGTAAGAACTAAAATAACAAGTGCTCAAATGAAATTGTCAGTGCAAAACATTGGATGCTTTTCTTTGGGGAGTCCCCCCTCCTATGGGGGAGAAGGGGTGGAAATACTAAAAGGAGGAGGAAAGGAAAAGGGAAGGCAGCTGCTGAAATACAATCTATGCATTGTGAACTGGTCAGTTCGCAAATCGAACCGGTCAGTTGGGGTATGAAGTGGAACGACCACTTGGGCAGCAAATAAAAAACCCTAATACTAGGGTGGTTTGCCAATTTGAACATTTCTTTGTCACAAAGAAAGCATCAAACCGGCCATCTGAGATGTGAAATGCCCAGTTGGCACTAGCATGCACCCGGACCAACTGAGAAACCCTAGACAGGATGTCAGCGCTTTGCTTAAATGTGACTTGGTCATGAAGTGTCCTGCGATGGCCATTTGAGTAAATGGAACGGTCATTTGGTGCCTTTGAGATGAGCATCTGGGACTCATGGAATGCTCATTTAACTACTGAGGTAGTGAATGTAGAAGGACTGAGTCGAGGGGTGAAACACAAGCTGATTGAAACTTGGAATGCTCGAGACGATCATCTGGGCTAGTGAGACACCTGTTTGGGCTTGATGTGCAACTTCTTTCATGAACGAAATGACCATTTTAGTGTATGGGTTGGATGGCTCCACTATTGAGATGGTCATATTTGTACTTTGAAGGAAAATCAAAAAAACACACATGAAAAAGATATGAATATGCATATTTGATAAAAAAAAAAAAAGTGGGTCAATTGCAATTTATTCTAGAAAAGTAACAAAAAAGGAGATAAGTCCTAATAAAAAATACTATGAAAGATATATAAAAGTGGGATGATTATACAATCATCAAAATACCCCAGGCTTGAAGCTTTGCTTGTCCTCAATGTAACATACTGAAACTTGGGTTTTTTTACAATTTAACCCATTTTCAAGCTTTTCATTTCGTTCATATCCTTTTTGGTCTTTTTCCTAAATTTTCCTATCTTTTCTATTCTTTTTGACCTCAATGTTGAAATTGAGTAATATTTAGTGGTTTTGAATATATTTTTTCACCTTGATGCCAACATATGGGTTATGCATGCCTCAATTAGTATTTTGATTAGAGTCTAAAATGCAAAATGACCACTAATGAGAGATAATCAATAGATTATATTAATTTAGTGTTTATGGCCTTATGGGACAAGGAATAAAAGATAGTATGGTTTTGAGTTAGTTAATGAGAGAAATAATCCTGTTTTCTTTCTCTCTCCTACAATGTGGCAATAAAACATGAAAGGGAATATTGTGGTGAGATATGACTGTTGACATTAATATATGTTATCTATCTCGAATTTTCACTCAAATATTTAATTAAAAAGTCTTTCCTTATTAATTCACCCTTTTAATACATTAATATATATTAATAGTCAATATGGTGATTAAGGGCTAAAACTTATGTAAAACAAAAATCTAAGTGTATAGAATTATTCTAGACATTAATATTAGCTATGGTCCAAAATTGGAGTCAAATGGTCAACATTTGACCCTCCAAATTGATTTTGAAAGAATTGATTAAAGCTTGATTAAGGTTTTAAATTGTTTTCATCAATGCATCACATTTAACCTAAAGTTTCTGTTATTTCAGTCTGTCATGCATTATATTTATTATTTCTATCCTATGCTCACAAACTAACGGCGGAAATGCGACACGCTAGATCTAATCTCTGATCCAACGGTCAAATCATCGTCTCCCTCCTCTATTTTATTGGAAAGTTAGAGTTGTTTCTAGCATTTCAATCGGTGACCTCGTTCTTCCTCTACTATACTCCATTTCCCAAAATTCCTTCCCCATTGGATTCACAACACTCCACCATTTCTAGTGAGCCATAACTCACCCTTCACCTCTCTCTATTGAAAAAACACCCAATTAGGGCTTCCCTCTTCTTGCCGCCCCAACTTGTAGAGGTCTCCTTAGACCTGGCCTCAACTATTTAATTGGACCTTGAGCACCGTAGAGATTTACTCATGTCTCCTCCTCCTTCTCCAATTTTTCCCCTGGTGCTCCCGAACACCTCGTCATACTCGTTTATATCTCCAACGACCTTGGCTTTGCCATAGCCACCCTCGCTCCCTCCTATTCAATTGGCTTCTCGGTAAGCATCTATGAAACCTATCCTTTGTTCTCACATCATCAGTTTTCCCCCATCTATCCCCAACCGTCATGCCCTATAGCTTGATCTTTGGACCTCATCGGCATCCACTATTTTCGCCATTCAGTGGCCCTCCAGTCACGTAGTTTGTACCAGTGACCTCACCTCGACTCCATGTGTGAGTTCAAGACAATGGTTGATATTTTCATTGAGTTTTTGTGATTATTTTGATTTTTGAAGTCTCCTCCCCTATTCTCCCCTTACGGTAGGGTGATCTTGAGATTCGATGCTTCCCTGACACTGAGCTTTGTATCTATGGACTCGGGTTGATGTGAGGAAGCCTCTGACGGTATCAGTTCCCACGAACGATCTCATTTTTTGAGTTTTGATTGCTGATTATCCCCTACAAGTAGTGGGCACTCGCCATGGATGCAAGGAGAAGATCCCAAGCCATCAAATGACCTTAGCATCCCCGCAATGTCGATTGAACGAATAATCTTACAAGAGTATTTGTGTCTTTTTGCATCCTAGTAGTTCTTTGACCGTGCACCCATAGTGGTGAGTCTTCTTTCTAGCTGGCTAGCCCAGATAGTTCCACCTCAACTGGGTCCAGGATTCCAGTGGATAAAAAAAAGTCTGCATTAGTAGCAATTCCATATTTTCTGATTGGTTGATGCTTGAAAATTTATAGTAAATCGTAGGTTTCTCAGAAAAATACAAATAAATAGTCATTGGAAAGGATTTTTCACAAGGAAACTGATTTTAGGATTTTCAAGTCATGGTTTTCGTCTATGTTTTGATGTTTATTATAAACACTATTTTATTTATATAAAAAACCCTAAAATTGATAACTAGTTCATTTTAACTCCAAATTGGGTAATCAAATATGTTTTATTAATTAGCTAAATCTAATTGATCGACCGGCCCTAGTTTTGAGTCCTAAATCGATGGTTTTCATAGAAAATCCAAAATTAGGGTTTCTCACATATTATTTTTTATAAACCCTAATACATGTGATATAATTTGTAATTAGGATAAAGTGGTCTTGGATACAAGCTAGTTGGTGAAAGTGATGACTATGACTCTAAAATGAGGTATGTGCAATCCTATCTATGTATGTGTATGTGCTTATGTGCATATGTGAGTATGTGCATTTCTTCACCCTTCAGTTGGGTATTTCATAACCCAACCCTAATATTCCTAATGAGGCATACTCTTAGCCTTTGATCTTTTTTATTACCCTTTGGCACCTTTGCTTCAATTAATTCTTGGGTTTCGGAACCCCTCTGCAATATTTCATTTATTTAATCTTCCATATGATTCTTTTTCTAGCATGATGAATTATTGACTATATAGCTAATGTTGTGTACTTAAGTACAACCACCCATAGTTGGGCATGTGTTTTTTCACCCCGAGGAATGTGTTTACTCTCCTCTTTTTTATATATATCATAGGTGTTTGGGAATGTATTACTCTCCCTCACATATTGGTTGAGGTTAGGTAGGTGCCTCATCCCTACTATAGTTATTTTAGTCATATTAATATTCATGCATGCAACTTTATTATTATTTGAATTGGTAAAATTGTAATTTGTTACATGCTCCATGCTCTTGACTCTCTTTAGCATAGTTAATTCTTTACCCCATGTTATCACTTTTATTTATACTATGTTCTTATTCTCCATTTGACACATACTTTATTTCTCCTCTTGTTGGGTGATCCCAACCACCCAGGTTTTGGATCAGGGTGCACAACAGGAGCATGGTGGACCAGCCTAAGATTAGGGGAAGCAGTTCATCCTTACTTATTAGACCTATCCCTTAATTTGTTTCTTGGATACAGATTGATGTAGTTTAGTTTCCCTCTATCTTAGATCCTTTTGTTGTATATATCATGTACACCCTTATTAGGAAAATTTGATGTACCCTATATATAATTGAATATAGTCAAAGGTAGGAGTGGATAGTTACTCTCTAGAGGTGCTTTCATCAATCTCTAGAATCCCTAGCCACCTAACCAGCCGCCAACCCCCTCACCATGGAGAGCGGGGATGGCAATCACCAAAGTAATGGGTTTACTGCCACTGTTACTACCCCAGGAGCCTCGACTCATCCTTCTTCCAACCCCCCCCCCAAACAACTCGCCACCTTCGGGGTCTACCTTGCCTTGGTCAGACCCGAGAGTTGATGTTACTAAGGCTCAATCCTGGGCTAATATAGTGTAGGGGGGACCGCATTTTGCTAGAAGCGGTAAGCCTTGTGCTATGGAAGAAGACCCCAAATGTCCATTCTATAAGGAGGGAGATGATAGGACCTAGACTAAGTTCTCATAGATAGTGGTCACGGAGATGGATGATTACCACAAATACACCATCATCATACATATATTGGGCCAAAGATGCATCTATGAGCATCTCTTCGGATGGATGCTTAGGAACTGAAAGCCGAAGGGGGACATCCAACTATTCACCTTAAATGATAGTATTTTCCAAGTCATATTTGCCAATGCGGCAGACATGAAGGTGGCATTGGAGAAGGGCCCCTAGTTCTTTGATAGCAAACTCATCCTCACTAGGAAGTGGTGTCCCTTGTCGGATCTAAGAAGATCCTCACTCACAATGGTTCCAATTTGGATCAACCTGCCGGATCTGGGGTGCCATTAGACTAGGCGAGCACTGACCATTATTGCCTATGCAATAGGGGTGCCCAAGGTGTTTGACCTGGCTATCATGGGATGCCATATCGGGATGGCGAATATTTGTGTGGAAATACAGGCCAAAAAGAAACCCCCCCAAGGTGGTAATGGTGGAAAAGACGGATGGGTCTGTATTGGAGGTGAAGGTCATATACGAGGCCTTACTTGACAGATGTGATAGATGCTAGGTCTTTGGGCACAACCTTGGTTGTTGTCCTAGAGATCGGGTCGATGACACATCGCTCATCACCAGAGGTCAGTCTGCCAGCAGAAGACCAAGATGAAAGAAGAATAGGTCCAGAGACAGGTCAGTAGCATAGGAGGTGACTGTTGAAATGCCATAGACTGTTGAAGCCCCTGGCGCTCAGGCCTCTCCCCAGGGCCAGGTTTCACCGACGGTGAATAGTGAGGAAGAAATAGTTCAACCTACTTAGGAGCTAACATGGAGGAGAAACAAGCATAGATTGGAGATGCTGAGGTGGAGGAGATGATCGACTCAGTGAACACATTCTCGGTCCTTGATGGATTGGGGAATGTGGAGCTAAGTCTCAGTAGTAGAAGGGAGACCCGAAGTGCGGTGGCTTCAGGGTCTATAGCAAGACTAGGAAGAGGTAGAGGGGGAACCATACAGGCCAGGGGTGGTGGAAGGCGCCATCTCTGATGACCATCCTCGCATGGAACGTGCGAGGAGCATCTCATCCTGACATACATAAGAGGCTGAGGAATGTGATCATGGAGCAGAAGGCTAATATAGTAATTTGCTGTGAGACTAGAATCATAAGAGAGGTCTCAGATAGGATGAAAGGGATATTTCCCCTGGCTTGGGAGCACACATCTAATATTGACCATATTTAAGGTGGTAGATTGGTGGTGGGTTGGAACCCAGATGTGTGGGATGTTCAACCCATACATGCCATGGACCAAATGATCAACCTCAGTTGCATCAACCATGGCAGTTTCCATTGCATCATTTCTATGGTGTATGGGTTGTCCTCTGAGGTGGATAGAAGGCGGTTATGGGAGGTCTTGGTATAGTGCTCACAGAATGATATACCCTAATTGGTGATTGGTGACTTTAATCATGTCAGCATGGCGGGGGAGTAGAGAGGGGGTCTTCCTATACCTACCTCTATTTTAAGAAGGTTTAACAAGTTCATTGATGTAGCTAATCTAATGGAGGTCAATATGAGGGGTGGCCTTACTACCTGGTCTAATAACAGGGCACCCAGGAGGCACATAGCTAGCAATCTCGACAAAGGCTTGGTGAATACTACATGACTGGATGTGTTCCCAGAGGCCACCATCGAGTTAGGAGGTCACCCAAATAGTGATCACTCTTGGATCAAAATGTAGTTGTCTACAAGGCTAAAGAGTCCAAACCTTTTAGATTCATGTACCACTGGATCTCATGGCTGAGCTTTGAGGGCCTCATCTAGGAAGAATGGGCTATAAGATCTATGGGAAATCCTCTATTCATCGTCATGGAGAAGTTGAAAGGCATCAAAGTTAAGCTAAAAAGATGGTCTAGAGACCTGATTGACTTGCCTCACCTCATTGTTGAGGGACAGACCAAGTAGAGCAAGCATCTACTGCATTGAGGTTGGATCCTTTGGATGAGGGGGAAATAGAGGAGGAAAGAACTCGGGCGGCCAGACTGTTGCAATTAGAAAAGGCCAAAGAGGTGTCAATGTGGCAGAAGAGTAGGATGAAATGGATTAAGGACGGTGACAGAAACACCAAGGTGTACCATGCATCTATGAAGAGGAACAACATGAGGGATGAGATTCATACCCTCATTGACGAGAAAGGAGATGTCAAAGAAGGGGTTGGGTGGCTGAGACAACAGTCTATTTTTTCAGATGGATGTATAACCAAACTGAATACATGTATGATAGGGATTTCATCCTTCCTGACAGGCATGTCACGAATGAGATGAATGCACTACTGGTGGCCACCCAGAGTGAGGAGGAGATCAAAAGAGCACTCTTCTCTATAAATGCTTCTAAAGCACATGGCCCCGATGGTTTCAATGCCAAGTTCTTCCATTGGGCATGGCCTATCATCAAGGAGGACCTATGTAATTCTATGAGGTGGATGGTGGTGGGAGGGAGAATGGTTCGCCAAGTAAACCATGCTTTCATCAGACTCATACCTAAGAAGAATATAGCTATCGATATGAATGATTTCAGGCTGATAGCTTGTTGTTGGGTCCTCTATAAAGTCCATGCTAAGCTGCTTGTAGGGAGATTGAAGACAATACTCCCCAACATTATTTTAGAAAATAAACTCTCTTTCATTAAGGGCTGAAGCATCTCAGACGGCACCCAACTAGCTACTGAATTCCTTGCAGAGTTTGGGGATAAAAATAGATCTAACAAAACTTATATCGAACTTGATATCAATAAGGCATATGATTTCGTGAGATGGGAGGCCTTATGGAAGATTATGTCTGGAATGGGTTTCATCTGTAGGTGGATCAACATTCTGAAGCAGTGTGTTGAGACCACCTCATTCTCGATGCTGGTGAATGGGTGTCCCAAAGGGCTTTTTCGGGCTGGCAATGTCCCTAAAAATAATGTGAAACCTTGGGTGATCAATTATCACCAACCGCAAGTTCAGTGGGACAAGATCCTATCGGGGAAACCTTACACTCCCAAGTGGAGCTTTTGTGCATATAGATTCCTCCTAAAGAAGCTCCCTACAACAGACATATTGAGAAAATGGGGTCTGGATTCTAACCCCAAATGCAGTTTATGTAATAGGGATGATAAAAGCCATGAGCATATGTTTTTTAATGTGACTACTCCAAGTATAGATGGTACCGTATTAGTCTCAAGTGTGGTTGGGGTGGCAGCCCCCCGACTAGCCTTGAGGATGTTATTCTCTAGATCTTGTAGGAAGTAAAAGGGAAGAAGATGATCTGTGTTTTTGTAGGTAACATCCTCAGATTTCTACTATTCTCTCTGTGGAATGAGAGGAACAAAAGGAGACATGGGAAAAGTAGTTTAGATACCCTTACCTTTTTTGATAATATTATATATAGAGTAAGGGAGTTTTATAGAGGCTTCCCCAATGCTATGGGTGGGATGGAGACTCAAGCCCTAAGAAATTGGGACCTTGTCTAGGCTGTGTAGTATACGGGATTTTGTGTGACCCTATACTTGTACGTTGATTTTGAGTTTTGAATACTATTTTACCTGATCCAAAAAAAGAATATAGACAAAGTTTTAAATTCCGCTGCTATTCATTGGTCTTCTGTTTATCGTTATTAGTATAGGGGTGTTTAGCCTTCTTTACACTCAAGCAAATAAAGCCACAAATAATTCCAATTTATACTAATAATATGTCTATCCGCACCCTCATAGAATCACTTTGTTCCTTACCTACTTATTTGTCCAAGCAACCCAATCTCCTAGAACCACGTAACACAAAATTCTATATTTCCTATTAAAACATATGTCATATCCCGTTTCAAAATCAAGACTTTATAGGGAACAAACTTCTTCTCACTTCTACTTTTACACTCCCATTTGTCTTTCTTTTTGTGAGTTTTTACACAAGAACAGGATGAAGGAGGTGTGGAATAAGATGATCCCTCCTCTATTTGACTCGGGATGTATTTTCTTTGTGGATTGTAGTTACATTGACCAAATTTTTAGTGCTCTTTGGCATCTTTTGATGGTACACCCCTATTAGATACGAGGGCTATGGAATAATTTGAGGTGGGGAGCATGACCGGATTTGAATTGTGTCTGGAGGTGATTCTTTGCTTTTTCTTTGAGAGAGAAGGGGGAGGCTGTTCATGTGCTTATAAACTTTCACCTTCCTCTGACATTTTTTTTAGGATTGTCATTGCATCAGATAGATTCTTCTTGTGAATACATAATAAAACATTTGTGACAAGTTAATCCATAGTTGAAAATAGAAAAAATTCATGTGTGGTTTTTATCAATTCCATAAAACTTGCCAACATTTCCAAGGAGTGACTCTAGTTTTGGGGTCCTAAGTGACATGGTGTTTTCCATCATGGCAATTTGTAAAAGTTTTGCAAATAAGATTTACTAAACTCAAAGGGGGTATAGTGATGAACATCTACTCATACCAGATGACTAAGTAAAGGCCAATTTCTTTCAAAATAAAGAGCAAAAATTGAAAGCAAACTACATGTAATAATTGAAATGCCAAAACATAATGCTAAAAAAAAGGAAGATAGGGTGTGGAATTGTTACATAGCACCCACCTCCATCCCAAACTTAGAAGTTTGTTCATCTTGAGAAAATCCCAAATCAGATATGGAGGGAATAAGATCACTATGGAGGATATGAAGGTGGTGGATGATAAGAAAATGGATGATTGTAGTAGTAATTCCCCTATTATTGGGAGTTGGTGTAAGGACCCTGACATGAGTTTTGGGGTAACCCTATTTTTTGTCTTAATAATGTGCTTATAACCTTTCTCTAATCTTTTGAGATGTGATTATGGCTTGTGGAGAGCTTAAGTTTCAAGTTTGAGTTTGTTTGGATGAAGTTTGTGCTTTCTCTGCTAGTTTTGATGCAAATTGCAATTTACCCAATGCAGGAGGCTGATGTGCAATTTGCCTCCTATAGAGTGTTACCTCTCTTTATTGAAATCATCGAGATGAGAGAGAAAGAGGAGGGTGCCTTGTTTGAGCTCTGGTTGAAGATTTGACACCTTAAGGGTGATTAGGGTTTCCATGCATGTTGGATGTCTCGACCAATAAGTATGTTGGGTTGTCTCAACCATGGGTCGCCATCTAGGTTTGTTTTGGAGGGTTTCGTGGTTGAGACACCTCCTCTAGAGTGTAGGGTCACAAACTAGAGTCTATGGATGATGGCGGTACTTTTCCTCGACCTAGACGGTGGTGTCACGACCATGGATGGTGCAACCTAGGAGGGTCGTGACCGTGACCATGTGGGAGTCCATGATGGTCGAGACACTACCTAGAGTGTGTCACCATGTATTTCATTTCATGTTTGAGTGTCTACATGTGGGTGCATGTTGGTCTTTTGTGAGGACAATTTTTCCTTGTGTCCCTTAGTATGTTGACACCTCAGCCCTTGCTCTCTCTCACATCCTTCATCTATATAACCCCTTAAATTTCCTTGTTTGCAACCCTTTCAGCCATCTATCTTCTTCCTCCTTATTTTATTGTTCTTGGTGCTTGGTGGAGAAAGGAGGTTCGTCCTTGGATCTTGGGGGATCAATCTCCTCTTGCATGTGGTGGTGGTGGTGGTGATCTGAGCTCATCTTCCATCCTTGGTAAGTGTTTGTCTTCTAAGTTGATGTTTCTTGTGATCTCCTACCTCCATATTCCTTTCTTTTCTCAAAGATAAATCATGGTTCTTCCATGGTAGTTGCTTTGGGAGAGAAACTCCTCATCATAAGGGTCATAGACCATGTTTTTACAAGGTAGACCCAAGTGTGAAGAGGATTTCTCCTCTCTCCCCCTTCTCTTTTGGTTCAGCCAAGAGTTTCTTTGCTTCTTTCCCTAGGCTAGCTTTGATTTTCATATCTTCTCCTTCTTGAGGTTCTCTTGTGGCCAAGTGTAGAGTTTTTGGTGAAGCTTCTTGAACCCTTGGATCGTGTGTTTGGAGCTCTTGATCTTGGAGTTTGGAGCTCTTGGTGGTGATCATCTTAAGGTGGGTTTTATAACACTAAACCTACTCTATTATTGCACTTCTTTATGCATTCTATTATTGTCTTCTATCTCAATATCTCTTCCTCATCATGCTTGTACTTAGTGGTAATCTTTAGAGCTTGTTTGGTGGAGATACCTTGCTTGGTTTGGAATAAATATGAAACCCTAATCTATGTGTACCCAATTGATTAGATGATGAGTTGTGAAGATTTTTCTCTAAGTGTTTCCCTTAATATTGCTCTCATGCATGATGTTCTTATACCTAGACGTTTGATAGATGATTAGGTTTGGTTTTGGTTATCTTGAGCATGTTTTTCCCTTCTTTGGGGGAGGTTCTTCCTTGGTGGTTTCTTGCCCTATGCTTTAGGGTTTGGTGATCGATTTCTTGAGATTTCCTTCATGGTGACCATGGTTCTTCCCTTGGTTTCAGTTCTATTTTTAGACCTAGATGGTCCATCTTGGTGGTCGTGACACTTTCCTCTTGGTGGTTGTGCCCTTGATAGCTTTTAGTCAAGACACCTTTGAGGCTTAGACAAGTTTGGTCGATACATCTTTGGTCGAAGTGCCTTATGGAACACTAACCCTAGGAGTCGCAGGCGCGACATGACATAGAGGGTGGAGGTTGCGACATGTAGGTGAATGGTCGAGACACATGAGTGTTGGGGTCATGACATGGAACATGATGGGTGGTCATGACCTATGATGTTATGTGGTCAATATAGGGTGATGTTAGGTGGATGAGAAGCACATGTGAACACATAATGATAATCATATATAATGCTATTCAAAACGATATCTAATCAAGTCTAATGATGTTTCCTAATCCTTATACACTCTAAGATAATGGAGGGTGAGGGTTCTAGGGTTAATGGTTGAACCTAGTCCTGTAAACTCCAATCTCCTAAGAGGAAACCCTAACCCTAATAATAAACAATGATCTTGGTTATTTCTCTCTCATGGAATGGTTATGATGTTATGTGGTTATCTCTCTTGTTTATGTACTTCTAACCATGCATGTTTTATGAGTTTGGTAATCATAGCTAGTACATGATATGGTGATTAATATATAACATAGGTTGAATATGCCCTTATGAGGCATGTTGAGGCACATGTGATACATGACTAATGTGAATGGATCCTATGACCTAGCAATGACTTGTTGCATAATATGAGATGGTTTTTCCCAATGATGAGTTGAGGAATTGAAATCCCCTGATATGTGGCCTTGTTGATGATTGTGTGAATGGAAATAATACATACATCATGTTGTGGTAGTGTGACAAGTTCACACTCTATACAATTATATTTTATAAATTGTACTATGCCCTTATATTTGTAGAGTTTGTTATGAATTTATATGTTGTAACTTGATTGATGTTAAAAGACATTTAAATGGACTTGATTAATCAAGTGGAATCTAAACATGTAGTTTTGTCTTGTGTCATAGATCTGTCTCAGTCTCAGCACTTGCTGGATGGTGAAATGGGATTTCCCTTAGAGGAAGCCTGGAGTCATATATTGTTGAGTATATGCACATGATTGGATGTGGGCCATACCCTGGTAGGAGTGTGGCTATGGGCCATAACTCAGTGATATGTTACTTATGTGGTTTCATAAGATTGGCTACCGGCCATACCCTGGCAGGAGTGCGGCTGCGTGTCGTAGCTCAGTTTCACTAGTATCATAACTTGTACCAAGCTGGGCTAGGACTTTCACTATTTGACTATATTTCCCAGGTTGTAGTTGACTGACATGTCTCTGTTGTGCATTCCTGTAATGACCACAAGGTTTGGTGAGGTCATGGATTCCGGCTCTTCCATAGACCTCATATGGCAATGATTTCGACTTAGTAGTGGTTGGTTGGATTTGGGTGGTACAACTCAAATCCTCGGGGCATAATAATAAATATGTAATCAATCATGTAGTGTACTTGCTTAGGATCAAATACAAAAACATTGGATGAGGCCTTGATTGCTTTTGTACAATGTAGTTAGTAGTGGGTATACATGTTATTCATATTCCTTTTATGATGATAAAATGTTCTATAATCTGATTGCAATTGATTATACTGTTAGTAATGATTACCTTCTTATCATATTTGTAGCTTTACTTTTGTTCTTTAAATACCTTATCTGTGCTAATAATAGTGTTGGTGGAAAGTTATATCTCCCGTCGAGGTGTGGAAACTCACCCTGTGGGTTTTCTACATCTTTTAGGTGGAAGTTCACAAGGAGGTAGAGATCGTGCAGTGAAGGTAGAGCAGCAGCAAGAAGGATAGTAGCAGCTAAGGTTATGAATGTTGCTTGTGGTCTTTTGTGATTAGAGTCTTAGAGTTGTCTCTATACACTCAGGTCTTGGGAGGAGTTATGTTTGTTCCTCGACAGTGTTATTGATATGAGTTTTTGGTTTATGCACCCTTGTTGTATAAACTTGGTTATTGTACATGTTTATGTAAATGAACATATATCACATGTGATAGGTAGTCTTCTATGTACATGTTGTAAATAACGATGTTCTATGGTATATAATTCAGATGTCAAGTTTTTGGGACCCTGATGTAATAAGTTTCTTGGTGTTTGTTCTTGTTGGAATTGGTTTTAATTTCTAGTGTTTTTTGGTAATCCATTGTAGAGTTTGTTTTAATCCCGTGGTTTGTTCCATGTGGTGTCACAATTGGTTGATATCAGAGCTATAGGTTTGTTGAGTCCACAGGGACCTAGGACTAGGGTTTGAGTCTATTCTTGTATCCTCCAGTCTGTCTTATAGTGACTCCTGCTGATGCAGAAGAAGAAGAAAAGCTTAAAGATGTATGGAGAACATGAAGAACATGTTGCTGAGAGCAGTGTTGCTACACCAGGTGGTGGTGCTAGGAATTGGGTGCAGGAAGATTGAGCACCAGAGGGTCCCCAGTTTGACCCAACCATACTTGAAAACCCTACCTTTCAGTCTCATTTTGGACAATTCGTGGCTACTATGACACATATGGAAGATAGGATGCCCGCACCACAACCTAGGGCACCAGTTCTCAATGTGGAATCTTTGGGTACTGGGAAGACTTTTGAGCATATTCGTCATGTTGGGGTTATGGAGTATGTTGGAACGGGTGATCCATTAGATGTTAATCTGTGGCTTATTGAGCTCGAGAAAGCCTTCAAGATCCTTAGCATCCTGGAGGAGGATAAGGTAAAGCATGCAGTGTATCTTCTGAAGGGGATTGATGGCCATTGGTGGGCCATTGAAGAGGAGAAGAGGCCTGGAGAGGTTGTTGGATGGTAGGAGTTCTAATGTTAGTTCATCAATTGGTACTTCCCACAGACCTATCTGAATGAGAAGTTCAGCTAGTTTGAGCAGATCTGGCAGGGATCCATGTCGATCAACGAGTACGAGGCCAAGTTTATGGAACTTATGTAGTTCGGTGTGCACATGGCTACCATTGATGATGAGAGGATACACCATTTTGAGAAGGGGTGTAACGTTGAGTTGTCTACACCAGTGGATACTTTGGAAAATTCAGAGAGTTTGCCACATTCATGGAGTCTGTTTGTAGGATCGAGAGATCTATGATAGAGAAGTGGGAGATGAGTGCCAGGAAAAGGTCAGCATAGTTCCAGAGGAAGTTGTCAGGTGGATTTAAGAAGTCAAGGTTTTTTGCACCACCAACACCACAAAGGTTCAGTTCTTAGATGCAGTGGTCACTGAGTAAAGGTAGAGGGAGCAACCTTCCACCTAATGGAGCTCACAACACAATGTCATTGTTAGTGATAGGGTCGTCTAGGCCACAGTTTGAGACTAGAGCTTGCTACAAGTGTGGAAAGGTAGGACACCTGAGGTTGGAGTGCCTAATGAGAGATGACAAGGTGAACTAGAAACCAAGGTAGATCCAGCATGGCTTACAGAGCCATTAGTTCAGCGGTGCAAGAGGACAAGGATGCGGGCAAGCATCACTGGCCAGATCATCTACTCAAGGGAGTAGAGGATGGGGACGACAATAAGAAATAGCTATATTCTACACCATGAGTCAGCCAGAGGCGGTGGTCAACCCACGAGTAGTAACATGTCAGATGCAGTTATTTCATTCTGATTTGTCTTCTTCTTGCTTTGTATCTTTTTTGGTTGCTTCGGGTGCAATTCACTCTTTTGTCACTCTTGATGTGCTTGACAATTATCTTTTTCCTGTTAGTCATAGGAGAGATAGTTTGTTGTTAGAAACCTCATTAGTTGGTTCTACAATGCTGCAGGAGGTGTGTTCTTCCTGTGTCGTTTCCTTCTCAGGGCACAACATACAAGTGGATCTCATGCCACTTAATAAGTGTGGATTCGATGTAATCTTTATTATGGACACCTTGGAGAAGTATAGAGTGGTCTTAGATTGTGGTTCCAAGCAGGCAACATTTGTAGATGGTAATGGGACATGGATCTTCCAAAGGGATAGGAAGATTCTTCTGATGTGTCTAGTCTCAGAGACGGTAACAGGGTATCTATTGAGACGGGTTGTGAGGCGTTCTTGGCACATGTAGTGGATATTGAGGTGAGGAGTCCTAGTATTCAGGAGGTGTCGGTTGTCAGGGAGTTTGAGGATGTGTTTCCTGAGGAGTTACCCAGTGTTACCCCACCCTAAGAGATTGAATTTGAGATCAATATAGTCCCAGGCACGCAGCCGATAGCTCATACATAGTACATGATGGCTCTATAAGAGATGGTACAATTGAAGAGATAGTTGCAAGAACTACTTGAGTAAAGGTTTCATCAGTCCAAGTATGTCACCATGGGGTGCTCCATTGTTGTTTGTGAAGAAGAAGTATGGGTCCACAAGGCTCTGTATAGACTACATGCAGTTGAACAAGGTAATGATAAAGAACAAGTATCCCTTGTTGAGGATTGATGACATGTTTGATTAGTTGTGTGGTGTGACAATGTTCTCAAAGATAGATATGTGGTCAAGATATCACCAAATGAGGATCAAAGAGGATGAAATACCTAAGTTGGCTTTTAGAATGAGGTATGGTTACTACAAGTTCGTGGTTATGCCGTTTGGGCTAACCAATGCACCAACATTGGTCATGGACTTGATAAATAGAGTGTTCCGACCATTTCTTGATCAGTTTGTGGTGGTTTTCATATATGACATCCTGATATACAGTCGTGACAGTCAGCAGCATGAGCAACATCTTCATTAAGTGTTGGTCGTGTTGAGGCAGCATCAACTATATGCCAAGTTCAGCAAGTGTGAGTTCTGATTGAAGGAGGTAGCTTTTTTGGGGCATGTCATATCTACTGAGGGAGTTTGTGTAGATCCCAAGAAGGTCAAATCTATGATAGAGTGGGAGCAACTGAGGAAGATGATAGAAGTGTGCAATTTTTTGGGTTTGGTAGGCTATTATAGGAGATTCAACAAGAACTTTAATTTTATCACTTTTCCCCTAACAAAGTTGACAAGGAAGGATGTGTCGTTCGTCTGGGATGACAGATGTCAGTGTGCTTTTTAGACATTGAAGGAGAAGTTGACAAGTACACCAATTTTGGTCTTTCCTGAGCAGGGGAAAGGATACATAGTCTTCTATGATGCATCCAAGAATGGCTTGGGTTGTGTGCTGATGTAGGACAAACAAGTGGTTTCTTTTGCTTCTTGAAATCTTAAGAAACACAAGGAGAACTACCCGACCCATGACTTGGAGTTAGCTTCTGTGGTTCATTCTTTGAAGATATGGGCACTACATTTATGGAGAGAAGTGTCAAATCTTTATGGATCACAAGAACCTAAAGTATGTCTTTTCATAGTAGGATTTGAACATGAGGCAGCGGCGTTGGATGGAGTAATCAAGGACTATGACTGCACGATTGATTACCATCTAGGGAAGGTTAATGTTGTAGCATATGTGTTGAGTAGGAAGTCTTCATCTTCACCTATGGATAGAGCCCAATTGAGTTCTTTGGTATGCTACAAGTGATACATGTTGTCTCTCCTTGCGCTAGATGCATGTACGGTGGGAGGTGTCCATGTTAGTAGGCTTGTTGGCATAGTTGTAGGTGAAGTCCACACTGAGACAACAAATTAGAGAGGCATAAAAGGTTGATACCATGATACAATAGATTAGATAAGAGTTTGGAAGTGAGAAGCGTGATGAATTCCACGAGTCCGATGATGGGATGGTTTGTTACCATGGAAAAATAGTGGTTCCGGATCATGATGAACTAAGGAAGATGGTTTTGGAAGAGGCTCACTCATCCATGTATGCTATGCACCCAGGTAGCACCAAGATGTATCATAACCTGAAAGACATATACTGGTGGCCTGGCTTGAAATGGGATGTGGCTGTGTTTGTTGCGAGATGCGTTGTGTGCCATCAAGTTAAAGTTGAGCATCAAAAGCCTGCATGGACGTTGCAACCGTTGCCTATTCCATAGTGGAAATGGGATCATGTGACTATGGACTTTGTGGTTGGTCTGCTTAGAATAGACAAGGGTCATGATTCCATTTGGGTGATCATTGATAGGTTGACCAAGTCAGCACATTTCCTTCATGTAAGGATGACATATACAACTGAGAAGCTTGCACAAATCTATGTTGATGAGATCGTGCATTTGCATGGTGTTCCAGCTACCATTGTGTCTGATAGAGGTCCCCATTTCACGAGTCACTTTTGGGAGTGACTACACACAACTTTGGGTATGTAGTTGAGGTTTATCACTACCTTCCACCCATAGACAGATGGTCAATCTGAAAGGACCATTCAAACCTTGGAGGATTTGTTGAGAGCTTCTGTTCTCTAGTTTTCAGGTAGTTGAGATGTCCAGCTCAGTCTGATAGAGTTTACCTACAACAACAATTACTAGAGTAGAAATGACATGGCACCGTATGAGGCATTGTATGGGATGTGTTATAGATCTCCATTCTGTTGGTATGAGACATGTGAGTATCAGCTTCTTGGCCCTGAACTTGTGCATCAAACGACAGAAAAGATCAAAGCAATTCAACAGCGTTGAAGGCAACACAAGACAAGAATAAGTTGTATGTATATAACCGTCGAAGGCCCTTGGAGTTCCAAGTGGGAGACAGAATTTCTCTCCTTAGAAAGGTGTTCTATGATTTGGGAATAAGGGTAAGTTGTATCCCAGGTTTATGGGACCTTACCTTGTGGTAGAACATGTTGGGAAGGTGGCATATAGGTTGGAGTTGCCACTTGAGTTGCATAGGTTGCATCTAGTGTTTCATGTGAGTATGTTGAGGAAGTGTCATCCTAACACAGACTTAGCGTTGTAGCCAATAGAGGTGGATCTTGATGAGGACATGTCTTATTTTGAAGGCCCAGTGTTGACCCTTGACAAAAGAGTGAAGAAGCTAAAGAAGAAAGACATAGTTCTTGTGAAGGTTCTATGGCATCACATGGGAGCTTGAGGAAGAAATGAGAAGGAAGTACCCCTCTCTTTTCTCTTAGCATTTTTGGGAAGAATCTTTGTTAGGGGTTTATGGCTTGTAAGGACCCTGACCTGAGTTTTGGGGTAACCCTATTTGCTTTGGCTTAATCACGTGCTTATAACCTTTCTCTAATCTTTTAATATGTAATTAGTTCTTATGGAGATTTGCTTTGGTTTAATCATGTGCTTATAACCTTTCTCTAATCTTTTGATATGTAATTAGGTCTTGTGGAGAGCATATGTTTTAAGTTTGAGCTTGTTTGGATGAAGTTTGTGCTTTATGTGCTAGTTTTGGTGCAAATTGCAATTTACCCAATACAGGGGTTGATGTGCAATTTGCCAACTCTAGAGTGTTCCCTCTCTTTCTTGGCATCATCTAAAGGAGAGAGAAATAGGAGGTCACCTTGTTTGAGCTCTGGTTGAGGAGTTGACACCTTAAGGGTGATTAGGGTTTCCATGCATGTTGGATGTCTCGAGCCATGAGTATGTTGGGTTGTCTCAACCATGGGTCGCGACCTAGGCTTGTTTTAGAGGGTTTCACAGTTGAGACACCTCCTCTAGAGTGTAGGTTTATGACCTAGATAGTCTAGGGATGATGGTGGTACCTTGTCTTGACCTAGATGGTGGTGTCACGACCATGGATGGTGCAACCTAGGAGGGTCACAACTGCGACCATGAAGAAGTCCATGGTTGTTGAAACACTACCTAGAGTGTGTCACCATGTCTTGCAAGTCATGTTTGAGTGGTTTCATGTGGGTGCATGTTGGTATTTTGTGATGACAAGTGTCCCTTGGGTCCCTTAGTATGTTGAAACCTCACCCCTTGCTATCTCTCTCATCCTTCATCTATATAACCTCTTAACTTTCCTTGTTTGCAACCCTTTCAGCCATCTATCTTATTCCTCCTTATTGCTTGTTCTTGGTGCTTGGTGGAGCAAGAAGGTTCGTCCTTGGAGATTCGAGGATCAATCTCCTCTTTCATTTTGTGGTGGTGGTGATATGAGCTCATCTTCCATCGTAGGTACGTATTTGTCTTCTAAGTTGATGTTTCTTTTGATCACCTACCTCCATCTTCCTCTCTTTTCTCAACCCTAGACCATGTTCTTCCATGGTGGTCACTTTGGGAGAGAAACTCCTCATCAGAAGGGTCATAGACCATGTTTTGACAAGGTAGACCCAAGTGTGAAGAGGATTTCTCCTCTCTTCCCCCTCCCTTCTCTTTTGGTTTGGCCAAGAGTTTCTTTGCTTCTTTCCTTGGGCTAGTTTTGACCTTGGTGTGTTCTCCTTCTTGAGGTTCTCTTGTGGCCGAGTGTAGAGCATTTTGTGAAGCTTCTTCAACCCTTGGATCGTGTGTTTGGAGCTCTTGGTCTTGGAGTTTGAAGCTCTTGGTGGTGATCATCTTAATGTGGGTTATATAACACTAAAGCTACTCTATTATTGCACTTCTTTATGCATTCTATTACTGTCTTCTCTCTAGATATCTTCCTCATCATTCTTGCACTTGATGGTAATTTCTGGAGTTTTTTTGGTGGAGATACCTTGCTTGGTTTGGAAGAAATCCAAAACCCTAATCTATGCGTATAGGATTGAGTAGGTGATGAGTTTGTAAGGTTTTTCTCTAAGTGTTGCCCTTGGTCTTGCTCTCACGCATGGTTTTCTTATACCTAGAAGTTGGATAGATGATTAGGTCCAGTTTTGGTTATCTTGAGCATGTTTTTCCCTTCTTTATAGGAGGTTCTTCTTTGGTGGTTTCTTTACCTATGCTTTACGGTTTGGTGATCGGTTGCTTGAGTTTTCCTTCATGGTGACCATGGTTCTTCCCTTGGTTTCAATTCTATTTTTAGACCTAGATGGTGCATCTTGGTGGTCATGACACTTTCCTCTTGGTGGTTGTGACCTTGATAGCTTCTGGCCGAGACACCCTTGAGGTCGAGACAAGTTTGGTGGAGACACCTTTGGTCGAGGTGCCTTGTGGAACCCTAACCCTAGGTGTCGCATGCGTGACATGACTTAGAGGGTGGAGGTCGAGACATGTAGGTGAATGGTCAAGACACATGCATTTTGTAGTCGTGACATGGACCATGATGGATGTGATGACCTATGAGGTTATGTAGTCAATATAGGGTGATGTTAGGTGCATGAGAAGCATATGTGAACACTTAATGGTAATCATATATGAATGATACCTAAGCCATATATAATGATGTTTAGAATGATATCTAATCAAATGTAATGATGTTTCTTAATCCTTATACACTCCAATAGAATGGAGGGTGATGGTTCTAGGGTTAATGGTTGAACCTAGTCTTGTAAACTCTTATCTGTTAAGAGGAAACTCTAACCCTAATAATAAATAATGATCTTGCTTGTTTCTCTCTCATGGAATGGTTATGATGTTATGTGGTTATCTCTCTTGTTTATGAACTTCTAACCTTGCAAGTGTTATGAGCTTGGTAATTAGAGCTAGTATAGGCTATGGTGATTATAATATGACACATGTTGAATATTCCCTTGTGAGGCATGTTGAGGCACCTGTGATACATGACTAATGTGAATGGATCCTATGAGATGGCAGTGACTTGTTGCATAATATGAGATGGATCTTCCCAATGATGAGTTGAGGGTTTGAAATCCCCTGATATGTGGCCTTGTTGATGATAGTGTGAATGGTAATAATACATACATCATGTGGTGGTAGTGTGACAAGTTCACACCATATACGCTTATATTTTCTAAAGTGTACTATGCCCTTACCTTTGTAGTGTTTTTTATGAATTTATATGTTGTAACTTTATTGATGTTAAAAGATATTTAAATGGACTTAACTAATCAAGTGGAATCTGAAGATGTAGTTTTTCCATGTGCCATAGATCCATCTCAGTGTCAGCACTTGCTAGGTGGTGAAATAGGCATTCCCTTAGAGGAAGCCTGGAGTCATATACTATTGAGTATATGCATTCACATGATTGGTTGTGGGACATACCCTAATAGGAGTGTGATTGCAGGTCATAGCTCAATGATATGTTACTTATGTGGTTTCACAGGATTGGTTGTGGGCCATACCCTGGCAGGAGTGTGGCTGTGGGCCGTAGCTTAATTTTGCTAGTGCTATAACCTATACCAAGGTGGGCTAGGCCTTTTACTATTTGACTATAAGTCCCATGTTGTAGTTGACTGACATGTCTATGTTGTGCACTTGTGTACTAACTATGAGGTTTGGGTCATGGATTCTAGCTCTTCCATAGACCTTGTATGACACTAATTTCAACTTAGTAGTGGTCGGTTGGATTTGGGTGGTATGAATCAAATTCTTGGGGCATAATAATAAAATACATAATTAGCCATGTAGTGTACTTGCTTAGGATCAAATACGAAAACATTGGATGAGGCCTTTCTTGCTTTTGTATAATGTAGTTAGTAGTGTACTTGCTTAGGATCAAATACAAAAACATTGGATGAGGCCTTGCTTTCTTTTGTATAATGTAGTTAGTAGTGGATATACATGTTCTTCATATTCCTTTTATGATGATAACATGTTCTATAATCCCATTGCAATTTCTTATACCATCAGTAAGGATTACCTACTTATCATAGCCATAGCTTTACTTTTGTTCTTTAAATACCTTATTTGTGCTAATAAAGTGTTGGTGGAGAGTTATATCTCCCACTTAGATTTGGAATCTCACCCTGTGGATTTCACACATCTTTTAGGTGGACGTGCACAAGGAGGTAGAGATCATGCAACAGAGGCAGAGCAGCAACAAGAAGGACCATAGCAGCTAAGCTTGGGAATGCTACTTGTGGTCTTTTGTGGTTAGAGTCCTAGAGTCATCCATGTACACTAAGGTCTTGGAAGGAGTTATGTATGTTCCTCGACGATGTTATCAATATGAGTTTTTGGTTTATGCACCCTTATTGTATAAAGTTGGTTGTTGTACATGTTTATATAAAAGAACATATATCACACATGACATGTAGTCTTCCATGGACATGTTGTAAATAGCGATGTTCTATGGTATATAATTCAGATGGCAAGTTTTTGGGACCTTGATGTAATAAGTTTCATGATGTTGGTTCTTATCAGAATTGGTTTTAATTTCTAGTGTTTTTCAGTTATCATTTGTAGAGTTTGTTTTAATCTTGTGGTTTGTGTCATGTGGTATCATAGTTGGGGTCAGTATAGGCCTTATGGGCTCCATACTCCTCACAAGGCAGTCGGTTGGGGTGCAGTGGCCCATATCCACATGCTAAGAATCCAGGGAGCATTGCATGAGATACACATGGTTGACCTGGTGGCCCTAGAGTTGCTGCTGATGCTGGATCTCATCAAGATAATTCTGAATCTTAGAAAAGCCATAGGCTTCGTCAGGGCCCTCCTCACCACTAGTGAACCTCCTGGTGAGATGTCGAGATGATTGAGGGAAAGGCCAATCACATCATCATGTGCTTCCAATGAGACACTCCTCCTATGAGAAGTGGGCTCGGGGATGTATTCTAGGTTGGGGTGCTCCAGAACAAATCACTAGATGTCCACCGACATGTCATTCAGATCAAAGACCAGATTTGCAGCTGCAAACTAGGCATTTTAGGGGAGCTCGAGGATGACTCGATTGACCTTGAATAGTAGATAATAGATGTCATCTACACCGAACTGAATGAACTTGCATCCCTTCAAGTACAATAGGTCAATGAAGTGATTCTTGAGCTCCAATGGTAGGAAGGGGATGTGAGTGTAGCCTAAGAAGAAAGCTAAAGAATTCACTATGTGTCCGATGTAGAAGGAAGAAGAAGTGGTGTGTCTAGCTTGAAATCTAAGATGATCATGGATAACAATTCCCCAATTGAAGGGCTTTCCATTTAGAAGTCACCCTAGTGTGTAGATCTTGGAATGACTAACAACACCCTGGGTACCTTCCCTGCTGAAGATAGTGAAGGCCAAGATGCAGTGAAGATAGAGAATGATTGGGTTGCTGATGCTAGAGGCCTTGGGGCCACTGGTAGCTTGGGCGGGAGTCCTATGATGACCAATAGTCATCTATTCCATCCAAGAGAATGAAGGTGAGTTTCCTGGTGGAGATCTCAAATTCCTCCCCAAAAATGTGAACTTTGCAGCTAGAGTTCCCCCAAGAGGACTGGAAGTGGCAGAAGGTGGTCATGAACTCAAGAGTGCAATCACTAAACACTGGTATGATGTGGTAGGGGAAGATAATGATGTGGTTCTTCTGAATAATGTCATCAATTGCATCCCTGATGCCAAGGGCATCGAGCGTGTTGCCACATGCCCATCTGGGGAGTTCAGTGCCAAGTACAGCCATGGTTTCGAATCTTTTACAATGATCAATGCTGAGGAACTAGGTATAAATTCTTGGGGCCAGAGCTTTGCAAGATGGATGAGGAGAGACATAGTCTGGATCATGTTGGGATGACTTGGCTACCTCAGTCTAATGGATAAGCTTCAACATCTTTGATGTCTGAATACATCTCCATGGCTATCTCAGGTGAAGAGTCACATGTGGGTTCTTGGATGTGGATCTTGGGGCCCGAGGTGGAGTAGTGAGAAGGCACACGTGAAATAGTCTTCTTATCCGGATCCTTCTCCTTGTAGAGATGGTCAAAGAACCCACCCCTTGAGCCGTCGTGCGACATCTTGGAGTTGGATGGTAAAAGCAAGCCGCTAGATTGGCCGAGTGAAATAGTCATTTTATTTGGGTAAACTCTCATTCGGGGCCAAAAACTATCGAATGATTCGAGTAGGTTTTCTCTCTGGAATGAGAAAACCACTCGTTTGGTTTAGTTGGACAATCAGTTGGAGGAAGGGCAATGTCAGAAGGAGATAGATTGGGTGGTTGGGGGTGGTTGTGAGTGGTGTTGCTGGAAATTGAACCCCAAACGACTGACTGAAGTATCAAATCAGCCATCTGGAAAGGCCAAGAGGGAGGGTGGCCTAGTTCAGTTGTCTAGGAAGGAGCTCACACATTAGAATTTTTGACTAGCTACCCAAGCGGTCATTCCACTTCATACCCCAACCTATCAAAAACTGGTCAGTTTGCGACATGCAGACTACATTTCAACAACCACCTTCTCTTTTCCTTTCTTCCCCCTTTCAGGGTTTCCACCCCTCCTCCCCCTATAAAAGGAGGGGGGACTCCACAAAGAAAAGCATCCAACTTTTTTTACTTGCAATTTTATTTGAGCACTTCTTATTTCAATTCTTGCATGTATGATCTTATAGTTCTTCAATAAAAATAAGTTTTGTTCTCATACCTCCAATTCTCATTCTTATAATTCTTGGTATTCTTTGGAGAAAGGAACTATGGGAGAGAGCCATTTAATTGTCACTAGCTAAATCCCCTTGGGGATTCTTATTTTTCTAGTATATGGCTTGTTTCTTGTGTTCTCATTTTTCCTTAATGGATCATGAGTAGTTTTTCATATCGAAGCATGATAAGTATCCCCATGACCATGTTGTAACATAGATCGATTCCTTATATGATTTCCTTAGTTAGATGGTTTTTAGTTTGGATAATTTTCGATTTAAACAATTTGATCTCTCATTTCTACTGAATGTTAATCTTGGGGGATGTGACTGGGAAATCTAAGATTTGGAAGAACCAGCCAAATACATAAGGATCTGGTTGAAACCATGGAAGGATCCTTATTGGGATGATCGGCTAGGATATGTGAACGCCAGGACCAATGGGTTCACATGGAGTTCATCTTTTGTGATGCATTTACAAATGTTTTACATGCCCTCTTCTATATCATTCTATCATATGAATTTCAATGATCTTATTTCACACCGGCCATGGTGGAAAAACCCATAGCATCGATACCATTGATTCAAACTAGTTTCTTCAACCACTCATTTCAATTGCTTCCTTTTCTTTCTCACAATTTAATTCTTACTCTTAGTTAATTCTTTTCACATTGTTCTAACTTTCTTTATTTTTGTTCTCAGCTTAACTTTTCTTTACTTGTTCTTAGCATTACTTTTACTTCATTGCAATTATACTTCATTGCTTTAGTGTAATCAACTATCACACAATAGGATTTCCCTTTCTATTTAATTAAATAAAAAAATATTGTTCAAATTAATTTGGATTTCAAAAAGCAATCATAATAACATTGTCATGTGGAATCGACCCTTTTATACTAATAAACAACCTTAATTGGTAGTTTTACCATAAAAAGGGTTGAACTCTAGGATTCAAAACCCCTAGTGAATTGGTGTGTGTTGGCTTTTTACACTAACGAGTTTCAATCTTAGAAAATATCTTTTACTCAACTAACCAATTCCCGCAAGTATATGGAAGTAGTTGTAGTTGAGGTTGAACACAAGGAGCTTTAGCAATCAATTAAACGCAGTAGTGCTAAGGTTCAACAATCTAGACAGTTTTAAAGGTGGATTTGGTTGATTAAACTTGAATTTCAAAATTAAGAAAAGCAGTGAATGGATTACTAAGAGAGGTTAAATTTTAGATATGGAACTATCTTGGACTTAGGATTTCATTCATACCATAGCATAGAATAGGAGCACGAAATTTAAACATACTAAGCACTTGTTTTAAAGGAGCGTTGTATGTCACACTTCACCTCTCAATGCAAGTACAACGACCCTAACTGAATTCAACTTTCCCATGTATGAATTTCATTTTGGATCACAAACCTACTCCTCAACTCCATAATTTCCACTCTCGTGGTAAAGAAGGAGTTTCCAAGAGAGTACCTCCTTACTCTCCTATCTATCTTCTCAGATCAAGCAAAAGAGCATAAAACATACATATAAGGTGGCCAGACATACATGCAGAAAAGAAGAAACCGGTACTCACAAGGTGTAAAAAAAATCAACATAGCATTTAGTACAAAATTATCATGTTCCATACATGCTATGACATGGGAGCTACTCTCCCATGTCCAAGAAAAGGAAACTACTCATACATAATGATTTACAATAGAAAATGTGCAGAAATTTCAAAGTTCAACATGATTTAGAGAAGGAAAAGCTAAGAGAACCGAAGGTGTAACCTAAGAAGAGCAAACTTTAAGCTTGGGGACGAAATTCCACTCCTACAGCTACTCCAAACTAGACAAGCTTCCCTCCTGAGAAGCTTTGTGGAGTGAAGAAGCTCTGTTGCACCTCCAGGGAAGAAAATGGAGAAGAAAAGAGGGAGAATGGGGGTTCTTTGGCAAGAAACGACCTTCTTACACCCTAAAATCACCCTCCTTGCTCTAGCCTTGCTCTTGGATGAAAGAGTTTTGAATCATGACCAAAGATAACTGCTCCATAGAGTGGTTTCATCTTTAAAAATGAGTGGAGTTGTATTTGAAAATTGCTAAAATTGACAGGCACACAACGTGTCTTTCTTTGGACACGTCGTGTCTTGTCTCTGACATTTGTTTTTTAGTGTAAAGCACACAACATGTGTAAATTAATACACACCGTGCACATTACGAGAAAGGAAAAACTCGGTTCTGAATTCCCAGGTACACGTCGTGTCTATGGAGGTCATGCCATGTACTTTTCTTCTGCATCTGAAGTATTAGGCCATCTGGAAATGCGCATGTTGTGTCTTAAATAAGATACGTCATGTGCTTTGCTATTTCAACAGAATTAAAGTTCTGACCATCTTCAAGGTGTGAATAAGTCCCGATGATGATGAATTTGAGTTGGGCTATCTCTAATTTGATCATTTTGAAGCATACCTAAAATACACATCGTGTGATAAGCAAAATAACAAAAAGGTGGCAAGAGTAATATGAATAGAGGCTAAATGAGAACAAAAATGAACTAAATTTGTGTGTGAAATCACGTGAAAAGTTTATGTGTAAAACACACAACAAATCCCCCTAAGCTTGAACCATTGCTTGTCCTCAAGAAAAAAGAACATGACCTCCCAAATGAAGGAATATTCAAGCTCATGCGTGGATTAAATGAAATGAAGATATGCAATAAACTCAACCAACCATGTACATTAGGTTTATTTTCATATCCATCATCCCAATTTAAACATCAAAGATAGAGAAGTTTTAGTTCAGCAATGGTGGTTGCAAATTAAGAAAAACAATCTACTAAACAACACTAAACATGATTTGGATAGTCAAGCCAAACAACTAGTGGATGTACAACACAAAATCCTCGGCTATTATGGATGTAAATGATGAAATCTTAGCTAACTTTAACAATCTTTGTTGAGCTCTCTTCTCAAAAAGATATGACAATTGATTTTTGGGATTCTGGCACTCGGCTACTAATTTAGGCTTATGCACACATGAAGTGTCAGTTGGGGTGTTGTTCTTACCCTCTTTAGATTTCATACCACCTAACCATCATTGCTAGATCGGACTCACACTAGGATAGCATGACATGTGGGCATTTTTCCATATTTTATTGGGTAAAGTGAGAAAAGGATAAAGGAAAATTTTAGCACAACACAAGAGAGTCAACTAGAAAGTTATGTTAACAAGATTCCATTCATTATTTAGCAAATTTTTCACTGAAAAATCGATTGTATACGCACTAAGGGTTTGGCAAGAGTATCTCGTATTCTATATAGTGTTATAGAGTTGGTTTATTCACTAAAATATATGACTGTTACATGAATTTAGCAATCAAAGATGTGAAAATTGAGAGTTCAGGCTATTAATAACAAACCAAGATCATGTACATGGGGAATTTCATTCTCATTTTGATCATGCATCCTCTTTACTAATTCTTTCATAAGGCCAAAAGAAGAACAAGGTATAAGATAGTTCAAGCATACAAGGTACAAAAGTTCATTCCATCACAATAGCTTCATTTCATATTAAACTTGCCATGAAGGGAAATGCAGAACATGAAACATGATGAAATAAAAGACTGAAATAAAAGATTGACATGACTAACAAAAGCAAATGAAACAAAAACTACATTACGGGCCAGTTGCACCCCCCTAAGCTTGAAATCTACGGTGTCCTCACTACATCAATCAAACTCATTGAGGTAACAACCGGATACCTATCATGGGTGAAAATCAATAAGAGGGGCAAGTGCCCCCGTGGTAAGTCCGAAAGAAGTGGCTGACAAGATCATCTTCTAGAACATCCATCAGAGTGGGCTACGGTACAGACTCGGGCTACTACGGTTGCGGTGGTTGATACGATTGTGGGATGGAGTAGAGGCCATGTGAGACGTGCCATGAATTCATGCAGTGGACCATGTCATGCATAATAGTATACTGTGTGCCCATCTGATCTAGGCAGCCATCAATGTGATCAAACCGCTGGTGGACATAGCTATACAGATGCCAGACATCAGGCATCGCCCAGGAGTACTCCGTCTGAGTGTTGGTGGAGGGAGGTGGTGGAGCAGAAGTAGAAGAAGGAGCATAAGGAGGTGCCCTGGTATCAACAATAACTCTAGCTGCCTCTATCTCTTCAGTAGTGTTCAACACGACCTTCCAGTTATCCTTGTTCTCCAAGGTGACATGCTCAGGATATGGAATGTCAATATATTGATCATCATTGAAGAATTGTCGAAACTTGGTGTCGCAGTTGGGAATTTTTGTGATCAACCCTACAGAGAGAAGATAATGAATATCTACCAGGTTTCTACCTGGTGCAGCCCCAAGTCCTATCAAATAAACCTCAAGTTTCTGTGCTAGCAGAGTAATCAAACCACCACACATGATGTCGCCAACGTCCCTCTTCTTCACCTTCTTAATCTCCAGGAAACGTGTAAGAATATAGAAAGCAACATTAATTGGGTGCTCATTCATCATTCCCCATAAGAAGAAAAGATCTTGCTTCCCAACAACCCCTTGGGTTTCCTTCTTGGAAAAAAAATCTAGTATTAAGAAGGCGGTGAATATACTGGAAGATAGGGTTGTGGATAGCAGATGCTCTGGCTTGCTTGGCTTCATGATGTTCCTCATCGGAAATCTCAAACCAAAACTCGTTGCTATGAAAAATAGGCGGGTAACTAATTGCCCCATCATCATGGCACTCCAGCAACTCACAAAAATGCCTAAATGTGATCTTAAAAGCACGACCCAAAAGCCTGAAATGAATAATACCATAGGGCTTGAGCTTCTTTTGTGGGTCTTGCTCAGTGGTGAGTGTCGTCAAAAACTCATAGACTAGGCGGGGGTAAGTGTTTGATACCATAAGGTAGATGTAGCTTAACCCCAAGTCCTGCAGGTGCATGACAACTTCATCCTTGAAGCCTAGAGTCATCATTGTCTACTGGCAAGCAAATCGAGATGGAAGTACCCTCCTTGCAATCAAGAACTGGTATGTTAGGTCTTCCTCAGAGGTGACCTGAAACTGAGTAGTTGAGATGTACCCCGATACTTGGGAGGAACTGGCGCCATGCTTGCGGTTGCTGGTTTTCTTGAATGGTGCCATTTGTGCTACTGATAGGCTAACCCACATCATGTGCTAGGACAGACACGTTGTGTGGCTAAGGTAGAAGTTCGACTGAAACTGTGATGCACACGTCGTGTGTAGAAAAGTACACGACGTGTGTCTGGAGATCTACGGCAATTTACAGATGGGACGACAGTGATTTTTGGCAAAGATTCGGCAGAGGACGACGGCGGCGCTTGAATGCTTGCTTGGTGATGGACTGTGTGTGGTAGAGGAGATCCGCAGTGCTTCTTCTTGGTGTCGAAGATGCCACTTGAAAAGGAGGATAGTGAGATCTTGCTCACGTTCTCGTCGGAGAAGATGATGGTGGCGTGAGCAGTAGCATGGGTAGAAGATAACAGCGAGATATAGAGGAAGATGATGGTGATGGTTGATATCCAGTGCTTTGGGGGTGATGACAGTTGGAGAGATCTGCTTGAGTTGCTTGGAGGTGAGGATGACATGATCTTGAAGAAAGAGGCATGTTGTGAGCAAGAGAAGAACACGGCGGTGGCTGTAGATCGAGGAAGACATGGCTGATGAACATGGCACGACGGTGACGGGTGGGTGTGCTAGGGCACATGGAAGCAAGGAAGTAGATGGATAGGGCACACAATTTCTTTGAGGTCTCACACGGCTCAAATGAAAGCATAAGTGAGAGTGGCGGCCATGTGCTAGGTTAAAAACCTGCATTTTTGTCAAAAGACACGGCGTGTTCAAATAAAGATATGCCATGTGTCTTTTCAAAACTCCCTTTCTTCGATAAAAGACATGTTGTGTTTCAGATAGTACATGACATGTGACTTTCCAAAAATTCAAAATGCCCATTTTCACTGATAACTACATAGCATGTTCAAATAAAGACACGTCGTGTTCTTTTTCCAAATAACTTGATCTTTCATTTTCTGCTTGGGAACGCGTCGTGTGCAAATAAAGACATGTTGTGTTTGTATTCTAGATTTCTCATGCCTCCATTTTCTACTTGGGAACACGTCGTGTCTAAATTAGAACACGTCATGTACTTTTCTAGGTTGAGGAGAACTTTGTATCTTTTGGACCATGACATGTCGTGTGTTTTTATGATATGTCGTGTACTTGTAGATTGTTATGACCCGTTTCAAAGCTTATTGGTAAGCATTATGATTTGAGCCTAATTAAAGTTATTTGAGCTAACTTATGTGCTCATGTGATGGTTAGTGCATCATTAACTTGATTTATTTGAATTAAGCACATAAGATCAACTAGTGCATTATTAAGGTGATTAATTTGGGTAAAGTGATGATTGGATGCAATTTGAAACTTTAAACTGGAGGAATAGTAAAATTAGTATGATATATTGCTCTGAGGGCGTAGAGAATTTCGCGCTTGAAATATTGCAAGAAGAATCGATCAAGTTGGACCCCCGAGGCCATAGTTATGGCAATTATAAGAATCCTGGACTGAAATGCAATTTTTCCAATTATTTTCCATTTAAGTGGGTCGGCAGCCTGTTGATTATCTTCTTCATTTCTATTTAGATCCCGTTGGAACAGGGCATGGTAGCGGCGCCCTAACCCTACGATTGAGTGACCTCCGAAGGAAAAGCTTGCTGGCGATTTCTCTTTAGCCTCACCACCGATCCAACCTTGGCATCGAGTCTCCCATCTTCTTCCTCCTCGCCTTAGGTGCGCAGCACCTCGACCAGCTGAGCGGCGAACAGTAGAAGCAGCAGCTTGGCTGCTGCACGGCGCCGGCCATGGGCCGTTTTGGGCGATCTAGGCACCAAGGAAGGTGTGATTGATCCCGTTCGTGAGGTTCGTGCACCCAATTGCAGGTCCAGCTGCACCTAGCAACCCAATCGAAGCTCACCTAGTTGGGCGGTGCCCCTACCTTGCAGCAGCAGTAGCTGCACGTAGCAGCGGCGCACGACCAAGGAGGAGTTCGTTGGCTGATCTGAAACTCCGGGAAGGTACTCTCTACCTCCGATTCATGGCCATGGATTCGACTTTGCAGCTATAGATGTGCCAATATCAAGCACGGTTTTCCTTTTCAGTCTGTCAGTAATCGTAGAGGTGTCTGTTCTGCAAATAGGTTTGAATCAGAACCCTATGGTGTGGCTTTGGCCAAGGAGATGATGCCCTTGTGCTTGGTCTAGATTCTAGACAAGAAATCCGCAGCCTTAGGCTAAGATTTAGCTTTTGTTTGGGCCAATTTTAGATTTGTGCATGATGAAGCCATTCTACTGTCGAGTTGCAGGAACAGCAAGCTAATCGGTCGAGTTGCAAGCTGATCGGTCGAGTTGTGTAGCAATCGGTCGAGTTTCAGAGTAGTGAGTGGCAGTTCATTCAGAAATCATTATTTAACTCAATTTAAGTGCTTAATTGCTTCAGTATCAGTTGGTATAACTCCTAAACAGTGTAGCACATACAATAGAGTATGATAGATTCATTGGAACTTGAAATACGTAATATGATTGATGAAAATGATAGAATTTCCTATATAACAACTGCAATGTATACGTTGATCATAAAATGGATGTTTAGCATCGAAACTGGATAAGTTGATACTGAGTCATGTTTAAAGATGACAAATGATGTATATGTGTTTTCAAGTGATGCTCAGAATGTGAAATAAGTATGAAATGTGATATTCCTGTTTAAGTGTTTATATGTTAATCAGTTAATAGACTTAGGTGCCCCAACACCGTAGAACCCCATTGCACGGTTTGTACCTTTGGGGTGAAACGACCTACCTAGCGTGTGTCTAGATGGTCGGTGACTCGTGTTCAACAATAATCCGTGTGTGTGTGTCACGGTGGCACGAGGTCAGAGAGGCAGTGTTCAACAATAATTCGTGCGTGTGTCACAGTGGCACTAGAGTAAATAGGGGTTATTCAACAATAATCTGTGCGTGTGTCACGGTGGTAACCCAGACCCTCCGACTGTGCACTACAGGTTGCGGGAGGAGTCCAGAGCACTCAGAGTTAGTGCAGTGAGGCCCTTGTGAGCCTGAGAGTCCTGTGCAGACCAGGACGAGAAGTCAGACTTAGCATTTCCCAGGTGTGTCGCTAAGTCTTGTACGGTGGGATCATAGTTCGCTATAGATCTTCATATGCAGAGTGCGATGCATATGTTTGGGGCATAATAATATAAAAGTGTAATCATATAGGATCACAGTAAATTTAATATGTCAAGAGATTTGAACTTTTGTGCCAATTCTCTATAATTGTTTATTTGTTTAAAATATCTGTTGTTAAATAGAAATGTGATTATTATATGTAAATCTGCTATTTCATTAGAACTGCCCTGCTTAGTATTGCACTTATGTTTTAATTCAATTTTATATATCTGATGAGTTGTTTAGTGATAGCTAAATGAAATGCTATTCACTGAGCGAGTAGGCTCACTCCTCTACTCAAACATTTTCAGGTCAGCGACAGTTCCAGGAATCTGAAGGATCTTACCACCCTAGTCAGTAGAAGGTATATGTAGTTAGTTAGATAGTGGTCTCTTAGTCCTTTACCCTCGGTCCTTGGGACATGGTGTGGGTGAGAGAGAGTATGTATGGCGAATGTGTAAAAGATGTAAATTAACTATTATGTTTTACTTTCTGTTAAACAATGTTACATGTTGTAAACTCTGTTTATGTTCTCTAGCCAGTTTAATTGAAATGCTTCCGCAATAGTTTATTATGTTTTAGTTTACAGCAATAATCCGGATTTCATTACGAGGTTTTTAAAAAAAAGTTCTCAGTGATTTGTTTCTGTGATAATCCCTCCGTCGCGCCCTAATCTCGTGATTAGTGGTTAGTGTGAGATCGGGGCGTGACAGCTTTGGTATCAGAGCATAGGTTGAGTACATAGTTACTCAGAGTCCAGGTCAGGGGATGATAAGAGACCAATAGGATTAAGGTTTAGGAGTCTTTCTTCTATATGTAGTTTTCTAACAGGAAATATTCTGTTATATTATTGCAGATGGCAGAAAGAGGTTATGGTCATGATGATCAGGCCGAGAGCCATGTTGGTATGGATCCACTGTACTTGGGTCCAGGTGGTGGTGACCACGTGGATGAAGCATCCCGTATGTACAGGATGTTTTTGGAGACTAGAGAGAGGTATAAGGCTGATAGGCGAGCTTCTACTTCTACCAGCAGTAAGGATTTGATGCAATCTTATGAGCTTGTGAAGAAGCTTGGTGGTACAGAATTCAGTGGTACTACAGATCTCGCTGAGGCTGATGAGTGGTTGAGACAGATAGAGAAGGTCTTTTGCCTGATGGAGCTTCCAGAAGAGAAAAAGATTAATCACGCAGTTTATCTTTTGACAGGCGATGCAGAGTTGTGGTGGCACGGTGTGGAGGATAAAAGGAGAGGTTCAGAGCTTACTTGGCAGGATTTCTCTGAAGAGTTCCATCTTAAATATTATCCACCTACTTTCATTAATGAGAAAACAAGATAGCTGGAGAATATTAAGCAGGGGAACAAGTCAGTTACTGAGTACGAAGCGCTTTTCACCAGGCTGGCGAACTTTTGTCCTCATCTTGTACCTAATAACATAGAGAGATGCAGAAGGTTTCAGGAAGGGCTGAGGCCAGAGATTCGGCATACGGTTTCTGCTACTAGTAGAAGGAACAGAGAGAATTTTGGTGAGTTCGTTGAGGCGGCCAGACAGGTTGAAGAATCTGTGAATGCTGATAAGATACCTGAGACCAAGAAGAGGTCTGCAGATTTTAGTGGAACACAGTCCAGTAGTGGGTACCGAGGTGGAGGTAGAGGTTTCTTTTCCAAGTTTGGGCGTGGCTTTAGCTGCTTCAGTAAACAGAGATCCGAGGGCGTTTCTTCTTCTAGGAGCAGAGGGAGACATAGCCCAGGTAGATGGAGCCGTGCATCTAGTGAGCGGCCATCTGGATCATCTACTTCTGTGACTGGTCCACTGAGACAGGAGATGTGAGTATGTAATGCTTGTGGAAGATTACAGTCTGGGCAATGTTGGGGTTCAAACCATATAGAATGTTACCAGTGTGGGCAGATAGGACATATAAGAAGATATTGCCCTCAGCTTCAACCAGCAGAATCACAAGCTTCTCAGTCTCAGTTTTATGATGCTCAGAGACAACCTCCAGTTGAAGGACTGAGTTCTTCTGTGGCTTCCGGTTCTAGAGGTGGTGGAATGCCCAGTGGCAGAAATGGTCAGAGAGGACAGAGTGGCAGAGGGAGAGCTTCAGCATGTTTCTTCTCTTTGACACCTCAGGAAGGTATAATCTCTTCACAAGTTGTTACAGGAGAGATGCTTTTGTTTAATAGTATACCAGTTTCAGTTTTGATAGATCCGGGTGCTACTCACTCTTTCATACGACGTTCTTTAGTTGGTGAACTTAATCTGTTAACTCAAGAGTTGGTAGATGAGTTAGTGTTAAGGGTTCCACTAGGTGGACCAACAGTTTTATCTGATTTCTGTCCCAGATGTTCGTTATCTTTTGGAGGTTACACCTTTGTTGCTAATCTCATACCCCTGGATGTAAATACTTTTCAAGTCATCTTGGGAATGGATTGTCTTGAGACATATCGAGTGCAACTCGATTGTTGGAAGAAGGAAGCTACCTTTCAACAAGGTGGATTTTCTTGTGTCTTTACTGGAGACAGGAAAGTTCTGCCTACGTGCATTGTATCAGCTGTAGTAGATGATAAGATGCTACAGAAAGGATGTGAAGCGTTCCTTGCTCATATGGTTGACACTAGAGCAGAGAAGAGCACCGCCAATGTTTATGATGTGCCGGTAGTTAGTGAGTTTTCTTATGTTTTTCCAGAAGAGTTGCCAGGCTTACCTCCTATCAGAGACATTGATTTTGAGATTCAGGTATATCCAGGTAGTCATCCAGTGGCACTGCCAGCTTATAGAGTGGCACTGCCAGCTTATAGAATGGCACCTGCAGGGTTGAAGGAACTCAAGGTGCAGCTGCAGGAGTTGCTGGATAAGGGTTTCATCAGACCCAGTTCTTCACCGTGGGGTGCTCCAGTGCTGTTTGTTAAGAAGAAGGATGGTACTATGCGTCTTTGCATAGATTACAGGCAACTGAACAAGATCACTATTAAGAACAAGTACCCTTTTCTGAGAATAGACGATCTGTTTGATCAGTTGCGTGGAGTGACAATCTTCTCTAAGATAGACCTGAGATCTGGATATCATCAGCTCAGAATAAAGGCTTCTGATATTCCCAAAACAGCTTTCAGAACCAGGTATGGGCATTATGAGTTTCTGGTCATGTCGTTTGGGTTGATCAATGCCCCAGCAGCCTTTATGGATATGATGAATCGGATCTTCAAACCGTTCTTAGATCAGTTTATTGTAGTTTTTATAGATGATATTCTGATCTACTCCAGAGATGATGAACAACATGAGCAACACCTGAGAGTAACGTTGCAGTTGTAGAGGCAACATCAATTGTATGCTAAGTTTAGCAAGTGTGAGTTCTGGTTGGCCGAGGTAGCATTTCTTGGACATGTTATCTCGAGAGATGGAGTTAGCGTTGACCCTAAGAAAGTTGATTATGTACTTCAGTGGGAACAGCCTAAGACTCCTACTGAGATCAGAAGTTTCTTGGGTTTAGCAGGCTATTACAAAAGGTTTATACAGAACTTCAGTGTGCTAGCATCACCCTTGACACGTTTGACGAGGAAGAATGCACCGTTTGTTTGGTCTGATAACTGTAATAAGAGTTTTTAGATCTTGAAGAGGAAGTTGACCACAGCGCCAGTGTTGGTTTTTCCAGAGGCAGATAAAGGTTATACAGTGTTCTGCGACGCTTCCAGGAGAGGTTTGGGCTGTGTGCTGATGCAGGAAGGAAAAGTTGTGGCTTATGCATCTAGACAACTTAAGAAGAACGAAGAGAACTACCCTACTCATGATCTGGAGTTGGCTGCCATTGTTCATGCTCTTAAGACATGGCGTCACTACCTGTATGGTGAGACATGTCAGGTGTTTACGGACCATAAGAGCCTGAAGTATATCTTCACTCAGAAGGATTTGAATCTGAGATAGCGTAGATGGCTTGAGCTGATCAAAGATTATGAGGTGACAATCGATTACCATCCTGGTAAAGTGAATGTTGTGGCAGATGCCTTGAGTAGGAAGTCAAGTTCAACAGCAGATGCATTTTCTATGGCATGTTTCAAGAGAGACTTGCTTGTAGATATGTGAAAGTTGAACTTAGACTTGGATGTGTCTGGACAGAGTGGGTTGATTGCTCAGATGCAGGCCAAACCTACTTTCTATGATCAGATTAAGGAGTTGCAACAGAGTGATGACGAGTTGTGGCAGGTTATGCAGGATATGTCGGAAGGTAAAAGGTCAGAATTCAGGTTTTCTGACAATGGTGTGTTGTATCTTCATGATAGGTTGTGTGTACCTGGGAATAGTGAGCTGAAAGAGCAGATTCTTGAAGAAGCGCATGCTTCTATGTATGCTATGCATCCAGGTAACACAAAAATGTACAAGAATCTCAAAGAGCTGTACTGGTGGTCTGGTATGAAGAGAGATGTGGCTGAGTATGTGGCTAGATGTGGAGTGTGTCAGCAAGTTAAAGCTGAGCATCAGAAACCTGCTGGTACCTTGCAGTCGCTTCCTATACCTGAATGGAAATGGGAACACATCACGATGGATTTCGTGGTAGGGTTACCCAGGACGCCTAGAGGTTCAGACTCGATATGGGTGATTGTGGATAGACTAACTAAGTCTGCTCACTTTCTCCCTGTCAAGTCAACCTTTGATGTTCCAAAGCTGGCCAAGATTTATGTGGATGAGGTAATCAGATTACATGGGATTCCAGTTTCCATTATTTCTGATAGAGATCCTAAGTTTACATCCAGATTATGGAATCAGTTACACCGTGCATTGGGCACAAGGCTGAGGTTCAGTACAGCATTTCACCCACAGACAGATGGTCACTCTGAGAGGACCATTCAGACTCTTGAAGACATGCTAAGAGCATGCGTTCTGCAGTTCAGAGGTAACTGGGAAGAACACTTAAGCCTGATGGAGTTTGCATATAACAACATCTACCATTCTAGTCTTGGAATGGCCCCATATGAAGCTCTGTATGGCAGGAAGTGTCGATCGCCAGTTTGTTGGTATGAGGTAGGCGAGAAGGAAATTCTTTGACCTGAGATAGTCGATATGACTACAGAGAAGATATCTGTGATCAGGGAGCAGTTGAAAGCTGCTCAGGACAGGAAGAAAAGTTATGCAGAGAGACGACGTCGACCTCTTGAGTTTGAGGTTGGTGACGAGGTTTATCTGAAATTTTCACCGTGGAAGGGAGTGTTGAGGTTTGGTAAGAGAGGCAAATTGACTCCTAGGTTTATGGGCCCATATCCTATCATTGAGAGGATTGGACCTGTAGCCTACAGGTTGGATTTGTCGTCTGAGTTGGCCAATCTTCATGATGTGTTTCACGTGTCTATGTTGAGGAAATGTCACCCTGGTACAGAGAAAATAATAGACCCAGAACCGGCACAGCTCAGAATAGATGTGTCCTATGTTGAAGAACCGGTACAGATAGTTGATCGAAGGATCAAGAAACTAAAGAATCATGAGATACCTTTGGTGAAGGTTTTGTGGAGGAATCATAACCTAGAGGAAGCTACGTGGGAGCTTGAGTCAGAGATGCGCAACAAGTTTCCTTTTCTCTTTTAGGAATTTCAGGACGAAATTCTTATAAGGGAGGGAGATTGTTATGGCCCGTTTCAAAGCTTATTGGTAAGCATTATGATTTGAGCCTAATTAAAGTTATTTGAGCTAACTTATGTGCTCATGTGATGGTTAGTGCATCATTAACTTGATTTAGTTGAATTAAGCACATAAGATCAACTAGTGCATTATTAAGGTGATTAATTTGGGTAAAGTGATGATTGGATGCAATTTGAAACTTTAAACTGGAGGAATAGTAAAATTAGTATGATATATTGCTCTGAGGGCGTAGAGAATTTTGTGCTTGAAATATTGCAAGAAGAATCGATCAAGTTGGACCCCCGAGGCCATAGTTATGGCAATTATAAGAATCCTGGACTGAAATGCAATTTTTCCAATTATTTTCCATTTAAGTGGGTCGGCAGCCTGTTGATTATCTTCTTCATTTCTATTTAGATCCCGTTGGAACATGGCATGGTAGCGGCGCCCTAACCCTGCGATTGAGTGACCTCTGAAGGAAAAGCTTGCTGGCGATTTCTCTTTAGCCTCACCACCGATCCAACCTTGGCATCGAGTCTCCCATCTTCTTCCTCCTCGCCCTAGGTGCGCAGCACCTCGACCAGCTGAGCGGCGGACATGCACGGCGCCGGCCATGGGCCGTTTTGGGCGAGCTAGGCACCAAGGAAGGTGTGATTGATCCCGTTCGTGAGGTTCGTGCACCCAATTGCAGCTCCAGCTGCACCTAGCAACCCAATCAAAGCTCACCTAGTTGGGCGGTGCCCCTACCTTGCAGCAGCAGTAGCTGCACGTAGCAGCGGCGCACGACCAAGGAGAAGTTCGTTGGCTGATCTGAAACTCCAGAAAGGTACTCTCTACCTCCGATTCATGGCCATGGATTCGACTTTGCAGCTATAGATGTGCCAATATCAAGCACGGTTTTCCTTTTCAGTCTGTCAGTAATCGTAGAGGTGTCTGTTCTGCAAATAGGTTTGAATCAGAACCCTATGGTGTGGCTTTTGCCAAGGAGATGATGCCCTTGTGCTTGGTCTAGATTCTAGACAAGAAATCTGCAGCCTTAGCCTAAGATTTAGCTTTTGTTTGGGCCAATTTTAGATTTGTGCATGATGAAGCCATTCTACTGTCGAGTTGCAGGAACAACAAGATAATCGGTCGAGTTGCAAGCTGATCGGTCGAGTTGTGAAGAAATCGGTCGAGTTTCAGAGTAGTGAGTGGTAGTTCATTCAGAAATCATTATTTAACTCAATTTAAGTGCTTAATTGCTTCAGTATCAGTTGGTATAACTCCTAAACAGTGTAGCACATACAATAGAGTATGACAGATTCATTGGAACTTGAAATACGTAATATGATTGATGAAAATGATAGAATTTCCTGTATTACAACTGCAATGTATACGTTGAGCATAAAATGGATGTTTAGCATCGAAACTGGATAAGTTGATACTGAGTCATGTTTCAAGATGACAAATGATGTATATGTGGTTTCAAGTGATGCTCAGAATGTGAAATAAGTATGAAATGTGATATTCATGTTTAAGTGTTTATATGTTAATCAGTTAATAGACTTAGGTGCCCCAACACCGTAGAACCCCATTGCGCGGTCTGTACCTTTGGGGTGAAACGACCTACCTAGCGTGTGTCTAGATGGTCGGTGACTCATGTTCAATAATAATCTGTGCGTGTGTCACGGCGGCACAAGGTCAGAGAGGCAGTGTTCAACAATAATCTGTGCGTGTGTCATGGTGGCACTGGAGTAAATAGGGGTTATTCAACAATAATCCGTGTGTGTGTCACGATGGTAACCCAGACCCTCTGACTGTGCACTACAGGTTGCGGGAGGAGTCTAGAGCACTCAGAGTTAGTGCAGTGAGGCCCTTGTGAGCCTGAGAGTCATGTGCAGACCAGGACGAGAAGTCAGACTTAGCATTTCCCGGGTGTGTCGCTAAGTCTTGTACGGTGGGATCGTAGTTCGCTACAGATCTTCATATGCAGAGTGCGCTGCATATGTTTGGGGCATAATAATATAAAAGTGTAATCATATAGGATCACAGTAAATTTAATATGTCAAGAGATTTGAACTTTTGTGCCAATTCTCTATAACTGTTTATTTGTTTAAAATATATGTTGTTAAATAGAAATGTGATTATTATCTGTAAATTTGTTATGTTATTAGAACTGCCCTGCTTAGTATTGCACTTATGCTTTAATTCAATTTTATATATCTGACGAGTTGTTTAGTGATAGCTAAATGAAATGTTATTCACTGAGTGAGTAGGCTCACTCCTCTACTCAAACATTTTCAGGTCAGCGACAGTTCCAGGAATCTGAAGGATCTTACCACCATAGTCAGTAGAAGGTATATGTAGTTAGTTAGATAGTGGTCTCTTAGTCCTTTCCCCTCGGTCCTTGGGACATGGTGTGGGTGAGAGAGAGTATGTATGGCGAATGTGTAAAAGATATACATTAACTGTTATATTTTACTTTCTGTTAAACAATGTTACATGTTGTAAACTCTGTTTATGTTCTCTAGCCAGTTTAATTGAAATGCTTCCGCAATAGTTTATTATGTTTTAGTTTACAGCAATAATCCGGATTTCATTACGAGGTTTTAAAAAAAAGTTATTAGTGATTTGTTTCTGTGATAATCCCTCCGCCGCGCCCTAATCTCGTGATTAGTGGTTAGTGTGAGATCGGGGTGTGACATAGATGTAGCTCAGTTTCTGTATTTTTGGAAGTAGAGACATGTCGTGTCTTAAATAAGACATTGTGTCTTCTGCAGTTTCTATAGAAAACATATTTTTGTCAGCACATAACTAATAACAAATATGACAATAGAATTGTCTAAATTATTACATTCATCCATGACAAGCTTATTTATGAAACTAAAAAGTGTTCTTGGCTCAAATGACTAGAAAAGAAATCTATGCTAATGTGGGTTCAACTCCCGCAAAGTCCTCCATTTAAAGTCTGGAGTGAGACTCTTCAACTTGCCTATCATGCATCTTCAAGGGAGAAAGAGACTCCCTTGTGGACTTCATCTCCCGAGGTATACAGCTTGCAACGTTGCCCATTTACTTTGAATGCTCCATCCTTGCCTTGTAACTCAACAACTTCATAAGGTAAAATCTTCAATACAAGAAAAGGGATGGACCACTTTGACTTTAGTTTTCCAAGAAATAGCTTGAGTCTTGAGTTGAACAACAACACCTTGTATCCTTCTTTGAAGTCTTTCCTCTGGATTCTCTTATCATGCCACATCTTGGTTATTTCTTTGTAGAGCTTTGCATTTTCATATGCATCTAGCCGGAGTTCCTCCAATTCTTGCAGTTGCAATAGACGCTTTTCACCAGCCTTCTTCATGTCAAAATTTAAGAACTTGATAGCCCAAAGAGCGAAGAGTTCTAGCTCCAGCGAAAGATGACATGATTTACCATATATCAACTTGAATGGAGTTGTTCCTATGATGGTTTTATAGGTTGTTCGATATACCCATAGTGCATCATCTATCTTTAATGCCCAATCTTTCCTTGAGCTAGACATTGTCTTCTCTAGAATGCTTTTCAGTTGTCGGTTGGAGACCTCGACTTGACATGAAGTTTGAGGATGGTAGGGCATATAGACTTTGTGAGTGACTCCATACTTAGATAGAAGGTTGTTGAATTGTTTCTCAACAAAATGTGTGCCTTCATCAGAGATTACAACTTTAGGAACTCCAAACCAAGGGAAAATGATTTTTTGAAATAGCTTGACTACATATTTTGCATCATGTGCTTGAGTTGGATTGGCCTCAACCCACTTAGAGACATAGTCACAGGCAACTAGAATGTATTGATAGCCATAAGAAGATGGGAAAGGTCCCATGTAATCAACTCCCATACAACAAATATCTCAATCTCCATGATAGAGTTAAGAGGCATATCATCACGTCAAGAAATTCCTTCAGTCCTTTGGTATTTATCACACGCTTTGACAAACAAATTGACATATTTAAACAATGTTAGCCAATAGAAATCGGTCTAGAGAATCTTTGTTGCAGTCTTCTCTCCTCCCAAGTGACCTTCGTAAGGAGAGACATGGCATTCAGAAATAATAGTGGCAATCTCTTTTTCAGTGACACACCTTCAAATAAGTCCATCACTCCCATGTTTGAACAATAAGGGATCATCCCAATAGTAGAACTTTACGTCATGGAAGAACTTCTTCTTTTGCTGGTATGTCAAATTTGGCGGCAGTTGTCCTGTAGCAAGAAAGTTTGCAATGTCTGCAAACCATGGAACTTGTGTGGACGATAATACATAAAGCTTTTCAATAGACAAGTGATCCTCAATAGGCAAATATTCTCCAGCATCTGTGCTCAATCTAGAAAGGTGATGAGCAACATTATTCTTTGTACCTTTCTTATCCCGGATTTCTAGATTAAACTCTTATAAAAGCAGTATCCAACTGAAGAGATGAGGTTTTGCATCCTTCTTATTGAGCAAATACTTTATGGTAGTATGATCTGTATACACAATTACCTTAGATCCTACCAAGTACAGTCGAAATTTGTCGAAGGTGTACACTATAGCAAGCATCTCCTTCTCAGTGGTTGCGTAATTGATTTGTGCTTCATCTAGGGTCTTGCTTGCATAGTATATGGCATGAAGCTTCTTATCTTTCCTTTATCCCAGATCTGCCCCCACTACATAGTCACTTGTGTCACACATCAATTCAAATGGACTGTTCCAGTCCGGTGGTTGAATGTCTGGGGCTAAAATAATAGCTTCCTTGATCTTGGTGAAGGTGGTGCGACAGTCATCATTGAATATGAATTCATCGTCTCTTGCAAGTAAAGAACATAATGGCGTTGCAATTTTAGAGAAGTCCTTAATGAATCTTCTATAGAACCCTACATTACCAAGGAAACTATGAATGTCTTTAACTGAAGAGGGTGTAGACATATTCTCAATAACTTCCACCTTAGCCCTGTCAACTTCAATACCCTTGTTAGATACAACATGGCCTAATACTACATCGGATTGTACCATGAAATGGCATTTCTCCCAGTTTAGTACTAGGTTAACCTCTTTGCAACAGGCTAAGACTAAATACAAGTTGCATAGGCATTGATCAAATGAATCTCCATACACAGTGAAATCATCCATAAATATTTCCATTATGTTTGCAATGAAATCAGAAAAAATAGCCATCATGCATCGTTGGAACGTTGCAGGAGCATTGCAAAGACCAAAGGGCATGCAAAGATAAGCATAAGTTACATACGTGCAAGTAAAGGTGGTTTTCTCTTGGTCGGGAGGGTAGATAGGAATCTGGAAAAACCTGGAATACCCGTCCAAGTAACAAAAATAAGAATTTTTTGCAAGGCGTTCAATCATTAAGTCAATAAATGACAATGGAAAATGATCCTTTCAGGTCACTTTGTTCAAATGTCGGTAATCAATACACATACGCCAACCCGTGACTATACATGTTTGTATCAACTCATCATTATCTCCTTTGATGATAGTTGCACCCCCCCTTCTTAGGTAACACATGAATGCCACTAACGCAAGGGTTGTCACTTATAGGATAAATGAAAATGGCATCAACTAAATTAAAGATTTCCTTTTTAACCACCTCAAGCATATTTTGATTTAAATGTCTAGGCAGTTCAATGGTGGGTTTAGCATCATCCTCCATATTTATTCTATGCATGCAAATAGAGGGATGAATGCCTTTCAAATCATCGATAGAGTAACCAAGGACATTTTTATACAAACGCAATTCGGCAACCAATTTATTTTCTTATTCATTGGTTAACTCATCATTGATTATTACAGGAGAAGTAGAGTCAGAATCAAGAAATGCATACCTCAGCCCTGTTGGAAGGGCTTTAAGTTCTACCTTTCTCTCGGATACATGTTCTTTGGCTTTGTCATTAACAAGTGGAGTGTCTTCTTCAGTAGAATCTGATTGAGTAATAGAAAATATCCCAAACTTTTCAAATCCATTGTTTATACCTTCATCATCATCATAGTAGTTTAGTATCAAATTAGTAACATTGTGATCTTCTACTACAATAGAATCAATAGAGTCCATAAAATAGATTTCTTATACACATGAGGGTGCTTTCATGGCATCATATACAAAAAACTCCATGGCTTCCTCGCCAACTTGGAGTGTGAGTTTTCCTTCACGAACATCAACTAGGCATCCAGCAGTTCTCAAAAAAGGTCTCCAAAACAGAATGGGATTGGAAGGAACTTCTACCATATCTAATACAATAAAGTCACAAGGAATATAGAGTTTACCAATCTGCACTAGCACATCTTCCATGATACCTTTGGGGTATTTGATGGAATGATCAGCCTGTTCAATGGCCATCTTTGTAGGCTTCAGATCTCCAAGATCTATCTCTTTCCATAAGGTAGATGGGATGAGACTGATACTAGCTCCAAGGTCTACAAGACCCTTGTCAAAAGTGGTCTTGCTGATCTTGCATGGTAGAGTAAAAGCTCCCAAATCATCTAACTTCTCAGGAAGTCTATTTTGAATGATAGAACTGATTCTTTCAGAAAGCATCATGGTTTCCACTTAATCTATCTGCCTCCTCTTAGTTAGGATGTCTTTAAGAAACTTAGCATATGACGACATCTCCGCAATAACTTTAGCTAGCGGAAGATTGACATGGAATTTGAATGTCCATAAACTTCCTAAACTTTGAATCCTCCTTTGTGTTTGCAAACCTTTGTGGAAATGGTGCATTTTCTTTAATAGAAGATGGTACCTCAATTGTACCTTTACCTTTGTCACCCATAGGGGTGTCAATCTTCTCTTCATCAGTGATCTCAACACTCTTCTCCTTGGGTGGAGAAGGTATGTGGATTTTAGCTCCACCTCTCAAGGTGATAGTATTTTCTTGTTGTTGGATTCACCTCCGGTTGGCTTGGAAGAGAACCGGATTGGGTGTTCTTTTGTTGCATCAAGGCTTGCTGGGCAATTTGATTTTCTAACATCCTTGTATGAGTGGAAATGCCATCCACTTTTGTAGAGAGTTGGGCAATTGCATCCTTCAAGAGCTTGTCATTGCCCTTTAACTCTTCATTCTACTACATTTGCATGGAGATAAATTTCTCCATCATGGCCTCCAAGGAAGAACTTTGAGGTTGTTGTTGCCGTTGGTAACCCCTATTATTGTTGAATCCCGAAGGATTCCCATTGTTTTGCTAGTTGAAGTTCTATTTTTGCTGCGGTTGCTGTCCCATTGTTTTGCTAGTTGAAGTTCTATTTTTGCTGTGGTTGTTGCTGTCCATGTTGGAAATTCTGAGCATTGCTTGTGTTCCAGTAGGAGAAATTAGGATGATCTCTCCACCCCAGATTGTAGATGTTGGAATAGGGATTGTATTGCTTATTCCCCTACATCCCAATGACATTGACTTGTTCTAGGATCCCTTCATTCATATGAGGAGCAAAGCATGAAGAAGAAGTATGTATAGAATTACCACAAGCTTCACATATCACTTTAGCTGATTGGATTTGCAATGTAGTCATCTTCTAAAACTTTTGTGTAAGAACATCAAGTTTAGCAACTATTAAGTCAACGGCATCGACAGTATGCTTCCCTCCTTGCTTCCCGGCTAAAGAACTAGATGTAGAGGATGATTGTGCCCTCCTATCTGATCCCCATTGGCAATGGTTGAGTGATATGTCTTCAATAATGTCATTAGCCTCTCTATAAGACTTATTCATCAATGCTCCATTAGCAGCGACATCCAGTGTCATGCGGGTGTTGTAGAACAGTTCATTATACAACATTTGGAGTACCAACCAGTTGGTCAACCCATGGTGAGGGCAAAGGAATTGTAGGTCCTTAAACCGCTCCCATGTATCATACAGAGTTTCTCCATCGGATTGAGAGAAGTTGGTCAGTTGATTCCTTAGTTGGGCTATTTTGCTCAGTGGAAAATACTTTGCAAGGAAAGCATTTAGAAGTTGGTCCCAAATTTTGATAGACTTCTTAGGAAGAGATAAAAGCCACGCCTTGGATCTATCCCTCAAGGTGAAAGGAAATAGTAGTAGCCTTACTCCATCGGCGGATACCCCATTGTTTTGAAAGTGTTCATATACTCTAAGAACTCAGCCACATGAAGATTCAGATCTTCATTGATAGTACCCCCGAAGCAGTTCTGCTGGATCATCTGCATCATAGAAGGAGCAATAGAGAAATTGTTCACTTCCATTGCAAGTAGGTCAATGGCTCCACAAATGTTTGTGGCAACTGGCATGGCAAAATCCTTCAAAGGACGGTCGTCCTCCATGGTTGGATCTCCTTGTGCGGCTTCTTCAAAAGACAAAAAAGATGCAGATGGTGATGATGGAGGAACACCTCCTAGCAGTGGTTGCTCTACTCTTCTTGCTTTTCTTAAGCTTGAAAGAGTACGCTCAATCTCAAGGTCTAGCAACGCTGATGTTTAAAGACCTCTTTGTGAGCGACGCATACAACCTGAAAAATAGCAAGAGAAGATTGAGAACACAACTAAAAGGTATATGGAAATTTGAAAATGGAAATGATGATCTAGTCTTGAATACTAGTTAGCACTTGTTACTCTAATTAGATTAATTGTAGCTCCCTGGCAACAACGCCAAAAACTTGTTGTCTTTTTACACTAATGAGTTTCAATCTTAGAAAAGATTTTTTACATAAATAACAAATTCCCGCAAGTATACAGAAGTAGTTGTAGTCGAGGTCGAACACAAGGAGCTTTAGCAATCAATTAAATGCAACAGTGCTAAGGTTCAACAATCTAGACAGTTTTAAAGGTGGATTTGGTTGATTAAACTAGAATTTTAGAATTAAGCAAAGCCGTGAATGGATTACTAAGAGAGGTTAAATTTCAAATATGGAAGTATCTTGGACTTCAGATTTCATTCACATATCATACCATAGAATAGGAGAATGAAATTTAAACATACTAAGCACTTATTTTAAAGGAGAGTTATATGTCACACTTCACCTCTCGGTGTAAGTACAGTGATCCTAACTCAATTCAACATCCCATGTATGAATTTCATTTTGGATCACAAACCTACTCATCAACTCCATAATTTCGACTCTCTTGGTAAAGAAGGAGTTTCCAAGAGAATACATGCTTACTCTCCTACCTATCTTCTCAGATCAAGCAAAAGAGCATAAAACATACATATAAGGTGGCCAACCATACATGCAGAAAAGAAGAAACCGATACTCACAAGGTGGAAAAATAGCATCGGGCTCGTAGTCGTCGTCTCCATATGAAGGTGCAACAGTAGTAGTACCTTCATCACTGGAGTCATCACCAGATCCATCACCATCATCAAATGCATCCTCACCTTCACCATCATCATCAATAGCAGTAGTCTCAGCATCATCCTGGTCAGGCATCTCCTCATATACAGAAGGACCGAACCCACGATTGAGCCAATGAGCGTTCTACCCATCCCAAGTCATACCAAGAGTATTAAGCTCATTGGCCTGAGGGAAGGAGGGAGCAGAATGACCCAGACTGGCAAGTAGGGTTGCCAAGGGCCAGCAGGCAATGGTAGGAAGACGGAAACAGGTCCACCAATAGCAGAGGGTGTGGGAGCAGCAGCGGAAGGCTCGGGGGTAGGGTAGAAGTGATGATATGCATAGGATGCATAATCATTATCGGTGTATGGCTGGTAGGTGGGGTAAGGGTGTGCACAGGATAAGTTCATGTTTGACATGATTGAACATAAATCTTGGTGCAGATGCTCCTGGACCTGGAGGTTGTATGGCTGTTGGTGCATCATGTAACCCATGAGGGCTTCATTAGATACACAAAATGAGGCATGACTAGGTCGGGGTGTCTGAGGAGGTGGAGCTCGGGTAGAGGTAGAGGCAGGTGTAGCTGAGGCAGAGGGTGAAGCACCGGGTGTGGTGGAGGATAGGATAGGCACGGATTTCTGAATTGTGGTCTCACTGATGCACACTCCCTTCCTAGAAAGTCTGTAATGGAAGTCAGAAAAGAGTGATTTCTCAGTGGCACACTAGAATAGACCACAAATCAGGGCAGGACAAGGGGGATGGGTGCCACTGGTGTTCTTTCCAGAGTCAAAGCAGGTCATATGGTGGAGAATGTATCTAGACCACTTGACTCTGACATTCTCTAGAATGTAGTACATTATGACCGCAATGTTCTCTACAATATCCATTTGATTTTTCTTAGGGTGGATGTTGCAGTTGACTTCTAGGGCTAATATATGCTTCTTGAGATCAAGGGAGGAGGAGGTTAGGGTGCTCTTCTTCTTATAAGGAACATCAGGTTTCTTCAGATAGTGATGGATATCAAGAAGAGTGATCTCATTCTTCTTGTAGAAACCTTCAGGGTCTAAAAGGTCAAAATACTCGTTGTAATCCTTATGCCAGGTGTCATTCTCATCGTCTCCTGAAAAGAAAACATTCAGGATATCCTCAGAGATTTAAAACGTCTTCCTGACGATCATGGAAGTAAGGATCACTTAAGTATTCAGTGGGGGTACAAGGGAGTCATAATTACAACACAAATTTATGTAGAATTCATGAACTGCTTTTGTGCTTATAAGAGAATTATGAAAGAAATCATGCTCGACAGCCAGGGTGGATGGGTTTTCTCATTCAATTCCAAAATTTCAAGTTTAACATAAAGATCATCAATGATGTTTCCTAACCATTTTCTTTTAGATTTACATTTAGCAAAAGAAGAACATGTAGTAACAAGCATATCAATAATAGCTTCTTTGGGCAGTTCATGCAAGCTTACCTCACTTACCTCACCAATGTCTTCACTTGTAGAGGCCATGAGGGCAAGGTGGCACTCACCATCTTCTTTGGAGCTAGAGCTACTTGAATATGAAGCTTTCCAAACTGCATTTGATGCATTCTTGTGTCTCTTTTCCTTCTTGTCCTTCCTCTTGTGCTTGCTCTCCTTCTTGTAATCCTCTTCTTTCTTTGAGCTGCTCATGTGGTGAGACTTTCTTGACTTTGGGCATTCACTCTTGTAGTGCCCCTTTTGACCACACTTGTATCATCTCAGAGTAGAGGAGGAGGAGGCTTTCTTTCCCTTGAAGTGCTTGCCCTTGATGTAGTTAGCTTCATGCTCACTAGGGCCTTCATCTTCACTAGAGGAGGGAGTCTGGCAAGCAAGTTGTTGTTGAAGGATGACAACCTCCACTTGTGCTTTGAAAGCACTATCTTTGATCTTATTGGCTTCCTTCTCTTCTTTCTTAGCTTCTTCTTCTTGCTTGTCAAGTCTAGGCTCATGGCTTGAAGATTGCCAATGAGTTCTTCAGTTGGGATGTTCGCAAGTCTCCTCACTTCTTCAATGAAGGTGACCTTTGACTCCCATCTCTTTGGAAGAGTTTTCAAGATCTTGGAGTTGATAACGCATCTTTCCAAAGGAGTGTCCAAAGGAGTGTCCAAAGGAGCCAACCCATTGACGATGACATTCAGCCTTGAGTACATCTCCGCAATGCCTTCTTTCTTTCCCATCTTGAAGTTCTCTAGGAGACTGCCCAACATATAGATCTTTTCCTCCTTCACTTGTTGTTGCCTTCATATGTGATGCACATCTTGTTCCAAATCTCATAGGTGGTGTCCCATGATGAGATCCGGTAGAACTCCGTGGGAGTGAGGGTTGCATAGAGAATGCTAATGTCCTTTGCATTTAGTTGAGCTTCTTTGAGAGCAGCTTCACTCCATGTAGTAATAGCTCCAGTTGGCTCTTTATAAGGTGTGACCATCACGTTTCACATATCAAAGTTCATCCCTTAAATGTAGAACTGTATTTTTCTCTTCCAATAGAGGAAGTTGGTGCCATCAAAGACCAGAGGGTGCATGGAGAAACCTCCCTCTAGGTTGAGTGAACCAAGTAGGTTGTCGCCCATCTTCTCATCTTATAGGAGATTGTTGGAGAATAACCTTAGATCTGATACCACTTGTTGGATCTAAGGGCTCTAGAGGAGGTGTGAATAGAGCTACAAAATTTCTCACCAAATAGATTAGACCTTCAAATTAAATTTTACGATCAATAGCTTAATGGCAATTTGAAGTCCTAACTAGCAAGCATAGCAAGGATGAGAGAGATTGATAGCAAGCACTTGACAAAGGTATGTAGAGTGGTTCTACACTTCAAACTAGAAGTGAGTCAGTCTACTACCTAGAGAGGTCAACCTCTAGGACTTTGCAAGTACTTTTCTCTATTATATCACCACAGAGATTACAGAAATAGACCACCAAAAGACTTACCCATCCAAGCACAAGGAGATCTCCACCTTCACAAGGAACTTACCCACTTAGCTTGAATCTTCAACCTTCACCTAGGTCTTACCCATTCAATCTCAAGTCTTCTACCTTAAAGGACTTTTCTTCTCCTCTTAGATATTCCGCCTTTATCTTCTCCTTAACCTGAAGAAGATCACCACCTCTTCATCAACCATGAAGAGGACCAGCTACAGCTCCTTCTTCACTCAATGGAGATTGCTTCCTTCAGCTTTTCTTCATGAAAGAAGGGGATAGGGAAGTAGTTGAAGATTGCAAGATTTACATTCACAAAGGTGGATCTCTCTTACAATAATCCTAACTCACTCACAAATCATGAAATGATGTGTAAACTAAAGAGAGAAAGGGTCTCGAGGGGTGGAAGCACACTCAACTATAGCAAGGACCTTGTGTGTAGTGAATGAGAAACCTTGGAATGAACTCCAAGTGGTCCTATCTATAGCTTGGGGTGCTCCCTTGAGTTGGGGAACACTTAGGGTCAAATTATAGCCCTTTTTGCACAAGGCAACTGATCTATTTTTGTCCAAACAAGTCACCAACGGTTAGAATCACTTTTTCTGTGTTTTTCATACAATACATTCAGTCGAGATTCAATAAAGGTAACTCGACTGGTCGGCTAAAAGACAAACCCAATTTTCAAACTATCGGTCGAGTTTGTCCTAGGGAAACTCGACCGACCAATGAAAATTACATTTGGTAAGTAACCCGATTGGTCGAGTTTTGTGAATGCATAACTCGATTGATGCATCTCCAGAAAATTGATCCATGGATCAGTCGAGATTGAAACTCGATTGATCAACAACCTGTGATCAATTTTCTAAAGTGATTAAAAAGTGATTAAAACTTGGTACTAAGTGTCCCACATATTTTTCTCATCTTAGTTACAAGTTATATCATCAATACAAGTGATAACAAAAATATTCTAAGGTCATTTGAATGGATATCTTTATTAGCACACTTGCATTGCATTTGACTTGAAATTTGACAAGCTAGGGCTTGTATAAATTGATTCTTTTCATGTACCAAACACCTGAGATCAATCTTGAATACAAATATTAGATACATATGAATGGAATGGTTGAGTCATTATCAAAATATGGACAATGTATAACCTCTAGGTCAACAAGGTCCCCTTGGGGATTCTTCTTTTTCTAATCTATGGCTTGTTCCTTTCTTCTTTCGTTCTCCTTTTTCCTTTAGTGGATCATTAGTATTTTTTCATATCGAGGCATGGGGAGTAGCCACATGGCCATGTTGTAACATAGATCGATGCTTTATATGATTTCCTTAGTTAGATGGTTTTTGGTTTGTATGATCACCAATCTAAAAAATTTGATATCTCGTTTAAAATAAAATGTTAATCTTAGGGGATGTGACCACAGAACCCAAGGTTTGGAATAACTAACCAAATACATAAGGATTCAGATGAGACCTCGGAAGGATCCTTATTGGGATGATTGTGCTAGGATTTGTGAATGTTGGGACCAATGGTTTCATAGGGAGTTCATCTTTTGTGATGCATTTATGAATGTTTTACATGCCCTCTTCTATCTCGTTCTATCATATGATTTTTATCAATCTTGTTTCACACTGACCATGGTGGTAAAACCCATAGCCTTGATATCCTTTTCCATTGATTCAAACACGTGTCTTCAACTTCTCATTTCAATCGCTTCTTTTCTTTCTTGTAATTTACTTATTTATCTTAGTTGATTCTTGTCTCATTGTTCTAACTCTCTTTCTTTTTGTTCTTGACATAACTTTCTTTACATGTTCATAGCATTACTTTTACTTCATGCAATTTTACTTCATTGATTTAGTGTAATCAACCATCAAACAACTGAATTTTCCCTACCTGTTCAATTAAATAAAAAATTGAAAATAATGTTGAAACTAATTTGGGTTTCAAAAATCAATCTTTAAAATGTTTTCTTGTAGGATTGACCCTTCTATACTAATAAATAACCTTAATTAGTAGTTTTTCTATAAAAAAAGGTTAAACTCTAGGAATCAAAACCCCTAGTGAATTGGTGTGCTAAATGATGTGTATCAGCCTACCACTTAAGATTAAATAGGAAATTTAGTTATAAGATTCAACTTTTACATAACAAATCTAGTTCATAAAGATAATATGAGATAAAGCCAAGTCACATGCATAAGTATTATTAGAATAGTAAAAAGAATTACAATGTGGAAGCAAAAGGTTTCTACACAAGTAATGCAACATGAATTGATTACACATGTTACAATTAAGCTATCAGTATTTAGAATGTATCACTCAAACTAATGAGATCATATCTATTAAGCCCCCAATCCACTATAAAGGATCATAAGATTGATTGGTCTCACTAATGTGGGTTTAAAAAGTAGGATCTCATCAATATACAACTTGCATAACAATATAAGGCATGCATTGGGTACTCAGTAACAACTATCATATGACATAGATAGTAATGCCCTTATATCATTATATCACATCTATCTCAATCACACTGGTACAATTGCTAGAATAGGTAGACCTCAACCTCACTCATGTAATGGGTAATTTTACTAATGTTGAGGGAACTATACTTTATATTAGTTCCAAACATATATTTAAAATCCCTTTTTTTCTACAAGTATACCCATTTTGCTTCCATGACTTTCAAACATTAGAGAAGTTGTGCAGTCACAAGGAAAATGAATAAAAAATTCACTTTATTACGTAAGAAAAACACTCACCTTTTGTAGAGGAAGAAGCTAAATTCAGAACATATCATTGTGATATAATGCCATTCAAGTATAAGAAGTTTTCAAAACCTAGTTCATGTTCAACATATATAAACATAGATCGAAGTTACATCATTATTTCTATAAAAAGGACATATCTTAAAGAGGGATTGAAAGCCACATTTTGTTGTTGTAATCTCTTCTTACGGAAGTAAGGAAAAAACATGCAACATTTTGCTAGAAAATTTCACTATATGAGTTCAATATAGAAACGTAGTAAAGCTGCCAAGATAGCCCATTTTAGGGCAAGATACATATAGTTTTGGATATTTTCAGCAACATAGTAGTAACAAGTTTATGATTTTTATTTTATAATAACAAGTAGTATTAAAAAGGTTGATAAATCCAAAGTTTTGTATGACATAGCAAAACCCCATGAAACTATCATCTTTATGTCCTTCAACATATACCTAGGACATATTATAGTTCCATGTAGGAATTGCATATCAAAGAATACTAAAAAGAGGCTAAATAACTTCACCATGGTGGATCACACCAACAAAAATTTTATGCATGAAAACTCAACTCTCAACTTCTCCAAATAGTCTGAAAATGTCTACTCTTGACAATTCTAGCTCCAATAGAAAAGGACATACTTTTAGGAAAGGATGAAATTTCCTACTACAAAACATGGAGCACTTCATCCAAGAATATGAGGAGATAAAACATTAGTTACATTAGAAGAAAGGGAATAACTTATGTGGATTCAAGCTAATCTAGATAGGAACATGATTTCCAAAATTAATGTTGTGAGAACTTGAAGAGTCATCGAGATGCACTAACATGCACGAGATAAACCTCAATCAACCTCATCTTTCTCTGGTAACTAAATATAGTTCTAAAATTATCTTACTAAGCCCTAGGGTCAAAGGGTATTAATATTTATAGGCTGAGGTGACAGATAATTGCCTACAATAAGAAAGATGTGAAATGATAAATTGAATAATAGAAGTATATGGGATCTCTATTGCAAAGACAGGTTAAGTGTGACCAATAGGGAAGGAGGAGACTAGGGGCTCCATGGAAAGGTGAGGCAAGAGAAGTTGTATGATGACCTTTGGATGCCTTGGAGGCATGTGAGAGCTCACACTAAGGGAAGCATGTGCCTTTCTCTTGGTTACCCTTGATTATTAGTATGGTTGGGTGTCGTCTAGTCAACTCTGGTCTGATCCTAAAACCATAGACTAGACTACATATAGTGGTCTGAATTTTTTTAGACCAAACTTGACTGCTAAAAGGATCCAGACCAAACTTAAATTGACTAATAAAATGTGGTCAAGTTTGGTTAAGTTGGTCTAAACCCACTAATACCTAGTCTCTACTAGTAACACACTTAAATGAAGTTCATTGGGAAAACTTCCTAATAATAATTTGATTCAATTTTAATGTGAAGTTATTGGTAATCATCTATTAAAAAAACTATTTTTATTATAAGAAACAAATCAATTGTCTAAAATTTAGTTGGAATGGCTTGTATATTACATACGCTATAAATGTTGAAACTACTTAAAAGAATATTATAAATATATAAACCAAATCATTTATGTAAAAATCATTTACATAACTAGAAATAAACATCATGTTGAGATACTTTTGAATATTATCTATGTATCATCTAGAACAATATACTTGGATATATATATATATGTATATATATATATATATATATGCATACATATTTGGGTTTGAATCCCAGTTACCGCCTTGATTTATCACCCTCCTAGCCATACGGCCTCTGCCACGAGCGTGGGAGGGGGGCAGACAAATCTTTCTCTCTTAATCCCATACATACATACATACATGCATACATATATAAATACACTAGCTGTCCCCTAGGTTTAGCTATGGCAAAATGCCAAGCATCTGCCCAGGCGATGATGCCAACGACGGGGTGTCAAACCCCCATTGTCCAGCCCACATCCACCTCCACCAACAGTTTCCCAATCCCGCCCAACCCTGCCCCTACTCCATCCACCTTTGAGAAAGGAGAGAAGAACAGATCTAAGAGGAGACCTAACTGTGGAGCACAGAGAAGAGACACTAACGTTGACGCATCATAAAGGAAGGGTGCTAATGCTGACGTGTCAAAGAAGGTGAGTGACGATGACACATCACAGAAGAAGGGATATGACACCACATCACAAGAATTGGGAGCCGACATCGTGTCACAGGAATAGGGTGATGACGACGGCGTGTCATAGAATTGCACTGATGTCGACATGTCACTGAAGGGGGATGACAACGTTGATGCGGCACTAAAGTTGAACACCAACGTCGATGGGTCACAAAAGATGGGAGACGACGTTGATACGTCACAGAAGGTGGGTTCCATTTTGGGACGATGATGAGGTTATTGGAATAAATTCTTAAGCAACCTATGAACAAGAAGGAAAAGGAGTTGGACTTCCCAAATCTAGGGTTACAAACAAAGAAGTCCATGTCAAATTAGATGAGGAGGAGTTCGATAGGATGAAGAACATATGGGAGTTCACCATCATGGCGTACACCTTGGGAAAACATCCATTTTACCCTCTCTTGTTGGCTTGGGTGAAGAGGACATGGAAGCCTAAGGGGGATTTTGAGATGCTATCACAAGTTTGTGGCGTATTTCTTGTCTGGTTCTCCATGGTGGCAGACAAGGAAGCAATGTTGGCCATGGGCCCTCGGTGGTTCAACCAGTAGCTGGTGATTTCCAAACACTATCAACATGGTGACGAGCTTCGCAAGGATGCTTTTCTTACAATCCCAACTTGGACAACATTGAAGTCTTTTAAGTGGACATGGACTAGAAAAGCTGTCAGTACCATTGCGGCAGGAGCTGGGATAGTGCTACATATTGATGAACTATCCCTGGAGGGTAATGAACCAAGAGTCCTGTTAGAGTTGGAGGTCGACGGACCCAATCCAAAGGTGGTATGTCTCATCGTGAAGGGGAGAGACTCGATCTTGGTGACGATCAAATATGATCACGTTCCTATTTCTTGCAGCAAGTGTCTCACCTTTGGGCATGGCACACAGTAGTTTGAGAAACCGAAAGCAAAGAAAGTGGATGAGGATGTTGCCACGAAGAAGATCTGGAAGAATATAGATGAAGGGTCTCGTGTTGTGGAGAAGCCATCGGCCGAGATGACAAACCATATGCAACCAGTATATGGAAAGAATGCTTCAATCTCACACATAGGTGATGAAGGTAGAGGAACACCTATAAAAGGCAAAGGGTCTCCTCAAGACACTGGACATGAAGAAGGAGAATTTGTCTCCTCAACAAGGGGGAAAGGGCCTAAGGCAAAAAAAGAGTGTGGGTATGAGTACCATCCTAGACACCACAAATAGTTTTGAATCTCTCTCTCTGACTCAGATAAGGAGGGGTGAGATATTGTGGCACAAAAGGAGTAGGAGGTGAGAAGGAAGGATGACAAGAAGGAGCCAGTCAGGCTTACCAGGTCACACAAAAACCTTTGATATGTCCATGCTCTTATGGAATATTAAGGGTGGGTGCGACGGGAAAAAGAAGAAGGAAATCTGAGAGTGGATTGCTTCTAGTGGGCACTCATTGGTTGCTTTGGTAGAAACAAAAATAAAGGTGCAAAACAAAAATAGTATCAAATATTTATTTCCGCAGGGATGGGAGCAGATATCTAATATAGAATGTGATGAGGTAGCCAAATTCTGCATGGCATGGAAGTCGGGTGCATGGCAGGTGTTAGTGATACAGACGTCAGATCAGCAAGTTACAGTTGATTGTAGTAATAATGGAGGCTTAAACATCTGGGTGACAATTGTATATGGTCATAATGATACTAAGGCCAGACTAGATTTGTGTAGGGATTTGGTCTCTCTATCCAAACATATAACTCTACCATGGTTGGTGATTAGGGACTTCAATACTATTCGTTTGTGGGCTCAAAAAGAAGGGAAAAAGATTAGCATTGAATGCCGAGATAGATTATTTGAACCAAGATATTAATAAAGCCAGTATTTTTGAACTACCAATGGTGGGCAGTGATATATTTACATGGAACAATGAGAGGGGGTAGAAAATAGGATAGCAAGCAAACTGGACAGAGATTTAGTGAATGATCAATGGTTGTGAATCCTTCCTAATGTGCAGGTGAAGGCATGTGGATCTAAGCTAAGTGACGATGCGCCTATTTTAGTTCAAATCACAGAAAAGAAACAAAAGAGGATACCTTTTAGATTTCTAAATCATTGGGCTGAATGGAAAGGTTTTGAAGATGTCATAAAAGAAGGTTGGAGAACATAGGTGACAGGAAATTTGATGTATGTTTTTGCAAAAAAGTTGGCAAGTACTAAGACTAGACTTAAGAGATGGGTCAAGGCTGAAGTGAGCATTCCAAATCTGATTAAGGAAACAAAAAAAGAATGAAGGAGGTTAGGGAAAAATTTGGGGTTAGACCCTCTTAATCTTGAACTGATAGAGGAGGACAGAGAATTGAAAAGGATGCTTGAGGATCTGAAGAAAGTAGAGGAAAAATTCTACTGGTAAAGGAGCAGGGAAAAATGGATGGAGGACGGGGACAGAAACACTAAACTTTACCATACCACTGTTAAAAGAAGGGAGGCTGACAATATTATTTCTGAGCTAGTTGATGCTGAAGGAAGAGTGGTCAACAAATAAGATGATCTAGAAGAACATGCCATAAACTTCTATACATCATTATACAACAAAAGTTTTAAAAATGACATAGAGGAGGAGTTGGAGTGGAGGTTCAGAATTACAAGCATACATAATAATATTCTTATAAGAAAAACCAATGAACAAGAAATCATGGAAGCAGTATGGAGCATCGGCAGCAACAAGTCTCTAGGGCCAGATGGTTTCAATGCTTCTTTCTACAAGAAGACATAGGATATCATCAAGGAGGATTTGGTTGAATATGTTAGCTAGTTCCTAGAAGGAGGAAATATGGTGAGACAAGTTAATCATTCTTTTTTGGTACTCATTCCTAAGAAGAAGTTTACTTCCTCTCTTATTGATTTCAAACCTATTGCATGTTGTTTGGTACAATATAAAATCATTGCTAAGATTCTGGCTGCTATATTGAAGATGGTACTTCCCTATCTCATTTTTGTAAATCAAGGAGCTTTTGTGTCAGAGAGAAGTATTAGTAATTATGCATTGCTCGCAGGAGAATTCCTACTGGACTACAATGTCACGAGAGGAAGTAGGAAAGCCTGTTTAAAGTTGGATGTTTCCAAAGCCTACGATAGTATCAGATGGGAGAAGTTGTGGTGGATTATAAAACAAATGGGGTTCAATGATCAATGGATCTATTGGATGAAGCAATGTGTTGGAACTACAAGCTTTTCTATTATAGTTAATGGCACATCTACATGTATGTTTAGAGGAGGTAATGGTTTGCGCCAAGGAGACCCCCTTTCACCTCTCCTCTTTGTGATTTTTATGGATTACTTTACATAGAAGATGCAGCAAGCGGAAATAAAAAATGAGATCAAGCCCTACACAGTCAATGGTACGAAGGTGATGACCCGTTTGATTTTTACAGATGATGTGTTCGTGTTTGTTGAATCCAAGTAGAATTCTCTAAAAAAACTTGAAAATCTACTAGGGAAGTTTGGAGAGAAGATGGGGCTTTGTGTGAATCCAAACAAGACACATATATATATTTTCTTGTAAAAAAAAACTACTACCAGATAGAAGACATGTTGGTAGATGCAATTGGCTTGGAAACGGGGAACTTCCCCACAAAATACTATGATTTTCCTTTAGCTGGAGGCAACCTACAAGTCATTGACTTTGTGGAATGCATGGACAAGATGGTAGAAATGATTAACAGGTGGCCAACACAAAAGACATCTATGGTGGGAAGAGCAACACTGATAAAGGCTGCTATAGAAGGTCTTCTCATTTTCTGGGTGCAATAAGGGGAGATCTCGGGTCTAACCTGGATATAATGGAAAAAAAATTGTGAGCAAGTGAGTATCATCCTATGAGATATACAAGAGTGGCGCTGCCAACAGATGAAGGAGGGTTGAAATTAAAAGCTCTGAAAGACACAGCAAAGTGGGAGACAATGCAGAGAGTAATCATTTATCAAGAAGGCACCTCAACTTGGGGGAAATGGATGAGGGAGAGATATCTAAGAGGACTGGACTTCAAGCCAAAGACAATGGAAGGATATCACACACTATTAATATTATGACAGAAGTATGGCATCATGTTAGATACATGTTCGTGGCTTAGGATATGGGGATATGGAGACTTAGAGATCCAAAGACATGCTTATAGGAGGTGACATGCTCAAGGGAAGTAAAGGACATGCATGGGGAGCAGATCTAGACCAGTGTGTATGTGTCAAAATGGAGCATGTGCGTATAAAAAATTATGCATAGTGTTCTTGCTACTCTTGACAGGATAAAATGGTGGAACTATGATGAATTTACTTTGTGCTTGCTATGCAAAGATGTTGAAGAATCCCACAACCCAGCTTGTGAGTGAATGCAAATTCACAAGGGAGGTGTGAAATACGTTGTGCAATGATTTCAAAGTACAACTCCAGCTAACGGGTGATCTAAGAAGGATGTTGACAAAGTGTGGGAATGATGATAGGAAGAAGTTGTTATTTGTTGCTCAATGCTGCCATATTTGAGAGGAACGGAATGCCAAAAGACACTGAGATGTTGATGCAAATGCAATGAGTATTGTTGTAAGAAATTATAAATGTGTTAAACGTAAGTTGCACACTAGTTAAATGTGTGAGTTGTTGCTCTATTTCGTGGTGTATGGTGTTGGACCTACATGTAACTTTTGACCTCCTATAATTTTAGGAGGAAGTCAAAATATATTTACCTGATTATGATACATATATACATACACATACATACACACATGCATACAATATAAGGAGTCGGTCAAATTTAGTTGTATCGGTTAACCACATGTCTAGACTAGGAACACACCACTTAAGGGTAATTTAAAGATTTTGCAAACCAACTTAACTGCAATACCATCCAGACCAGACTTTATTGGGTGATCAGGTCAAGTTTAGTTTGGTCCCATGGTCAAATTTGGCTTCCTTCCTAGCTCTAACTGATAGTAGGGCTCTAAACAGATTGAATTCAATGTAAGATAGTGTAATACAAATCTAAGTCATCATCATCATCATCTAAGCCTCAATTCCAACTATGTTGGGGTCAGCTACATGGATCCTTCGTTTCCATTCAGCTCTATCATGGACCATATTCTGATTGAGATGTAGAGATTCAAAATCTCTCTTTATAAGCAATATTCAAATCTAAATCTATTTGACAAAGCTCAATATCTGATTCATATTGTGACAGATATCATTCGGTGATATTTAAATTTGACCTAAATGGATACTATCCATATTCAAGTGAATCTCTCGTCCATACGTATCATGATACGTTTGTTGCTGACAAATATATTATATATCTGAAATGCTATTATTACTTAAATCTATATGATATTTTTTATGTTTTCTAATTTATGTATATTAATAATTTAATTGTTGAATTGAAATTTTTTTGAGTCGGATATCATAATAACTGATATTAGATCCAGATTCAAAATCCGATAGACGTAAGTGTTTTATTTTGAATATCAATTCGAATTGAACGTGCGAATTTTGAATATTGATTTACAGTTTAATCATTAAGCAGCGACGTCGGAGAGAATTGTTGGAGGAGACACACAAATTGATGGCATTTCACGAAAAGAGGTGTTAACCGCATAAATCTCACATGCCACAAAGTTATAGACCAAAAGAGTATAAATCAAAGTGAAAACAAAAGTAAATCTCACACCGAGGACCTTTTGTATCCCATGAAGTAAAGAATTTGTTCCCTCCGTCTTCTTTCCAGTTGAAAGGCCCAACAAGGAGCAGCCAACTCCTTCTAAAACCAAGCAGATCTGCGGTCATGTGTCCTCACCAGCCGATTATGCACATCGTCTTCTTCCATGAAACGCGAAGAGCTGCGGACACTAGCTAGGACGACGGGTAGAGAATGGGAATGAACAGCTACCAGAGCCGTCATTGGCATCATCATCGTCATCCTCGATATCGTCAGCTGGTATATTCGAGTTTATTAGTTCTACTGATATCTATAATCAGCATCCATGCCCAATCTACGAACACAACCACATCTCCGTATAGATGCCGTTCCTACTGCGGCAACGTGACAGTGGACTACCCTTTCGCCATACGCCCAGGCTGTGGGCATTCCGGGTACAGGGATCTCCTCTTCTGCATCAATGGTTTGCTTCTTCTTCACCTCCCATCAGGCTCCTACCGCGTCCTTGCCATTGACTATGCTTACCAGTCCCTGACTCTCCACGACCCCGCCATGTCTACTTGTCTCGTCCTCCGTAACGCCTCTTTAACGCCCACCGTAACGGGCAGTGGGTTCGTCCTCGAGCCCTGGCGCGCGGCTTTCCTCCAACCCACGGCGGACAACGTCTTCCTCCTCCTTGGTTGCACCTCAGATTCCCCGCTTTTCCAAGGTTTTCCCGAAAAGCACCTCCCTTGCCGCAACGTCTCCGACATGGGCTGTGAGGACTTCTACGCATGCCCAGCCTGGGCGCCCCGCCGTACGGGGAGAGCGCTCCCTGGGCAAAATGACGACGACGGCTACCCTACAGGCGTCGCGGGTGCGTACGGCTCCCCGGGGCCCAGCGCATCGGAATGCTGCGCGGTCCCTTTCGGTGCAATCCGAGAGGTGAATCTGAGCAAGCTGGGCTGCGAAGGTTACAGCAGTGCCTACAGCCTCGCGCCGGTTCGAGCCGCCGGCGGCGCAATGGACTGGATGTACGGGATCCGCGTCGCCTACACCGTGCCCCCCGACCACGACTCATTCTGCCGGGACTGTCAGGCCACAGGCGGCGCCTGCGGGTACGACGAGCCGACTCGGAATGAGTTGTGTCTATGTCCCGGCTGGAATTCGTCGTCCACCTGCGACTCTGGTAGGTCGAAGCTAAAACTTGGCAAACCTGAGTTGATTTTTATGTAGCCACTTACATTGTTGCCTTCCGCATATTAGTGTGCACAACTTATTGCTCACAACAGAAACCACAACAGTAATCGGGTTATTTATCCAACACTGTGTAATATTTCTTGCATCTTCTCAACAGAACTACCAAGCACGAGCATGAAGTCAGTTCCATCCTTGGCAATAACGTTCCTAGGTAAGATCCTCTTCTTTGCATTTCCCTATTTGCATAAAACATTTATTTTATAAAGTTCATAAAAGTACTTCAGATTGCTGTTAACTCTTTCCTGTTTATATTTTATTTCAGGATTCTGGATCTGCAAGCTTATGTTGTTTTCTTTAACTGCTAATTAGTGACTGCATAACTAACAATTTTGATCGGAAGTCCTTGTATTGCTCCCGTTCTGCTAAAAAAAAGAAAGGGGTTCCATTCCATATGCCGCCGTTTCGTTATTTTCTGAGGAGAGGAGAAACTTGGACTTTATGCTTTCGAACCATCAAATCGGGAGCTTCGATGTGAGCCTATCATTTCAGCCTCTTCAGTGACTGACAGACTGACTCGGGTCAGTACATCCTCGGGAAAATTTTCATTTGAACTTTCGCAGCACATAGCATTTAAGAATTCCAATGGGCCGGGGTCACGCTCGCCTAAAGTATTACGATAGCCTGTTTTCGAGTGTCTGCATAATACTAGGCCCAAGTTTCACTTGATCCCCTAGAAGGCATCTTCTGATTTACGAAGGATGAGTGTACCGTTGAGGACCGGACGCCCTTGGCAGATGGGGAGGGACGCCTATCCTATAGGAGGCATCTTATAGAAAAATAGTAGGAAGTCAATCATAATTTTTATAGTATTAAAGAATTCATTTTAATGCTGAAAAAATAACTTTTTTTCATTAATTTTTTGATGGGTTAAATTTTTGGTATTCTCATTGATTGTCATATACAATAAGTATAGGAGGTCTCCTACACTACCAGTTTTGGATGAAGAGGACATGTAACTATGTTGGGGATGTGCAGACGTGTGATAGACCAACATGACAGATCCAAAGAAGCTCCACTCTAATCTAGATCCAAACATATGAAATGTCGGGAATTCCTTGATGATGGTTTTAGAAACATACTCCCTTGGTGTAGTGTGGGTGACTTCCTATGAGTGTGACGTGTTTGAACTATGACCTCGAGTCAGACTAGAATACACTCGAGTGTATAGATCGCACAAATACACTCAAGTGTGTTTGCATATTAAGACTATTTTTTATAAAATGTAAACTATTGATCTTCACCGGCATACTATAACTAGGTTACATACAAATTTTGAGCCAATTTGGATGAGTGTAAGTCACTCGTCCAAGGAAAACAAAATCAACGCACGAAACTAATTTGAAATGTATAATTTTTTTGGTCTTTATAACTTGACCTATAAATGTCCAAATGTGCTCAAATTTTGCATATGAGCTATTCACAAAATGTTTAAGAAGATCAACGGATTAGATTTTTGAAAAAAATATTACATCATGAAAAACTACTTGAGTGTATTCTTCTCCGAATACACTCGAGTGTATTCTAGCCTGACTTATATATATATATATATATATATATATATATATATATATATATATATATATATATATATATATATATATATATATATATATTTGTATAAAATAAACTTTGACATGTTGCCTCTCGGCTAATTTTGATATAACGGGAGGTGTCTCAGATTGAGTCTAGGGATCAAACATTAATTTATTTCTCTTGTTGGAAAGTTATATGCAAGGTGTCAATTTTTTTTGCCATAGTATATGTCAACTATTTTCCTTTAAATACTATTGGCGCAAAGTCCCAAACATAAATCCTAAGGAAGACCCTAGCCTAGTTTGGATAAACACTTTTGAAATCATGGTAGTCATTTGCAGATTATTCGTTTTCTAGTATTTGTTGTAGTCGAAGATAGGAAAGCAACCATTGGTGTGGGAGCAGGGAATTGGCACTGAACTAGTAGTTCAGAAACCTATTATTTCTAATGTAACTTGGAACTGTCATTCTATACTAAATAAAACATACAACGGTACATAATAAATACACTATGCTGTCTAGAATTGTGGTGTATCAACTATCGAGAGCCAAATCAGGCCTCATTGTTTAGGAAATTAGGGTTCAAGTTAAGAATTCCAATGGGCCGGGGTCACGCTCGCCTAAAGTATTACGATAGCCTGTTTTCGAGTGTCTGCATAATACTAGGCCCAAGTTTCACTTGATCCCCTAGAAGGCATCTTCTGATTTACGAAGGATGAGTGTACCGTTGAGGACCGGACGCCCTTGGCAGATGGGGAGGGACGCCTATCCTATAGGAGGCATCTTATAGAAAAATAGTAGGAGGTCAATCATAATTTTTATAGTATTAAAGAATTCATTTTAATGCTGAAAAAATAACTTTTTTCCATTAATTTTTTTATGGGTTAAATTTTTGGTATTCTCATTGATTGTCATATACAATAAGTATAGGAGGTCTCCTACACTACCAGTTTTAGATGAGGAGGACATGTAACTATGTTGGGGATGTGCAGACGTGTGATAGACCAACATGACAGATCCAAAGAAGCTCCACTCTAATCTAGATCCAAACATATGAAATGTCGGGAATTCCTTGATGATGGTTTTAGAAACATACTCCCTTGGTGTAGTGTGGGTGACTTCCTATGAGTGTGACGTGTTTGAACTATGGCCTCGAGTCAGACTAGAATTAATACACTCGAGTGTACAGATCGCACAAATACACTCAAGTGTGTTTGCATATTAAGACTATTTTTTATAAAATGTAAATCATTGATCTTCACCGGCATACTATAACTAGGTTACATACAAATTTTGAGCCAATTTGAATGAGTGTAAGTCACTCGTCCAAGGGAAACAAAATCAACGCACGAAACTAATTTGAAATGTATAATTTTTTTGGTCTTTATAACTTGACCTATAAATGTCCAAATGTGCTCAAATTTTGCATATGAGCTATTCACAAAATGTTTAAGAAGATCAACGGATTAGATTTTTGAAAAAAAATATTGCATCATGAAAAACTACTTGAGTGTATTCTGCTCCGAATACACTCGAGTGTATTCTAGCCTGACTTATATATATATATATATATATATATATATATATATATATATATATATATATATATATATATATATAAAAAATAAACTTTTACATGTTGCCTCTTGGCTAATTTTGATATAACAGGAGGTGTCTCAGATTGAGTCTAGGGATCAAACATTAGTTTATTTCTCTTGTTGGAAAGTTATATGCAAGGTGTCAATTTTTTTTGCCATAGTATATGTCAACTATTTTCCTTTAAATACTATTGGCGCAAAGTCCCAAACATAAATCCTAAGGAAGACCCTAGCCTAGTTTGGATAAACACTTTTGAAATCATGGTAGTCATTTGCAGATTATTCGTTTTCTAGTATTTGTTGTAGGCGAAGATAGGAAAGCAACCATTGGTGTGGGAGCAGGGAATTGGCACTGAACTAGTAGTTCAGAAACCTGTTATTTCTGATGTAACTTGGAACTGTCATTCTATACTAAATAAAACATACAACGGTACATAATAAATACACTATGCTGTCTAGAATTGTGGTGTATCAACTATCGAGAGCCAAATCAGGCCTCATTGTTTAGGAAATTAGGGTTCAAGTTAAGCTCTAATAATTTGATATTCAGTAGGAAACTTTGTGGTAACTATAAAAATAAGTAACTAATGAGATAAGAAAGAAACAATGTAAAGAAGTATAGTTTCCAATCAACTTCTCTTGTTATGAATATGCAGAAAAGGGCAATGATCGAGTTGGATTGTATTATCGTATTTTGCCTGACAGAATTATCATATGGAAAAAAATAAAACAGCATACTTTGTTGAAAATAATACCAACTATAACACCTCAACGGAAATAATTCCAAACATAGCCTACTTTGAAGTGAAATTTCTATTTTATGTGGTGTTTATATAGTCCAAATTCAGAAAGTGCAAGTCTATTTGGCATTTTTAATAAAAAAAAGTGAGAAATTGACAATCGAATTGGCATTTTCACTCTTCGAACGTTCAAAATCAATACGCCAATTCATGTATTCTCGATTTCCCCCTTCTTTAATTTTTTTAATAAAAATGTCAAATAGACTTGTACGTTCAGAACATGAATTAAAAAATTACCAAATGAAATGGCGTTTTTAGTGCAAGGTGGGCCATGTCTAGAATTATTATTTTTAGGTGTTCTAGTGGGCATTATTTTCAACAAAATATGTTACTTTGGTTTTTTCCTTATCTTATTTGCCAACTGTCTTGCTTTAAATGGTATTATAAAACTGTTTGAAACTGCAACAAGACAATAGAACTTTTGAGGTGGAAGGTCACAAGTGATTCTTTTATGGCCAACCACTTGCATGCCCTTATACTTTTTCTTCGTTGTTGGTCTTTGTTATCCAGTGGACTTATCATCCACCACAGCTAGTCTCTACGAGCATCTCGTTATGTCAGTGTTGTTCATGGTTCATAAAGGAGATCAACAGTTTTCCTAAACGGCATCACAACACGAAGTTATGCTGAAAACATAGCTAGAGGTAAATCATGGATGTGAACCATGATTAGTATTCTAGTTCCTCCTTATATCATGAGCTTGATAAAAGGATAAGCGTTAAGGGAACTTGCATGGTCACAAGAACCATCACTTCCCATCATTGCACTAAGATAGACCAACGTCATATATTTCTCTTGGTGTGCAAGTTATTTTTTTTCTCTTTAGGGCATTATGAGTTGTTCTAGGTGGGGTGCACTATCACCATATACTATCACTCTTCATTGCAACCACGATGGAGTTTACCTCATTATCTTTTTCTATCAGTATGCCACCATTGTAGGAGAGGTGCCCCCACCTCTAGTTTCACAATGACATGAGTTCACTCAATTGCCTCCTATTTAATCAAATACCAGATAAGATCGGCCAAGGGCCTTCTCTCCATTTATCTATGATTCCTTTTCCATAGTTTTCAATATGTCCTTTTGCTTTCTCCACCTACATTGATAGCTAGAAGCTAGCATATACCAAATGTTGTTATATGTCTTACTTAAGCGTGGAATATTGATATGGGCTTAGATGGATGGACTGGTGCAGTCTTGACTCAATTTGGTGATGTTGAATCATTGTTTGGTAGTGAAAGGCTTAACAATCACGATGCACATTAGAAACATTTTAGACAACTTAGAATCAACATGCCTAGGTCTATTTTGAATTTCTCTATAACCCACTATATATTAGAACTATGCCACTTGCTATGGATTAACTTCTATTATATATTTCTAAAATTCTAATTTTCCCATTAGTACCGACCAAAATTTTCCCAATAGTAAGATAAAATGCCAATTCATACCAGAGTTAGATCGGTGCATCATGGGGTGAATTCTACTTCCACGAAAACATTACTATATCCAAGTTAGGCACATTTCTCTTATTATTGATTAATTTGGTGTGCATGATCGGTCCTTTTGTATATATGTATTCCCTTCTCCCTCTTCCTATTTGGATCATTTCCTTAGTTTTTCACGCTAACTCTTTTAAATCATCTAGTGCATGGTTGGTTTAAGGGAAATAAACAGAGGGTATAAGTGTCGAGGAGATGAAGTGTGAATGGAAGAACACCAAGTGAAGAGATGAGAAAATAGGAGGAAAGGAGGACATATCATCACACACATTCTTCAAGTCTTGATAGTTTTTTTTTATCTATGGATCATCTTTTATGTTGGAGGACCATGGGCTATTCATATTTGTTTTTGTGCATGTCTATCAAACTCTCTATTCACATTAGATCACTTCAGCTATATTGTTATGTTGCATGTTTATATTCATGGCCTGTCAAACACCTACTATAGTGTATATTCCGTATAGTTTTGCATCCATTTATAGCATGTTGATCAACTCCTACAACAAAATCTTCTTGTAGTAGTGCTCATGTCCCAACTATAGTGCATCATTGGTAATTGTGCTTCTTGTGAGAAACTGTAATATACCAAAATCCTGAATCATGGGTCAAACCCAACTCTACTTAGGCCCCTTTTGAGTAGGTTACTAGTAGCTTTATTTTCTTAAACTGGGTCATATTAAAATTAATAACATTGAAGACATATAATGAGTTAATAAATATCGTTTCATATTGGATTTTTAGATAAATTAATTAACTAAGTTTCCAATGGGGTTAATTATTTAAATTCATCAATAAATAAATTTGGAATATCATTTTACACTCAATAATATTCCTAACTCTATTTGGTAAAAAGACATTAATAAACATGAATAAATGTAACTAATTGATTAAGAGAGAGGGTAATTACATTATGTGAGTACTTATTGACCAGATAAAGAAATGAATGTCAAACATTGTTTAAAAGATGAAATTGATTTGAAGCTGACTTCCTCACATCTTAATTAGCCTACCTACAAAATTTCCTCTCATTCAGACCCTATTTGACCCTTCATTTAATTTAATACAAAGTTTGACACATTATTTGTACTGTGACCATGCATTTAACTTATTGTCCTAACTTTTAATTATACGATGTAGTGTCTCCCTCCTAGAAGGCTTTATGCGGAGACTGGTTCTATGGTTTCCAGTATTACAGGATTTGTTCTTCTTCCTCCTCATGATGACCGGGTCTCATTTCCCATAATTGCTATGCTTCACTTGTTATCAGTGCTAGCTACCTCCTACTCCCTAGAATTCACCTCTCCTTTCCCTTCCTCTCCCTCTAGATCTTCCTCACCAAGTACCCAAGCCACCTCACACCAGTTTCCTTGGAAGAAGGGGTGTCGACGATGATTGCAGAAGCTTGCTTCAGTGTCGACCACCTACTCACAAAACTGACCCGACCCCTCCATGCCGCCATGTACTCTTATTCAACCATGTACTTACCTCCAGGGTCATAGACACTACTTGCTCATGCCCCTCTATTCCTTTACGATTACCACACCTTGTCCTGGATTGAACACACAATATACATAATAACCAAAATGAAATGCCCTTTTATTAATTAAATGAACCTTTCAGTGTTTACAGAATGGCCCAAAGGCAAACTTGGAAAACATACATTTGTAAACTAGACAACTATACAACCCTTTTCACATTAAGAAAATTCCTCATGTAGATATTGTGTGGAACTTGATCATTGTATCATCAGAGCACAAGATCAAATGTTAAAGTAAGATCTTGGAAACTCACCAGCTATAACCTAAAATCATAAAAATGAACATATTTCCATTGCAAATGCAATGGTATGCCAACAGTCAAACCAACATATTTAATTAATTGAAAGTTAAAGTGTGTACGGAAAGAATTATGGAAAGAAATAAACACATCTTTGTTACAAAAATCATTTCATATAAAAACATTATTATTTTCACATGAACCCTTCCATTATTATTAGATGTATGAATACTTTAGCCAAACACAAATGATGATAAGTTTCTAAATAAATAGTTGCTCCCACTTGAAGTGTGATATAGTGTGTCACATGATAATATTAGCTTTCACATAAAATGCAACTCACGTGTTTCACATATCATAGCTACTTCCACATGAAGCAATGATACTAAATCATAATGGAAATTTTTAATTATTTAGGTGCAAGGTTTCATCAATATATATAAGTAATATACAAAATATTAGGGAAGGGAGTTCTAAAACAAGTATAATAGCCAAAAGTGCACATGAAAAGAATACATATCAATCAACATAAGCACTATATCTGGTCATATCAAGTAAGAGTAGGCATACTTTTTTATTCAAGAGTAGAGTTTAGTATGATTTCAAGTTGAATATTTGAGTAGATTGTGATTAAACAAGATAAGTGTCAAACACGGGTTTCCAATAATATTGGTCACAAGGGCTAATATGTTAGGGTTTTAGATCCTTATATTTGACCTTATTTGAGTTTCTTATCCTTGATCTCAAACAAAAATATTACAAGATATTAGTACCAGTTCCAACATATTATTTAAAATCACGTTTTAAGGATGATTTCCAACCTAAGTTATTTAGAATAGACCCGAAATCAACATCAAGGGTTAAATTTTTCATGGTCGAGAGATTCATGGTAAAGATTTAACTATGGTTTCTAGAAGATTATCCAATATAGGTTTTCATGATTTGAAAGGGGAAACCATATAATTTGATTGCTTTGTTTCAAAGATTGGATGATTAAAGCCACTAACCTTCTTATAACACATTATCTATGTGGCAACTTTTGATATGGTCCTTGTCAAGGTCTAACCAGGATTAGACGGGTGATGTAGCATACTCATCAAGTACGAGCAGTTTGCAATTGTGGCAGAGTGGCCACCGAGCAAACGGAAACTAAGAAAGTGAAGGATGTAGAAAATATGTGATGGGATTTGGGGAAGAAAAATGAAGTGGAAGGTTTTTTTCATAGGGTGACGAGTACAAGGTTTGGGTTTGGAAGTCTAGGGTCTAGAGGATGGAGAGTAGGATTTGAGGTGAGGGAAATTCTTACAAGTCAAGGCATGAAATGTAACTAAATATAGGTCTATATGATTCAATTTTGTAAGGGGGAGAAAAAGGAAAGAATAATAAAGGGAGAGAGGTAGTGTAGGTGACATAGAGAGGGAGAGAGAGGTGAGATATTGTTTACCCGGTTTCATGTTTGAGCACGAGCTTGGAAACGATCCAAGCAACATTGGATCTTGATCCAACAGTGGACGGAATGGAGGAGAATAAACCCTCTGAGCACATGGTTCATGGCATGAAATACAAGTTCAAGGGAAGAAAAAATAGTCCAAGAATAAAGGAGGGATGGGGGAGAATGGAAAAAAGAGAGTGAAAAGAAGTATTTTTTAATATAAAACACAATAATTCATAACAATTAGTACAGAGTTCCAACTGGGATGAAATTTAGAACATAGCTATATAAAATGTTCAAAATAATGTATATAAAATTTCAAATCAAAAAGTGGAATATAGATCTAGATATTTATAAAGTGATTCCAAGATATTATTTAATCTAGGGGTTAATGAAATTAGATGCATATAATTGATTCAAGTCATAAATTTTCAATCTATGGATCCTCATAAGATCCTTAATCATGAAAAATGCCAAGAGTGGGGAAAATAAGATGTTTGGGGGTAAAAGAATAATTAACCCAATTATATGCTAAAATGCACATCATCATAGTAGACTTAGCCATGCAAACTCTACTAGTCTGAGATAAGCACCAAGCAGACCATGTATTTACTAGAGTGGCAACCTTATCAAGCACTTCTGGGTAAGTATTCATGTTAGTCCTAAATTGTATAATAGTAACACCTAAATTGTTGGTTATCTTGAGTACAATATAATTGAAGGAAATTGTTATCAATTGCTCACATTGCTCGGGTTTCACACATCTTAAGGACTAGAACCATTGTTGAACTCCAAATCACCTTAGAGAGAGGCATCCCCAACAAAGCATTGTTAATTATATTTGTAACTAAATTACTAACAATTTTCCAATTATTTTGTAGAAAATAAACATTGAAACTATATGTCCCTACGTCATTGTGAGGATCCATGTTCCATATGACATTAAAGATCTCTTTGTGCATAGGAACAACAACAATAGTATTTAATTATTCATCTATCAGATCATCAAAGTGCCCATGAATGTTGGTAAATGAAGTATTATGACCATTGTTTGGTGTTGTTAACACCTTCTCAAAGTGGTTAACGACCATGGATAACATTTCATTTTCATCATTTACTCAGTCTCGCATAGAGTTCTTTAGCACTGTAATCGTATTACCTCATTTCCTCTATTTGACGAATGTATGATAAAATTTATTATTGTTATCACTATTCTTCAACCAACTAATATGACTCTATTACTTCCATCTTTGTCTGTTTCTCTCAGCTAATGCTCTAAATCAATTTGCATATCAATACACAAACAATAAGTAATCTCATCATAATGTTCTATCGAATTAGTTAGGAGATGATTAATGCTTTTTTGATAAATCTATCTGTATTGACCCACCTCTTTCTAGAATGCTTCTTATCCCAGCCCACGATGTTCCTCCGTGCTATATTCATAGTGTTGTTCAGATCCAAATCATCATTTCTATTGACATTAAGCATTCCCACAAACTCCTTATCTTCATACTATGAAGCTTTTGTGAGAAACTGAGTGTTGTTATTGATACATTTCTTTTATTTAACCTATAGAGGGCAGTAACCAAAGTGTATTTGAGGCAAATATAATACCATTACCTGATAATACCATTAGATTAACACATTGTTATCCATAGCCCTATCCAAGAACTCATGAGAGAACTGATATTTTCATGTAAATCCCATCTCAACAAAACCCAAAGTAGTTAGGCCTGCTTCCATCAGTGTTATTGAACATGTCTGATTCATTCTATTTGTAACATTTGATATCACTTTTCTCACATGGTTTAGTAGTAGCATCAAAGTCATAAAGCATGATCCACTGCTCATTGAACCTTTTATCCATGTTCACAAGGTGCTTATGTAGAAGCTTTCTATCTGTGATGTGAGGATTGGCATAAACCAAAAGGAACATAACACAAAGTATTGATTATTCATGTCATGAACTGTTATGGTTGTTGATGATATCAACTTGGCACACTTCGACATCCCAACACGTTGAGAACTGATGTAAGGCTCAGGAATAGCTACTACCTTCGAATGGTAAAGAGATATAGATTCTCTCAGAGGATGTCAATGTAACATACCAATTCTAGTCTTATAGATCAAATCTCTCCTTTTAGGCCCTATTCAATTATGTTAATATCCAATACCTCTCTCCCCAATAAAAATGCTTTAGGAACTATTGGAGACAAATAGTATCATGAATGCACCAATACCTTCTATATATGTGGTAAAATAACCATAATTCATTAGTAACATGACTTAATGTATAAATAGCCCTAATAGCAAGTTTGACTCTAAAATGACACTCTAAAATTGTACTAGGAGTACAAAATATAATAAACTGATTTAATGTGAATTACAATATCACAATTGATTAGTTAAGATGAGTAAATACAATAAGGATATGCTTAATATACAATAATGAAATCTAATACTAACATTTTTAAAATGTGAAATTGATGTCAAATTTGGATTCCACACCCTTCAATTAGGTAACCTAGAAACTTTCATACCAATTGGATGTTAAATAACCTTACTAACTGATTAATGATGGAGGGGAGAATAGTAGACCTATGTCTAATTAGACAATTCATTACCACATTGATTTCTTTAATGATACTCTTAAGCTATTTGACCAAGTATGTATACCTATTCTTCCTTCCCTATCCTTGCATCTCATGCTTATTTTCTTCACAGATGACCATCTTCGTCACCACCAATAGCCGCCCGGTCCTCTCCTCTTATTCTGCCTCCTCCTTCACTTTTACAACCACCCAAACCCTAGTCATCGACACTCACAATGGTAGTGTCCATGTGACGAGAAGGTTGTTGATGTCAAGATGCAGGTCCCATGGTGATGAGTTCCCCTTTATTTTCCTTCCATCATTGTTCTACAAACCCTATCCGACCTCGCTCACCCTCTCCCCCCATGTGCCTAGCACTGATGTAGCAGAACGGCGGCTAGCCTCACATAGCAACATTGACCTTGCCTTTGAACACTTGCATCCCACTTTTTTGTGTCGTGATCCCTAAATACTCACGACCCCTTAGATGGTTCTTGTCAGTGCTGGCTTTAGGTGAGTTACACCCCGAGGTGTCACCCATCACAGTGCACATACTCATTTCCTAGCATCCACTTCGTAGTGGAGATTAGGAGTCTGAGTGTGCTCTTATTCATGGCCTCACTCTTCCTCCAGAATAAATGGTTAGATCTTTACAGGGTCAGTGAGGGCCTCCTCAGCTCTATTCGCTATGCCCGCTTGGTAACCTCCCCACACTTTAGCAACCTGGAAACACCTTTGATGCCTGTAAATCTTGCATGATGCCTTCCACTAACACTAACTAGGTTGTAGTCATCGGCGCTCCCTCTCCATGTGTCAAGTCCTTCCATTGTCAGTAGTTGGAAGAGAAGTTGCAGGTTCCAATCTACAAGCTCCACTACAATTCACAAAGCTAGCTCCTCTAGCTTTGAGTTTCTCCCTTGATTCATTTCTAGATGTCGATGGCCTATTTATAAGAACACATAGCAACTCCGGTTATGTTGGAGGCCAATGGGCATCCATGTCCATCCTCCATTCAAGAAGGCCTCTACCACCAACTTCCATAGCCATCGAAGGTCCTGTTAGCCTCCAACCAAGTGCAAATTCCTTCCCCTTTTCCCACCTATGACCACTACAACTTGATGTTCTCACTCTAATGGTTACTTCCACATTGAGTATCCATCTATGGAGAGAAATACCTCCTTCCTCATTGTGAGTGTCGCCCCATCCACCATAGGCTTGTATTCAACTCCATTAGTGACCTAAAAAGTCAACCTCAAACACACACACTTGCAATAGTCACATTAGCAACTCAAAAACCTTTTCATGTTGGCTAAGGCTTCCCCTAACAAAACACCAAAACGAAGAGGTAGTTTTTCTCGTTTCTCTGTATCTCCAAGAATCACAGACCTAAAGATGATGATAATGAAATATTTCTTTGCATCAGGCCATCATCCACCCAAATCTTAGCCATGTTGTTGCAACTGAAGATGCAAACTCCCACCGCAACCATGGTACCATCAAAAGCCTGAGCATCATAGCAATCAATTATAGATGTAGAGAATTGTAAGTCTTTTTCTTCTAAATCATATATTTGTATAATAGATAATCGGTATGCAAAACCATGGACATGGTATGCCACTATAATAGTCAGATCACATGATCAATATCCCTAATATATACCAACAACTACATGTTATACTAAAAAATATTATTACCCAATTTTTAAACCTTCAACCTTATACTAAGAATCTTAGTACTATGATATTAAGGTCATAATGGAAGTGTCACAATTATAGTCTATTGATGACATTCAAGAATCTAATATTGCTAACTACATCATTAATGATATCTAGACCTAACTTCCTTTAAGTATGATATGATAGTGGCATCCTAAGTAATTCCAACATGAACCATTATGACCCTAGAGAGAGAGATATCTGTCAGAGAGATAAATAGAAAGTTATACACTATCCCTTGAAATGTAAGCATATGATTGATTCTTATACCAAAATGGAGCAGTATGAAATATATTGGTTTATCCATATGTATATTGTACAATATGGAGTATATATGTATACACATATGAGTGTATGGGAGACATAACCCTAGACTCTCACAATAGGTGCATTACAATAAACATACCTAATATGGAGTATATACTTGACCCTCATTTATTAAACTTGAACTATATACTATATTGAGAGGAAATAAGATTATAAGACTAAATGGGAGAACCGCATATAATCCACACATATGAAACCTAGACATACTTAGATATGTGTGACCAAAGATGAATATTAGAAATGATGGTTTATTGGATCACATATTCACTTAATAAGAATAAAATTCCTAATATTCCTTTAGGTGACCAAACTCGAGGTAAGACCAATATGTATAGCTATACTAGAAATGTATACCCAGGTTTACTTTGGTTTTACAAATATACTTAATGTGTTCTTAGGGTGAAAACTTGACTTAGTGGACCAAGTATATATATTGAGTTAGCCATTAGTCTTAAAGATCAGGTATGTACATCCTTTATTTTATTTTGGGCATTATTTGACTAAACCTACATTCAATTTAATGAGGCATATCTTGAACTCTTAATTTCTACTTGAAATCATGTACTTGGACTTTCATATTTCTTATTCTTAATTCATTATATTCCATCTGGTTGATGAACTATTCTATTTATGTGGGTTCTCGGATCCCTCATGTTATGATTGCCTTTTTGTGAATTGATTAAAATGCTAGTCTTGGCACTCTATTTATACATGCTACATGTTTGACTATAATATCTAGAATAGTGGTTGTAACACACTAAATTCTGTAATTTTGTCTTTTGACCCTCTTTCCCATCTTTTCCTTTCATTTCTATCCTTATTGGCCTTTCTATTTAATTAGTGGAATTTATAGTGGTTTAGTGAACATTTATTCACTAATTGTACCAATACAAGGGTTTATGCACAAATACCTCAGTGAAAGCTCAATTACCATAATTAATTACTCTAAACCTTAATCTAACTTTTTTATATGATTTGAAAACATAAAATGAGGCTAAGTTTCAAATTTGGTTCGATTTGGATGTTGTTTGTGCAAGTTATGCAATTTTAGGTACATTCTAGACTTTTATGCAATTTACCCAATTGAGAGGTTTTCTTGGCAAATTATCAACTGAATTTTAATCCTTAGATATTCCCTTACCATTAACGAGATTTTAAACCATTGGATAACCTAGTTTCACCTTGGTTTGATGGTATTTCTTTCCATGGGCATTATAGGGATTACCTCTTTATAAAGATGCTTATCCTTAAAAGCTATCAACCAATGAGGTTATTTCTTTCTTGAAAAATGGTGGGGATGGCCTAGAAGTATCTATGGGATCTTAGGACTGACTTTTTATATGCATGAAACCTCTATGAGTTGTCCTCTTGTATGGCCATCAATCCCTAGGCTAAAGACACATGGAAAGTCCCTAAGACACCTCATGCTTCACCTCTTTCTATATATAGCCATGTATACCCCTTCCCAACTCATAATTCGAAAACTCTTGCTCTCCTTTTCTTTCCTATAGATTAAATAATAGTTTCTTATGTATTTGTACACGAAGTTGCTGCCCCAAGGCAATAGAGGGAGCCTACCTTGGTGAAGAAGGCTCCTAGAGCTTCCAAATTGCCCTATTATGGTTTCTAAAGCTCCTCCTTGGTAAATTCGACCAAAACTAGTAAGTTTCCTCCATTCCTTTCCTATTTTCATACTGTTAGTCTTCCTTAAACCTTCTTCTAGGTCGGAACCATGACCATACATGGTAAAACTCCACCTAAAACCCTAAAACATATCATCTCCTTGCTCTTTTGCTAGGGTTTGCACCTCTAAAGTGGAGAAGGTGATCTTTGCTCAAGAAAGGAGCTTGTCTTGGAGCAACCAGACCTTCTAATCTCGGAATCCTTTCTGTTTGAACCTTATTACCTTCCTAGAGGAAAGTTTACTTAACACCCTTCTCATATATTGCTTAGTACATGCTTAAAACTCATGCTTTTATGTTGAAAATCGACGATTTCCATCTCTTTTTATCATGCTCTTCTAAGGTTTTGATTTCTTGCTGTTTTACCTTCTCTAGAAGCTCTAGTTTGGTTACCTATGCAAATTCAAACCTGATCTTGGTAGAATTGTGTTTTCTCCCTCTCCCTCTCTCTTTAATTATCTCGATCGGTTTGATGATGCGGCAATTTCCTATTGGTCAGTAATGCAAAATTCATATCTTTTAAACCGCTTATCCAAATTTAACAAATAAATATGTTTTGGAATTGGAAAATTAATCTATATCTAATAAAAATATTTTCAAGGTCTTATTTCATGGTTTGACGAAGGGTGATTTTTGTAAAACGAATTTAATGCATAAAATCCATAAAAATTACATCTTAATCATCATAACTCCAAAATTAACATAAGAATATGTTGTCTTCATCAGGAGAACCTAATAAGTTCATTGGTGATATTTTCAAAAGCTAAATTTTAATTTTTCTAAAAAGTTCTAAAATTAGGGTTTCCATATATTAATGTGCACTATGTACTCTAATACATGTTAATAAATTGAAAATAGGCAAAGTGGAACTTGGACTCAACTAAAGTGGTGAAAGTTAGTAATTGATATCAGTAAGAGAGGTATGTACTATGTATGTGCTATTTATGTGCAATCCATATTTATGTATGTGCATTCCTTACACCCTACGTTGGGATAATTGCAGCCAAACCCTATATTTCCCTAATGAGGCTTAAATGAACCCTAAATATCCTATTCTTGAATCCTAATGTTGTCCATGCCTCAAATTATATTATAATTTCTTCTTGTTTGGGTCTTATACCCCACTGCCATGCTTATTGAATATTATGACTACTCTTGCCATGACTACTTTTCTAGCATGTGGATGTATGTTCTATTTAATTTAAAGTAGTGGTACTTATGTACAACCACCCACAGAGGGCATGTAAATAATCGCCCTGGGGAATGTCTTATTCTCCCCATAATATTGTAGGTGACTGGGAATGTTTTATTCTCCCCTCACCTAAGGTTAGAGGTCTGGTAGGTGCCTCAACCCTACTTAGTTAGGTAGACATAATTATCTTATATGCAAATCCTTTTTGCTATAATTGTTAATGGCAAGTTTCTTTTGAATATAGCATCATACTCTTGTTATCTTCATTATATGATGAACCCTAGCTTGTTTTTTTTTGTTGTACTTATCTTGATATCCTAGATTAGTTTTGTGACGCATACCTTGTTTTCCTCTCCCTTTTTCTGGGTGCTTTCCCAACCACCCATGTGCTGGTGTTGAGCAAGGAGAAGGACAAGTTCGAAGGAATTCATCTCAGGAGTAGATCTCAAGCTATCTGAAAGGATGTCTAGGTTGCTATAGCTAGATCCTTTTCTCATCTTTTTCTTTTGAGAACAATCATGTAATGAACAATGAAAGCCATGCAATAGGCTTAGTTCTTTTATTTCTGCTGCTAATGACATTTTGTAATGTATCTGGTGCATGCTTATTTACTTGGAATATTATACATGCATCCCTCAATATCTTTTGTCCTTCTAAAAAGATGGATGTTTTGTACTTCCTTTAAATTTTAGTAAGGAGGTGATCTCGCCTCTTTACAGTGGTACTTATGTATGACCATACTTATATCGGGCATGCATATTCCTCCCGGGGTGTCCATTTCCACCCTTATTTCTTTGAAGACATGATCTTATGGTTTTATGGCCCTGTTTTAGGTATATTTTGTCTACATTATTATGATGAAAATGTTTCTTGTTTTAAACTAGAATTATGGTTGATTGTTATGGTAAGTCATTTTTATTCTCAAACTTGTAATCTAAATTTTAATATCCCTCAATTCTCTTGAACTTACCTAACTACAAATTCCCCCTTCTTGTGGGAACATCTCTTTTTGCACTTTTAACCCAATATAATGTCCAAAGTGTTTATTATATGTGCACACTCAGCCTTTGTTTACCTATACTTGTTTCCTATGTTCTGGGTGATGTTTCCTTCCACCTAGGTGTAGGTACATTAGAAGACAAGTATGTATGAAGATCATATGTAGGGTATTGGATCTAAGGATGGCTTGGAATGGTCGGGTTGCCCTCTGCAACAGGTCTTATATGTGATTAGGTTCATTAGTTGTATACCTTTTTACCTTTATATACCACCTTCTATGGTGATGAACAATTATAAAAGAATCATCACGTAACTTCGTCATAGTTTTGTTTCCGTTGTGTTATAATTACATGGCATATCATATTGTACCATTTGAGTGGATCCCCTTTTGAATCCCACTCTTTATAAAATGGTATCAGAGCCTAAGCATTCGGTAAATTGACTATTTCAAGTTATCCTAGGTTGACCCTTAATTAATAGGTTACCCTTAGAGGTTTTTTATACACCTATTTCCTAGTAGTGGAATACTAAATAGGGTTTTCAACCCATGATTAATTTGGTCAGTTTCACTCACCAAACCACAATGTGGTCGAGACATAGATTTTAGGAGCCCTAGTTAACCCTACACCCTATATGGATAAACTTCCCTACATAGGGGTTGACTCTTCCGGTCATTAGAGTTAATTTTTCCACCTTACGGAAAGACAATTTAGTGTTAAGATGTAGGTTGACTTGAACACTCGCATATAGGGTTAACCCTAATTCTCATATGGGCCCTCTCTTTGTTGTTTTTGTAGAAAGCCTTAGATATTTCCATAGGATGGTTGAGCATGTATGTAAGCATGTGTGGATGACAAACATAGAACTATGACATAAGTGGTATCATGTTGATGATTACCTTGATATTGGGTGATGAATTGAATTAACCATGTTATGGTTAGGCATGCCTTACATTTGACATGGAGTATCTCCCAAATTCATCTATCAAAGGGATGAATACCATCTTCATTGAGCTCATTAAGCCTCATACATGAGATTGGTTGTGGAAATCTATAAGTTTTAGTAGATATCCTTAAGTGTTCACCTCTCTTATCCCTAGTATGTACTTGGTTGATCTAGTGATAAAGATGAGTAGCTTGACTATATAGGTTACCTTATGTTGTGAAGGCACTATGGTCTGTAAACCATGTAGTGATGGGAAAATCCTAAATCTTATCATATAATGATTAGTAGTCTTATGGGTTCATTAGGGTCGAGATGAGGCAGTATAAATTGTTGTTTAGAGTGACATGGGAATGGTGGATATTGTGCATAATTAGGATTTGATAGAAGATGACCGTATCCAATAGGAAAACCTCCTCCCTCCTATGCTATGAGATTAGATATACTTTTTCCATACCTTTTATATGCTTGAGGAATTAGAAGGTTTTGGTAGAATGTAATGATGATAGAACAATACCATAGGTATCATGTGGTGGATAACTAGTGGAATTGGTTCTCGAATCGATTTTGGCACCATCTTTGAATTTTTTTTCCTGTGAAGTTTTTATTGCCAAACTTATTTTCATTATTAAAATATATGTAAGTTTTTGGTTTTATTGATGGTTTTTGGAATCAAGTCACCACTACAAGAAAGATTGAGTAATATGGAACCCTTTGGTGAAGAAACCCTAGGCTGGCACGATCAAACATGAGACCCTAGGTCTAAGTGTGATATAGTGATTACAAAAGAAGTTTTGGATATATAAGATCTAGTTGACTCACTCAGGTTGTCCTCAAAGATGTTTAGAATATTTATAAATTAATCCTTATAAGAGATAAAGTCTTAAACACTTTATTCACAAGGTTGTATCTTAACTTAAGGAATAATCAAGATTAATATAGTTGTAATACGTAAAACTTGGATAACTCCTAATGATAATGCTAAACAAAGATAGCCACTGTCTAACTAAGATTTGTGAGTGAGTCTTGTTATTTAATTCACAATTAATGTTACCTTGATAATTAATATAAATGTTAATATTTATCAACTTATGTTTAAAAGGATGAACTTAAGTCATACAAAATGCTAAGCTATGTTAGGAAATTAAACTACACCTAGAAGCTCAAATTAATACCTTAACCCCAATTTGATTGTAATTAAGTGTTAAGGATAACTCTACAATAGAATCTAGGTTGAACCTACTAAGGATGATGGAAATTATGAACTTACATATTTCCCATATGAATTTGTAGTAATTTAAAGTGAACATGAACTAACGTCACCATAATCTAAGCATGTGTATTTGGAAATCCACAATGGGGTGTTCGATATAACTATGATATGGAGTGCTGCACAATATTCCACTACATTAAGTGTAGTTGAAATCTTAGATTGATATAGAAGTATGACATAGTACACCTGGATAGAGATGGATGGATTTCAGGGACGAAATCCTCTTTAAGGGGTGGAGTGTTATAACATACTCAATTCTAGTCTTATAGATCAAATCTCTCAGTTTAGGCCCTATTCAATTATATTAATATCTGATACCTCTCTCCCCAATTAAAAATGCTTTAGTAACTATTGGTTCCAAATAATATCATGAATGTACTAATACCTTCTATATATGTGGTAAAATAACCATAATTCTTTAGTAACATGACTTAATGTATAAATAACCCTAATGGTAAGTTTGACTCTAAAATGACACTCTAAAATTGTACTAGGAGTATACAATATAATAAACTGATTTAATGTGAATTAAGATGTCACAATTGATTGGTTAAGATGAGTAAATACAATAAGGGGATGCTTAATACACAATAATGAAATCTAATACTAACATTTTCAAAATGTTAAATTGATGCCAAATTTGGATTCCCCACCCTTCAATTAACTAACCTAGAAACTTTGATAACAGTTAGATGTTAAATAACCCTACTAATTGATTAATGATGGAGGAGAGCATAGTAGACCTATGTCTAATTAGATAATTCATTACCACATTGATTTCCTTAATGATCCTTTTAAGCTATCTGACAAGTATGTAGCCCTATTCTTCCTCCCCTATCTGTATGTATTGCACTTATCTTCTTCACGGATGAACAACTCTATTGCCACCAATAGTCACTCGCTCCTCTCCTCTTATTCTGCCTCCCTCTTCACTTTTGCAACCACCAAAACCCTAGTCGTTGACACTCCCAGTGCCAGTGTCCATGTGATGAAAAGGTTTCCTTCGTCAAGATGTAGGTCTCATGGTGATGAGTTCCCCCTTATTTTCCTTCCATCATTTTTTGCAAACCCTATCTGACCTCGCTCACCCTCTCCCTCCTTGTGCCTAGCACTAATGTAGCATAACAGTCACTAGACTCACATAGATACACTGACCTTGCCTTCAAACACTTGCATCCCACATTATTGTGTTGTGATCCATGAATACTCGTGAACCCTTAGATGGTTCCTTTCGGCACTGGCTTTAGTTGAGTTGTGCCCCGTGATGTCACCCTCCACAGTGCATAGACTCATTTCCTGGTGTCGGCTTGGTAGTGGAAATTAGGAGTCCTAGTGTGCTCTTGTTCATGGCCCCACTCTTCCTCCAGACTACATGTTTAGATATTTGAAGGGTCAGTGAGGACCTCCTCATCTCTATTCGCTCCACCCGTTTGGTAACCTCCCCACATTCAGCAACCTGGAAACACCTTCAATGCCTACAGATCTTACAAGATGCCTTCCACTAACACCAACCAGGTTGTAGTCGGTAGGGCTGAGCATCGGTCCAGAACTGGACCGGACCAAATCAGACCGGACCGCGGACCGAATTTGAACAAATATATGGACCGCAGACCGGACCGTTTCGAGGTAGGACCGGATCGGGACCAGACCATTTTGTGCTAGGACCTAACCGGACCGGATCGTTTGGACCGTAATCAGCCTTTTTACATGTTTTACAACTTATTTAATTATACAAAGTTGATGTTTTACAACTTATTTAATTATACAAAGTTGATAATCTTAGTCACTTCTAACAATTATATAACTTTAGCATCAAACATTTATACTAGTAGTGATTATATATGTACTTTATTTGTAATTATTATAGAATACACCTTCAAATATACATTAATTTTGTATAAAAGTCAATCTGCGGTCTGGACCGGTTTTGGACCGGACCGGACCGAAGACCGAACTCATCGAAATTCTCAGACCACAGACCGGACCGAACACAAAATGGATCGGACCAGACCGGACCGAATTGAGCAGTCCGGTCTGGTTTTGCGGTCTGGACCATTATTTGCTCACCCCTAGTAGTCGGCGTTCTCCCTCTCTGTGTGTGGAGTCCTTCCATCATCAGTAGTTGGAAGAGAAGTTGTAGGTTCTGATCTACGGGCTACATTGTAGTTCAGAAAGCAAGCTCATCTGGCTTTGATTTTTGCCCTTGATTCATTTCTAGACGTCAATGGCCTATTGAGAAGAACCCATAGTAACTTTGATTACATTGGAGGTCGACGGGCAGCCACGGTCATCCTCCATGTAAGCATGCCCCCACTACCAACTTCCATGGCCATCGAAATCCCTGTTAGGCTCCAACCAAGTGCAAATTCCCTCCCCTTTTCCCACCTATGACCACTACAACTCGATGTCCTCACCCTAACGATTACTTCCTCATTGAGTATCCATATGTGGAGAGAACTACCTCCTTCCTCATTGTGAGTGTCGCCCCGTCCACCATAGGCATGTATTCAACTCCATTAATGACCTAAAAAGTCAACCTCAAACACACACACACACACACTTGCCACAGTCTGATTAGCAACTCAGAAACCTTTTCATGTTGGCGCAGTCTTCCCCTGACAAAACAAAATATACCTGGAGCTAGTTTTTCTCATTTCTCTTTATCTCTAAGAACCATAGACTTGAAGATGATGAAATATTTCTTTGCATCATGCCATCATCCACCCAGATCTTAGCCATGTTGTTGCAACTGAAGATGCAAACTCCAACTGCAAATGTGGGACACTCAAAAGGTTGAGCATCATACCAACCAATTGTAGATGTAGAAAAGTGATAAGTCTTTTTCTTTTGAATCATACATTTTTATAATAGATAATCAATATGCTAAACCATAGACAAGGTATGCCACCCTAATAGTCAGATCACATGGTCGGTATCCCTAATGTCTACTTACATGTTATACTAAATTACCCAATTATTAAACCTTTAACCTTATACTGAGATACTTAGTAATATTATATTAAGGTCATAATGGAAGTGATGCAATTATAGTCTATTGATGACATTCAAGAATCTAATATTTCACCCAGCCAGTGTGGCTCAGGTGGTTCGGTCCAGCTTGTCCTCCTTGGGGGACTCAGGTTTGAATCCCCCTGAGCGCACTGTAATTACCAACTTCTTGGGTCATCCGGGCTCTGGCACCTGTTTGAGGAGGAGGGGGAGCGAGGTCTCCCTAAGACTATAAAAAAAGAATCTAATATTGCTAACCTACATCATTAATGATATCTAGACCTAACTTCCTTTTAAGAAGGACATGCTAGTGGCATCCTAACTAATTCCATCCTCAACTATTATGACCCTAGGGAGAGAGAGAGAGTTATCCGTTAGAGACCTAAATGGAAAGTTATACACTATCCCTTGAAATGTAAGCATATGATTGATTCTCTTGCCAAAATGGAGTAGTATGAAATATATTGGTTTATCCATATATATATTGTACAATAAGGAGTATATATGTATACACATATGAGTGTACGAGAGACTTAACCCTAGACTCTCACAATAGGTGCATTCCAATAAACATACCTAATATGGAGTATATACTTGACCCTCATTGACTAAACTTGAACTATATACTATATTGAGAGGAAATCAGATTATAAGACCTAAATGGGAGAATTGCATATAGTTACCCACACATATGAAACTTAGACATACTTAGACATGTGTGACTAAAGATGAATATTAGAAGTAATGGTCTATTAGATCACATATCCACTTAATAAGAATAAAATTCCTAATATGCCTTTAGGTGACCAAACTCGGGGTAAGTCCAATATGTATAGCTCTAGCATAAATGTATACCCATGTTTACTTTGGTTTGACTAATATACTTAATGTGTTCTTAGGGTGAAAACTTGACTTCATGAACTAAGTATATATATTGAATTAGCCATTAGTCTTGAAGATCAGGTATGGACATCCTCTATTTTATTTTGGGCATTATTTGACTAAACCTACATTCAATTTAATGAGGTATCTCTTGAACTCTTAATTTCTACTTGAAATCATGTACTTGGACTTTTATATTTCCTGTTCCTAATTCATAATATTCCATCTGGTTGATGAACTATTCAATTTATATGGGTTCTCAGACCCCTCCTATTATGATTGCCTTTTTGTGAAATTGACTAAACTTCTAGTCTTGTCACTCTATTTATGCATGCTACATGTTTAACTACAATATCTAGAGTAGTGGTACTTATGTTCAACCATACTTACATAGGGTGTGCATATTCTTCCTCGGTTGTCAATTTCCACCATTGTTTCTTTTAGGCCATAATCCTATAGTGTTATGGCCATGTTTTAGGTATATTTAGTCTACATTGTTATGCATGCAAACGTTTATTGCACTAAGCTGGAATTGTGGTTGACTGTTATGGCAAGGCACTTTTATTCTCATTTTTGTAATCTAAATTTAAATATGCCTCATTTCTCTTGAACTTTCCTAACTGCAAATCCCCTCTTCTTGTGGGAACATCTCTTTTTATACTTTTAACCAAATAGAATACCTAAAATGTTTATTATATGTACATTCTCAGTCTGTGCTGACCTATACTTGTTTCCTATGTTTTGAGTGATGTTCCCTTCCACCCAGGTGTAGGTACATTACAAGAAAAGTATGCATAAAGATCATATACATGGTATTTGACCTAAAGATAGCTTGGAATGGTCGGGTTTCCCTCTGTAAAAGGTCTTGTACGTGATTAGGTTCATTAGATGTATACCTTTTTACCTTGCTATACCAACTTTTTTGGTGATGAACAATTGTAACGGAATCATCATGTAACTTTCTAATAGTTTTATTTTTGATGCTTTATAAATACATGGCATATCATATCGTACCATTTGAGTAGATCCCCTTTTAGGTCCCACTCTTTACAATCAAGCATCGTCATTGTAGGTGTCTCAGGACATTCCAAAAAGGAAAATATAATATTAAGAAAATGAAGAAGATGGTAAGACCCAGGGGCATTCAAACCTAAGAAGGCTCCAAACTAAATTGACAAGGTTCAACTTATTATCCTAATCATCTTGTTGAGCATCAACTACGTTGACTATTTGTACATCCTGATATAACCTCAAGATCCTCTTTTCTTGACCCTTTTAGAATGTTGTTAACATAGAACCATCATGCTTTAATTTGGTTTCGGAAAAAAGGAGAATGTTATACATGGGTGTTGCGTGCTTTAGATGTATCTATTGTGTGGCTTTCAGTTAATTGCAGTTTGGGTTACAATTAGCTCGTGGCCTCGACTCCAAGATTGCAATTAGGGGTGTGATCTGGGAGATGGGTGCCACATCAGAATCATTTTTCTTCTAATAGCTAGTCAAGGTGTCTTTTCTTTAGTACCGTATAAAAGAAAATGGATGGACATGCAATGTATGGATGTGATTGTCATGTCAATATCACAAGTTACATTTAATATGTGATGGGGTAACAAACTATGAATTTATGTTTTGTATTATGTTGAATCACAAAGCATAATAAGTATGATATATGTGTGTATCTATCTTGTAGGAATTTTTCCAAGAACGCATACTTATTTGAGATGCTAGATACAGCATGTGAGGTCGATCTTTTAATAGGCAGGGTTTTATACAATTTCTTGCTTGATCGTGTACATTGCTTTTAAGCTTGACTCAAGTGGAAGAAGTCTTAATGACAATGATTCTATGAGGCATGCATAGGGTTGAAGATTAATCTATTTGGTTCATTAGGCCATGGGGACTAGTTAATAGGTACGGTCCACTCTTGGATGGGTTATACAACTGGTCTAATCTTTGATCTATTTCTTTTCCTCATTCGGTCCTTGGACCCCATGTGGTCCAAACCAGGTCAAAAATCTATGATATATATACACACACACACACATATCGCCCGAATACACTCAAGTATGTTTACATATAAAGACTATTTTTTGCAAAATATAAACCATTGATCTTCACCGTCATACTAGAACTAGGCTACATACAAATTTTGAGCTCATTTGGATGAGTGTGAGTCACTCATCCAAGGGCAACAAAATCGACACGCGAAACTAATTTGAAATGCATAATTTTTGCGGTCTTTATAACATGACCGATAAATGTCCAAATGTGCTCAAAATTTTGTGTATGAGCTATTCACAACATGTTTAAGAAGATCAACGTATTAGATTTTTGAAAAAAATATTGCATCATGAAAAACTACTTGAGTGTATTATGCTCTGAATACACTCGAGTGTATTCTAGCCTGACTATATATATATATATATATATATATATATATATATATATGTGTGTGTGTGTGTTGTCATTGGCTAATGAGTTTTCACGTTGCTTTTTTGGTGGGTGGTCGAGTAGAACATTATATGTAACATTCTATTTCTATTGTACATAAAGTAGCAATTGATCATTCTCACACATGATAATATTAGAAGTAGATATCTTTTGCATGCTTATATTATCGCCTCAGAATGTCTTAACTCCACCACTTGTTCCAAAATCTTTTAATGCGTTGTCCAGACATCAAATGGGTTGTCTTGTACCCTCCTCAAGATTTTAATTTGAATTGTAGGGCGTCGAATGTTTTTTGTTATATTTTTTGTGACGGGAAAAGGACAGACGGAATGATCCAATCCTAGGGAGATATGTTTTGTGCACCCATATTTATGTGTGTATGGCACACAGAATAAACTTTGGTCATACATATCGTTGCAGCCATTGGGGGAGTGGGGTGGGGGACATTGTCTACATCATCCAATAAAGGCAATCGTTTTCCTTGAGTTGAAGGCTCCAAAGTTTGTTAGATGATGGATTTGTTTCAATAAATTCAGAGGGGCCAGTGGTAGTGCCAGTGAGGCACAAGAAGAATATAAGGTGTATGTACATTAAGGTATTGGGGCACTCGGGCAAAAACACAGCAGGTGTGGACATTGACTAAGATAAAGTGAAGGCGCACCCACTTTGTTGTTCAGTGGCATCATCCATTCCAGAAACACGAACAGTCGGGAACCCACCACGAGGAGGACCAAGGCCCAGTGGCCCACGGGTACACACACGAAAGAAGACAGTCAAAAGGAGGAGGAGAAGGCAACTGGCGACACCCCACAAACTGTAAGCCCTGTAAGCAAGCTTCCAAAAGCCCAGTCCCCTCCCAGCGCAACACCCCAGCGTGTGCAACAGCGACCGGGGCGGGTGGTGGTGGGGAGGAGAATGGGCCTTTGCAGGCAGCAACTGGTGGGCGTCCGCACTTGGGCCTTTCAAGGGCCCCTCCCCTTGTCTCTGCACGGGCGTCTCAGGAGCGGACACGACCGCAGGACCACAGCCGCATAAACACCACGCCGCCGGACACACACCCCCCCCCCCTCAATCGGCAGTGATGGACAACGACGACGAGCTAAGATCCGACGGCCTCGGCCGCCAGCGTATGAAGTGAACATGCCACGAGGGGAGGCGGTGGGCAGTGTTGGGATGGTGGCGGTACAGCGCGGCGCCCACCAGCGGTCCATCGGGGCCCGGGCACACCTGTCGGCGGGGTGTTTGTCGTCGAGTGTTGGTGTGTAAGCTGGCTGTCTCATATCGACGACTAAAAGCTGGATTGGACTGGTGACTGGAACAGTAGGGTGGGGACCGTGGTGGAGGAGAGGAGGAGAACGACGACGACGGCGAGCTCAGTGATCCGGCTAGCTAAGGTGCCTCAGTGAGGCTGCAGTCGGAGTCAGACGACCTCACTCTGCATGGCATGCACTGTGCCAAGACTGCTGGCGTCGTCGCGGTGGGGGCTGAGAAGTAGTAGCTTGTGGGGTTGTGGTGGTCAGCAGTAGTCGCTGCCTGCACAGGTACAGGAGGAGGATGGCCTACGCTTGTTTTTTCGCTTGGGACGTTGTTGCGGTTGCCCGTTGGCTGGTTTTGTTTATTGATGAGTGTGTGGGATGGGGCACAAATTCACACCATCATTATCGCCATGGACGCCGGCTCGGGATATTGGCTTCTACTGTTGGGACCCTGGCAGTGTGTAGTGTGCCCTGCTAGTTAGCTCCAACTCCAACTCATTCATGTGCCAGGGCTTCGCATGTTCTCATGTTCCCACACTCATTCACCACCAGGACCAGCCTAGAGTTAGGTTGATGAGGAGGAAGACCAACCGGGGGGGTCGACACAGTGAATGAAGAGGTGTAGTGAGAAACGAGCCGGGACACCTGCCAGCCGAGCACTGATAGCGAAAAACGCAAGTGCACTGCTTATTAACTTCACTTGGGGGATCCATCCATCTCATTCACAGATTGAGAATTTCACTAACTACTACTTGTACAGTTACTACTACTACCACTACTACGATTCAAACTCCCATCTCTTTCACAGGCAGTCATCACTAGAACAGAAAGCAGCGTTAGATTTCTAGTCCACAAGATTCCCCTACTCTGTCCGTCTACTTTCCCCCCTTTGCGTTGCCATTTGCCAACTCTTTCACTTTTTTCCCTCCTCATCACATTCATCTCCCTTCTTTAGCCATCCAGTGCTGCTTCTTTTTCTTCCTTGTTTGCCTCCATCACCCTGTCTTATATCCCTTTCCCTTCCCCCTATCTTTCCTCTCTCCAGCTAGCTCGCTACTACTTTGCAACATCATCACCCCTGCTGGCTGAACCCGGGCCCTGAATCACTATTGTACGTCTGCCAAATCCATTCCCCAACTCCCAACTCTTGTCTCAATCGCCTTGTCTCTTGTGAGTTCACTCACACCAGACTTGAATCTCTGTAGTCTTTTCACACCCATTTCTGTTTTCTTCCTTTCAGCATCTTCTACTTCTTTCTTCTTCTCTTCTTTTTATTCTACGCTCCAGATTCTATAATAGAGTCAGCTTGATGAGTTCATTTCCCACTGAAAAACATAGCCGTGAAGCGGTACAAGAGGTGCCTGCACTAAGGAAGAATGCAAGCCATATTAGTCCCCGAATCAAAAAGCTGAAAAACAATACCACAGTATACAGTAAATTCTATACGATCCAAATAGTATATTATACAATTTTAATATTAAAAAAATGTATATTTTAAATATTAAAAAAACAATGACATGTCACATTTGGATCCTTTGAGATAGCATTGTCCCTCTGTAAGAAGAATGCCTACCAAAGGGAACGATGCTTCTCTCACGGGACACAATAGTTTTTATATTATTTTTTATTTATTTTGATACCATGTAGTTTTTATATTGTATTTATTGACTTTATTAACAACTACAATATATATATATATATATATATATATATATATATATATATATATATATATAGTCAGGCTAGAATACACTCGAGTGTATGGATCGCACGAATACACTCAAGTGTGTTTTCATATCAAGACTATATTTTACAAAATGTAAACCGTTGATCTTCACCGTCATACTATAACTAGGCGACATACAAATTTTGAGCCCATTTGGATGAGTGTAAGTCACTCATCCAAGGGAAACAAAATCGACGCGCGAAACTAATTTGAAATGCATAATTTTTGTGGTCTTCATAACATGAGCTATACATATCCAAATGTGCTCAAATTTTGCGTATGAGTTGTTCACAAGATGTTTAAGAAGATCAACGGATTATATTTTCAAAAAAAATATTGCATCATGAAAAACTACTTGAGTGTATTCCGCTCCGGATACACTCGAGTGTATTCTAGCCTGACTATATATATATATATATATATATATATATATATATATATATATATATATATATATAGACACACACATATACACATACAATTACACACACAAATAAAATAAATTAAATAAAACATGATAATTCATGAATACATAGTATATATAAATTTATATAATAGCGTGTCAAACTAATAGAGAAAATATTCAAAAATATATAATTCATTATAAATATTGTAACAACACATACAAATTTAAAATAATTAAAAATAAAAATAACATAGGTTTTGTTTTTTCAACGCGTACAAGCAATGGGTCTGGTTTTGATGAATCTGACCCAATTGAACCTGAATCCAGATAAATTAGACATGAAATAAGTCAGGACCCGAGTGAACCTGGACCCGAGCATACCCGATTCGAAATCAACCGGATCCAAAAATCATAAAAATACTCTATTACAAAAATTTACAAAAAAATAATATGAAAAACTCAAAACTCGACCCGACCCAAACTAGATAAAAACCAACCCGACCCAAATTGAAATGGACCCAAAAAGATCCGACGCAAAACTGAATAGAAAAAGAAAGACTCAAATTTCTGGGTCTAGTAGGGCTGGTCTGTGTGTACACTATAATTTTGTCTTTTCCTTTTAAAATTTTATATTTTATAACGAGGCTCATCTTCAGTATATAAGAAGCTCAGAGGAGGCTGAATGTAATTTTCTCTATTATTTGTTGGAGTTACAAAAGGTCCATGCATGTGTAGACTACACTTTTATTTTTTATTTTTAAAATTTTATATTCTATAAGGAGACTAATCTATACTATATAAGAAAGCTTGCAGAGGGCGCTGGATGCAATTTTCTCCATTTTTTAATTACAAACAAGTCCATCTGTGTGTACTCTACACTATTATCTTTTCTTTTTTAAAATATATATTGCATAAGATGACACATTATACTATACAAGAAGCCAACAGAGGGGGCTCAATTACAAACCGGTCCCTATGTGTGTATACTACACTTTTGTCTTTTCTTTTCAAAATTTTATATTGTGTAAGAAGACTCATCTACACTATATGAAAAAAATCCCTGAAGGGAGCTAAATGCAATCTTCTTCTTATTTTTTAGAATTAAAAACCAATCCCTCTTTTAGTGGGTAGTATGCATTATATTTTGAATACTAACTACGTATTAGTCATCAACATGCACAAAAATGGTATTCAAACTCACACGGAAAGCTTATCTAACAAATCTATTGCAATGAACATCGACCAACTCCTTATGACGTAATTATTATATGGTCACATATTATATTGATCCATTTGTATAACACGTGCGTAGCACGTGTCTTCTGCCATTATTTTTTAGAATTATGAATCGGTCCCTATGTGTGTACACTACACTTTCATCTTTTCTTTTTTAAATTTTATATTGTGTAAGGAGATTTATCTACACTATGAGATATGAGAAATTCCCTAGAGGGGGTTGAATGTAATTTTCTTTATTATTTTTAGAAATACAAACCAATCCCTCTTTTAGAGGGTAGTATGTAGTATATTTTAAATACTATATAACTATATATTAGTCATCAACATAATATTTCAAACTCACACGAAAAACTTATCCAAGTTATAGCACAAGAATAGTTGTCGATCAACTCATTATGTCATAATAATTATATGAATATTGATTCAATCGTATAATACGTGCATAGTCGTTTATAATAAATAATGACTGACAGGAAAGAAAGAAAAAAATATCATAACAGTTCCAGCTAATATGCTTAATTGGAATCCTAAAAGGTTTTTCTTTCCAGCGTGTAGATCTTGGCGGGAGAGGCCACTGCAGGCATGCAACAATGGTGTCGCTGCAATTAATTAATTGACAATGTGATACGTGTCCTATAATTAGCCCCAAGTACACTCAACATATCTAACTCCTGGACAATAAGGACGAATGCTGCTGGCTAGCTGCCTGCTTGTAATGGTGATGGTTTGGTTAGTTGGTGAGGCTTTTGCCGGTCACCGCTAGTGGTCAGTGGTCAAAGGGAGTTGGGCTGGAACCGCATTTGAGTTGGCAGGACCTAGGAAATGTTATCTGAACTAATAACATATCTTCGTAATCTAACCCCATCTGCAAGGCTAATAACCCGATGCAAATCTAATTGACCCACTAATTTAAGCTGGCACAACTTTGTAATCTAATCCGCTCCATGGTCCTTTTCCAACATATATTAGTCCTCACCTCACCCACCTGTCTTCTGCTTCTTCGACTCCCCCCACGTTCTATCTCGTCTTTTGGACCAAGACTCTCTCTCTCTCTCTTCCACTGCCACTTTACATGCCAAGCAAAGCAATACCTCAACCCAAAAGCCAAAGCAACCCAAAAGTCGAGGACTCACTCATCCACACTGGCCATCCCAGCAACCGTGGCCCGACTTTCCTAGCTGTTCCAGCTGACCGAGGACGGAGGCAGCAAAGACGGAAGGAGATGAGAAAGGCGCCTCTCGGGTGATCTCACGTGCCAGCTGCATGTGCACATGTGATGTGACCTCGACCAACGGAGGAGACTGCCTTTCACTACCTTTCATGCACCCAATTATAGAATACACGCGGTCAGCCAAAGCCGGATTTTGCATTCATCACCGCTTTAGTTTCTGGTGGAGGGAAAAGCAAAACAAAATAAAAGTATTGTACAGAGCAGCGCCTTGAGTTAACATACAATTTCATGGTGGAGTGAAAAAGCAAAACAAAATAAAAGTATTGTACAGAGCGCCTTGAGTTAACATACAATTTCATGGTGGAGTGAAAAAGCAAAACAAAATAAAAGTATTGTACAGAGCGCCTTGAGTTAACATACATTTTTTAAATGAAATGAAAAAAAGAAACTTATCTCCCGGTCCTCACTGTAGAAGCAACACGTTCAAGAAAGTAATCCAAGCAAATCTCAAACACACAACGAACGATGCGCTTCATAGTAACGATAATCTTGCACATGATTTTTTAAAATTCAAATACATCTCTGTTCAATGACCAGAGTATATGACCAGTGTAAAGGCTATCAGAATCATGTCTCAACGTATATAAACAAACCCTACACACTCTGAATTCCCAAAATTTAAAAGCATGTTCATCATCATATTTCGCATATTCACCTCATTTTTGGGTTTGGAAGCTCATGTTTCAAGGGAAACCAGGCATGTTCTTGGTAGGAAGGAAAAACTGAAATTTATGTTGATGTATAATGCACAATATATAATATACAATAATCTACAAGTGTTGTATAATTCAAAAATTATGCATCAATATTTTGACAACTCAATAAATATGCTAATGTGCGCCATTTTCTGGAACCAGATTATCCAAATGCGTCTACCCAATACATATCTAATTCTATTTCAAACACCGACTTACCCAATTTACTTGGTATAATTTGGACATCCAATTTTCAAAGAAGAAAGCGGACCGAACCTACAAATTCAAATATTGGCAATTTTTTAATAACTATATTTGTTGGTTGCGGTAACCAGTCCATCATCATATTTGTTTTAGAATTCATTCCACACAATCAACGCGAATGCATCAATTGTTATTTTACAAATGAACAATTACGTTTAGCATAACAAGGGGAAAATATATTTGAAAAAACATCATATAATATACCTTGAACAAAACTTGAGCTTAGGGCATATCCCACCCTTGTCAATAAGGATGTTTGATGGATATTCATAGCTAAGTAGAATACACCACCCGTACAGCCCTAGCATACTCGTCAACGTTAATATTTCTTACACAATTAGGAACTTCCATCAAGCAATCAATAGCATCTGGATAAATATAACATCAGTGTAGAGACGCATGCTACCAAACGATTGTCTAATGATCATATTTACATCATCTCTAATAGCACCATCAAAGTAGTAGTTACTGCAACCACTGACGCAGAAGAGACTTGACTTTAAAGAGCATCGTCATTTAGACCAACTCTAGTACGGCACTTTGCCCAACACCTTTCCACACTACCTCAAGCGTGTCCATGAGATACTAAACTTAGAACTTGCCTAGTTCACCGTGTGTAACTAGAATCGATCTCAAATTATATACAATTTATACGTCTCCAAATGATTTATATTTTAATGCAAAATTATGCAATTTTTATAATGTATTATATGTTCTGATTTATAAACGATGTGTAACTGCCCACTCCACTCGTTCCAGTCTCTCTTGCGGCTGCCCAGGCGACTAGGGCTCCACGTGAACTCGCCCGGCTTGGGGGGGAGGGGTGATGGGCAACCTTCGCCCTTTCTCCCCACGGGCCCTCTCTCGCTTCCCCTTACAAATGAATAATTATATGTTTATTTGAGAAGCCCTCATAATCTACATCGGATAGAATTTTGAGCTTAGAGGCTATGCCATCCTTGTCCATAAGAACGTTCATTGGGGTATTCATAGCTAAGTAAAATACACCACTCGTACACCCCCAACATAGTTGTCAACATTAATATTCCTTACATAGTCAATTAGGAACTACTATCAAGCGATTGATAGCACCTACATAAATAAATTATGAAATATTTTTTTATATAATATATTATATATAATATATAATTTAATTTAAAATTATTGTTAATGCATTGACAACTCGATAGATATGCGAATGTGCAATCTGTCTCAACCCAGATTATCCATATGTGTCTAGTCAATACTGATCTTACTCAAATTCAAACATCAACCCACTTAGTTTACTTGATTTAACTTGAACATCAAATTTCCAAAGAAGAAAATGGTCTAAACTTGCAAAATCGAAATTCAAACCCAATATGTCTTTTTTTGGATGAATTTAAGTTCATAAGTTCGGGCATAATTGTAACAGCCATAGTCTTCATGAGGCAACACAAGAACGGAGTAGAGGTGTTAATGTATTATCTACTGGAGTAAAGAAGAAAAACTGCTAAAAGATTAAGGAAATAATTCTCATTCATCAACTTGGGTTAAACAAAGACGCAATAGAACCTTTATATAAGCTTCTAAAAGAAAGATTAAAAGGACAGTAGCCAATGTGGGACTACACCATGTGACTTTACAAAAGCCCAAAATAAAGAAAAGTCATACTAAAATAAAGCAAGTTAGAAAAAAAGCCTAACTAATGACATGGCAACGCCTGTGCTCGTAAGTGCTTAAAGGCGGAGTCTATCCTACATCAACTCCCCTCGGCTATAAAAAAAACTCGACTCCGTCGTATTAGTATTGAGGTTCAGCTCAAGAAGATCTACATCAATGCAGCAGAATTCCTCCTCGGTGATCCATGTGGCGTCTACTGAAGAATGACCTATCCACCGACCCAAGAAACGATGTATGGTGCCCTGACTAGTGAAGATGGCTTGGTCATCCAAGACAGTGTCGATGCGCTCAGGTGGTTGTTGAGATAGATGAGGTAGAGGATGTATAGTTGCTGAAGATGAGGAAGCACAGTGATGATATGAAGAACCTGTCGTTGGTGGTGGAGGGGTCTTGAATGTACAACGATAAGGAGAAAGATCCTCCACATTGAATATTGCACTAATGCCCCAATCTACTAGTAAATCTAGTACATAAACATTGAGTCCATGTCGACTAAGTATTTGGAAATGTTCTAACGCTCTGGCATGAAGCTTCTTGAAAGATTTCTTGTGACAACATTCAGGACGCACATGTACTAACACATAATCTCCTAAATTAAATTATTGAAACATGTGATGTGCATTTGTAGAAAGTTTGTAGTTTTCATAAGACAAACTAAATTTTGGTGACTACATTAAAATCAAGAATGTATTGAGCAAAGGTCTCAGTGGCGTGGGAAGGTCAGTCAATGGTGGACATAGGTTTGAGATCTATAGGCTGGTGGGGATTATAACCATTAATAACTTCAAAAGGGATCTATCCTATGGATCAATAAACAGAACTGTTGTAAGAAAATTCAACAATAGGTGTCAATATGTACCAATTGACTAGATGTTCACCCATAAGATATTGTAGGAGGTTACCGAAGCTCCTATTAATCACCTCAGTTTGACCATCAGTCTGAGGGTGGAATGTAGAACAAAATCTGAGGTTGGTATCCAATATTTTCTATAAAGTCTCCAAAAAGTAGCTAATAAATTTCACATCACGGTCAAAGACTAGGATGGTGGGAAGACCATGCAACTTGACTACCTCATTAAAGAAAAGGCAGGCAATACGAGAAGCGTCATTAGTCTTACTACATGCAATGAAGTGGGCCATCTTAGAATAAAGATCTACAGCTACAAACATGGAGTCGTGGCCACGTGAAGTGCATAGAAGACCCATAATAAAACCCATACTTAGGTCCTTCCAAGGCTCATGGGGAATAGGAACATGGGTGTAAAGGTCCATATTTTGCCTTTTGGTTTTTGCCATTTGACAAGTATGACATTGAGACATGATGTAAGCAGCATCTAGATGTAAAGAAGGCCAATAAAATCTATCAGTCACTATAGTGGTGGTCTTATCCCTACCAAAATGACCAGTGAGGCCACCCGCATGTAATATCCAAATGAGGAAGTCACAAACTAAAGTGGAAGGGATACATAACTGAGTGCCACGAAAGATAGATCCATCACGTAGGAGAAAATCAGAAGCTTGGTCGGGTGTCCTATCGAGGAGGTTGAAATGTATAATTCTAAAGTCAGGATAGGTGTGATATTGATCTTTTAGGTGATCAAAGCCTACAACTTCAAAGCTCATAGACTGTAGGCAGGTCAATCAATGAATGAGAGAGTCGATAGCCTCATTCTCAACATTAGAGTGGTGTTTGAGAACAAAAGTGTACTACTAAAGAAGCTCACACCATTTGGCATGATGAACATTAAAATTCTTTTGGAAATTCAGGAAGCAAAGGGCTTGATGGTAAAACCAGATGAAGTTGTTGACCTAAGTGTTACACATTATCCATATTTTGATAATGACTTAACCATTCCATTCATATGTATCTAAAATGTTTATTTAAGATTGATTTCGAGAATTAGGTACATGAAAAGGATCAAATCGACCAAGCCCTAGCTTGCTCTAGTTCAAGTCAAAAGCAATGCAAATGTAATTTTTTGGAAATCATTCCAAATCACCTTATGTCATTTTTGTAATAATTTGTATTGATGATATGACTTGTAACTAATATGAGAAAAAATCAAGAACACTTTTCGGACGTTTCATCACTTAAATGTCATTTTGCAAAATTTATTACATGTTGTTTATCGGCCAAGTTACAAACTAGACCGATCCTTAATGGATTTTGAGAATGACTTAGATCGGTCGAGTTGTACATCCATCGAGCTCGACCGATGACCTCTCTACCCAAAACTGATTGAAGTGGATCGGTCGAGTGATAACACCAAAATTTAGGCATTTATGATAAGCATTTATTTATAGTTTTGTGTCATTATACCCTTAATATCCCAAAATAACCCTAGATCCTCATCTTTTAGTAATTTATATCTTTTCCAAGATAAAGTTGCTCAACTAGCCAGTTTGGGACTTGTAGGCACCGAACCTGAGAAGACATCTATTCTCTGAGATTGCTCCACAACACATGTTTTTTACATCAGCTAGACTTCCATCCGTCGTGACTGTGGTGGACTAAGCATCACATTATGTGCACCAACTTAGGAGACGGTGGTCCTACTAACCGACTAGCGGGCCCAAGAAACGTTTAATATCTTGGACCCTATTTTTGATGGCCATTCCTTTATCAGAATGCATTCTCACCAATCAAAAGATTCATCGACATGGGCCTATCGACCACCAGTAATACCCCCATGGGGTGGGTTTGCTCCTTTGTTCAATGATGCCATGACTGCGACCAAAAAGGATGTCACGACCGTGGGCAAGAATACAATGCCACGATCGCGGCCAAGACGTTGTGTTGACCGACACTTGGCACGACCATAGTACACCAATGCGACCACAATTGTGGCACATCAACCTCGACCACAGTGCAACCGCGACCGTGACACATCAACCTCAATCGTGGGGTATGTTGTGACTGAGGCATCTTCCTCGACTATGGCGTCTGCGTCAATCATGACCCTCGACACGACCGTGCCTAGCTTGGCACAGTCCGGCCGAGACTAAGGCTGCGATTGAGGCAGGTGTTGCAACCATCTTCTGCCTTTGCCTATAAATATTCACCCCTTGTGAGGTGGAGAGGGGTTCTGAGATTTTGGAGTTCCAAACATTTAGAGGTTCCACATTGTGGTTTTGATATTTCTTAGTTCCTAGGGCCCCATGGGAGAGTTCAGAGGTCTGAGAAGGCTAAATTTCTCATCCTACATTCGTCCCTCCAGTTTTCTTCCATCCACTATCATTTTCCACCACCATTCACCCATATCCTACCATTCTCAGCCGTTTCCACCTCCATACATCCACCAAGCTAATGTTTGGGGTGGGATCAAAGAGAAAGGAGGCCAAGGAGTCTAGAAGACCAATGAGGATGACCCAAAGATGAGATCTGGCCTATACGAAGGCTAAGGAGTGAGAGTCATCTCTCCTCTATGGGTTAAATCTCTTCTTCTTCTCCTTTCTTCTATTATTCTCCTTTATTCGTGTGCAAATGATGTTCTTCCATCTTTGTTCGGTGCCAACTATGCTTGTCTATGGCTAGTTGAGCTCCTTCTTGGCTATGTAGCCCGTTTTGGGTATGTTTATGTAATTTTACTTTAAGCAAGTAGTTTTATTCCATATCTAGTATGTTTCTATTCTATCTTCTCTTACTAGTTATGATTGCTAGTTTGGTTGATCCCTTTTTTACTTGAACTTCTATTTCTACCTATATCGAGAGATTCATTGTAGAAATAGATAAGAGAAGGTAGTTTGGGTCGGAACCCAAAAGGAGGACGATTCAAGGTGATATGTGCATAACCGTAGACCTGGGTACGGTCGGGCCCAGTCTGGCATGGTCAAGCCCGCTACTAGGTTCTGGCCAGATCACACCTATTCCTAGCATCTCAAAATATTCTAGACCTGAGAGTTTATCTAGAATATTCTAGGGTGTTGATTGGTCATCCTCTAGAGAGGTTTCATATCATTGATGGTTTTAGTCACACTATGTGAAAGCGAGTGGAATGACCCCACATGAACATATACCACTGTACGTACCATGTTTGGATGTAGGTTGCTTGTTGGGGTGTTCGAGGGTTGTCTATGCCCAAGAACAGGTGCATAGACTGCCCAACTTGTGGTTACATAGCTAGGAACTCCTTCTCTCTGATTAGTAGAATCTGACGAACTCTGTTTTTGTTTTCTTTTCTTTGTTTTGCTTTATTTTGTGACAACCTGCTAGACTAGTTCTAGCTCCATACTTTTATCGACCATCGGATTGGCTTATCTGGCTTAAGAGTGAGATTTTAAGCGTCCTAAATGTCCCCACGTCCCTGTATTCGACCCAATATATATACTTCAACCCCATAATAAAGTTGCAGGGGTCCTTAAAGATTTTGGGTTATAAATTCAAAGTGAGTTTCCATCAGGACAAACTCGAACAATGGTTTAAATTAGCTATCTCACATAGTGTGACTGGTTGAGTTATCTTTATCGAAACTTGACCAAACACATAGTATAGAAAATGAAAAAAAAGTGATTCTAACTGTTGGAGTGTTACAAAACTTGAAATTATATCCATTGCAATCCTCCAAATGGCTAGAAAACATTCATAAGTGTTCCCACACTCTAGTGGAAACCCCCAACTATAAATAGGACCTCTTAGAGTTCATTCCAGGGTTGCCTATTCATGCTATTCAAGGTCCTTTCCATACTTGAGTGCTTTTAGTCCACTTGATCCCCTTTCTCTCTCTTTATTACACTTCATTTCATCCATATGAGTGAGATAGGATTTGTGTGAGAAAGATACCTCATTGTTCACTTGTAAATCTCTCAAAGCTTCTCCTTCCCTATCCCTTTCTTCTAGATCATGCTGAGGAAGGATTCTCCAAGTGAAGGAGGAGGTGCATGCTTCTTCAAGCTATAGAAGAAGGCACTTCAAGCTTGTCCGAGTGAAGGAGGAGGATAAGACGGAAGATCCAAGCAGATGAGTGGGTAAATCCTTCAAGGCAAAAATCTTGGTGCAAGAAGGGGATCTCTTTAGTGAAGGAATCCAACTACTTGTAAGAGTGGGTAAGACCTTAGTGAGGTAGAAGACTAGCCCTAGGTAAGACCTTATTGGTAAGGTTTCTCTTGCCCTTAAGGGAAGCTGGGTATCCTTATCTCAGAAAAAGAAGGTCATATGTTATAACTCTTATAAATAAATATAAGGAGTAGACATGCCTAAGAAATCTTAGAGCTTGACCTCCCTAGGTAGTGGAGTGACTCTCTCCTAGATTGGAGAGTGGAACCATTCTAAAATAGCTTATTCAATTGGTTACTTCAATCTCTTTCATCCTTGCTATGTACGTTTGAATTGCCATCAAATTCACTATTTGCAATTGAGTTTATTTGAAGTAATTTGAAGGTCTAACAAGTTTTGTGAAATTGTTTTAGGTCTATTCACCCATCTAGACAAGTGGTATCAGAGCGACAATCTTCTCTGACACATCTCCCATAAGATGAAAATATGGGAGAAAACTTACTTGGGTCCCTCAAACTAGAGGGAAGTTTATCCATGAGACCCCCAATCTTCGACGACACCAACTTCCTCTATTGGAGATGACGGATGCAATCTTTCCTTCAAGGGATGAACTATGACATGTGGGAAGTGGTGATTCTTCCATACAAGGAGCTAACGGGTGATGTAGCTACTTGGGAGGAAGCTACACTCAAGAAGGTGTAGCTCAATGCCAAGGTGATAAGCATCATCTATGCTGCTCTCACTCCCTCTAAGTTCAACTAGATCTCATCTTGGGACACAACCCATGAGATTTAGAACAAGTTGTGCATCACTTATGAAGGCACACAACAAGTCAAGAAATTAATGATCTACATGTTTAATGGACTACTTGAAAATTTCAAGATGGGCAAGAAGGAAAGAGTGGATGAGATGTACTCAAGGCTTAACACCATCATCAATGGACTTGAAGCCTTAGGTCACACCTTGGATAGAGGGACAATCAACTCCAAGATACTAAGGTCCCTTCCCAAGAGATGGGAACTCAAGGTGACTTCGATTGAAGAAGTTAGAAGCCTTGGAGACTTAGCCACCGAGGAGCTCACTGGCATCCTTCAAGACCATGAGCCAAGGCTAGACAAGCAAGAATAAGATGACAAGAAAGAGGAGAAGGAATCAAAGAATATGAAAGGCAATGCCTTCAAAGCTCAAGTGGAGGTAATGATTCTCCAACAAAAGCTTTCTTATCGATCCTCTCCACCCTCCTCAAGTGAAGATGATGGCCCTAGTGATCATGAAGCAAACTACTCCAAAGGCAAGTACTTCATGTTGACCTAAGTATTACACATTGTCCATATTTTGATAATGACAAAATCCTTTCATTCATATGTGTTTAATATAAATTTTAGGTATTAGGTACATGAAAAGGATCAAATCATTCAAGCCCTAGCTTGGTTTATTTCAAGTCAAAAGCAATGCAAATGTACATTTTCAGAAAACACTCCAAATCACCTTAGATTAATTTGTAATCATTTGTATTGATGATATAACTTGTAACTAAGATGAGAAAAAACTAGGGAAACTTAATCCAAACATTTGATCACTTAAATATTATTTTGGAAAATTCATTACAGGCACTTTATCAATTGAGTTACAATCTCTATCGATCCTTAATGAATTTTGAGAATGATATCGATCAGTTGAGTTATCTATCCACAGAACTCAACCGACGACCTCTCCACCAAAAACCAGGTAAGAAGTACCTCAATGAAGTCTTGGATCACTCCACCAAACATAGTGGTACGAGTGGTTTAGGATATGAGTGTGCTTCAAAAATCAAAGGCAAAGGTAATAAGAAGAGAAAGGGACCTCCAATCTTCCATGGAGAGTCTTCTGACTCTAAGAACCCTATGGTGTGTGTTCATTATAAGATTGATGACCACTATTATACTTATTGTCCTTACAGGGAGAAGGGGACCAACCCAAAGATGAAGTGGGTCCCCAAGCTAACCCTGGATCCCAAAGTTTAGACTAGGCGTTGATTATCTTCCTTTCTTATAGGTTAAAGGCAAATGGATTGTTGATATTGGCTGTTCAAAACACATGAGCAGTGAAATCAGCCATTTCAATCAATTCACTAAGAAGAAAGGAGGATCAATGACATTTGGGTACAACAACAAGGGTAAGGTTATAGGTGAGGGTGATGTGGGTGACTCACTATGCATCAAGAATGTACTTCTTGTGGATGGCCTACATCACAATTTAATAAGTGTTAGTTAAATTTGTGATAATGGTTATCTTTTTTTATTTACTTCTTTATAATGCTTACTTCTAGATTCACTCTCCTACAATGTCATATATAAGGGACCTAGAAATGATAATCTTTATATTATTGTTCTTGACTCTATTAAGCCTATTATTGGTAGATGTCTTGTTGACCATTCAAATGATATTTCTTTATGGCATTGTAGGCTTGGTCATGTATATATGCATCAAATGAAGAAGTTGAGCAAAAAGGATTTGGTCAAGGGACTTCCTAAATTGGATTTTGAAAAGGATGAGGAAACCTAGTACCCAAGGAAAGCAAACCAAGTCTTCCTTCAAATACAAAGGAGTCCTTAGCACCAAAAGAGTTTTTGAGCTTCTTCACATTGATATATTTGGACCAATGTGTATGCAATCGCTTCGTGGTAGCAAGTATTGTCTTGTGATTGTTGATGACTTTTCTCTCTAGACTTGGACTTTGTTTCTTGTTTCAAAAATTGATACTCTTTATGCTTTCTTGACTTTTTGTAAACAAGTTGAAACAAAGCTTCTTTCTAGATTGTTTCTATTCACAATGATCATGGGGGAGAATTTGAAAATGATTTGTTTGAGTGATTTTGTGAGGAATTCAGCTATGCACATAACTTTTCTTCACCTAAAATGCCTCAACAAAATTGGATTGTAAAGAGAAAGAATAGGTCACTATAGAAAGTGTCCAAGACTATGTTTCTAGAGTATGACACTCCAAAGAATTTTTGGGCCAAAGCCATTAGTACTTCATGTTTTATGCAAATGTAGGTTTTTACTCATCCATCTTTAAAGCAAACCCCCTATGAGCTATGGTGTGGTAGAAAGTCTTTCATTGATTTCTTTCATGTTTTTGGTTGTCCTTGTTTTGTTTTGAACACCAAGGATTCCCTTGACAAGTGTGATCCAAATTCTTATAAGGCTTTCTTTCTTGGCTATAGTATTACTAGAAAGGTTTATAGAGTATTTAGCATTGAATTGTGTAAAGTAGAAAAGTCTATCAATGTTAGATTTGTTGAGACTAACCCCTCTATTTCCAAGAATGTTGTTGATGATTATATTGTAGATCAGGTGATCCCTCACTTGAAAGAGCTCAACATTGGTGAAATGGAAAGGAGGTGTTAGTTGATGAAGAAGAGAAGAATGAAGAAAAGAAGGATCCAACCCCCCGCTTTGCAAAGCATCATCCTAAAGAGCTCATCATAGGAAATCCTTTTGAAAGTGTGAAGATGTGGGCTGCCTACAACAAGGAACAAGCCGATATGCCTTCATTGTTGACTTGAGAGTTAGACATTGCCCATATTTTGATAATTACTTAACAGTTCCATTCCTATGTATCTAATATGTTTGTTCAATATTGATTTCAGGATTTAGGTACACAAAAAGGATCAAATTACACAAGCCCTAGCTTGTACAAGTTCAAGTCAAATTCAATGCAAGTGTGCATTTTGGGAAATCACTCCAAATAACCTTATATGATTTTTGTAATCATTTGTATTGATGATATGACTTGTAACTAAGATGAGAAAAAATTAGGGACACTTAATTCCAACGTTTGATCACTCAATTGGCAATTTAGAAAATTTGTCACAAGTTGTTTATTGGTCGAATTGGAAACTCGACCGATCTAGTGATGGATTTCTGAAGAGACCTATCAGCTGAGTTGCACACTCACAGAACTCGACCAACTGAATCACTAAGTAAAACTGATTTTAGCTCATCGGTCGAGTTTCCTAGAACAAACTTGACCGATAGTTTGAAAATTTGCTTTGTCTTTTAGTGGATCGGTCGAGTTATCCTTATTGAAACTCGACCAAATGTACTGTACGGAAAATGAAAAAAAGTGATTATAACTGTTGATGAGTTGTTTTGAGTGAGAATAGATATGTTGCAACTTGGAAAACAACTATATTTCTCCCTTAAGTGATCCCACACTCAAGGGAACACCCCCAGCTATAAATAGGACCCCTTGGAGATCATTCCAAGTTTTCTCATTCATGCTATTCTAAGTCCTTTCTATAGCTAAGTGTGTTGCAACTCCTTGAGCCCCTTTCTCTCTCTCATTTACATAGCATTTTTTGATTATGTGTGAGTTAGACCAGTTTTAAGAGAGATACTTCCTTGTGCTTGTAAAGCTCTCATTCCATTCCATCTTCCCTACCCCTTTTCTCAAAGAAGCAAAGGTGAAGCAAGATACTCTGAGTGAAGGTGAAGCTGTTGTTGTTCTTTTTCAAGGTTGAATAAGAGGTGAAGATCTTCTCCATGTGAAGGAGAAGGCAAAGGCTGAAGATACAAGAAGAGTGGGTGATTCCTTGAAGGCCGAAGACTTGTGCAAGAGTAGGTAAGCCCTTGGAAGAAGGAGGAAGACTCTTTGCAAAGTGGTTAAGTCCTTGGTAAGGTTGAAGACTCTTTGTAATGGATAGGTAAGTCCTTTTGTTGGGTCTTGTGTTGTAACTCTTATAAGTAAATATATAGAGGAAAGCACTTGCAAAGTCCTAGAGGTTGACCTCTCTAGGTAGTGGATTGACTCTCTCCTAGTTTGGAGAGTGAAACCACTCTAAACCACCTTGTCCAAGTGATTGTTTCATTTTATCTCATCCTTGCTATGCTTGTTAGTTAGGAATTTAAAATGCACTAAATCTATTGGTTTTGATTGATATTATTTGAAGGTCTAACTTATATTGTGGGAATTTTGAAGCTCTATTCACCCCCTCTAAAGCCCTAAATCCAACATTCATCTCCCATTTTGAGCTAAAATGTCAAATAAGCTCTCAAGGATGATGAGTGGATCCTTGTCGTGCAAGAAGAGTTGGAACAGTTCGAGAAGAACTGAGTATGGACTCTTATGCCAAGACCAAGTTACAGAAAGATCATTGGCACCAAGTGAGTCTACCAGAACAAGCTTGATGAATGTGGAAAAGTGGTAAGAAACAAATCAAGTTAGTTTCTCAAGGCTACAATCAACAAGAAAGTATATATTTTGACGAAACATATGCACATCTATCTAGACTTGAGTCAATTAGAATGTTTCTTTCTTTCGCTAGTCACAAGAATTTTCTACCTTATCAAATGGATGTTAAAAGTTCATTTTTGCATGGTACAATTGAGGTGGAAGTATATGTTGCACAATCTCCAGACTTTGAACATGATGACTTGCCTAACCATGTTTACTTGTTACAAAAATCTCTCTATGGTATCAAACAAGAACCTCGAGCTTGGTATGAGAAACTAAAAAACTTTTTGCTAGACAATGTCTATATCATGAGAAAAGTGGATTCTACCTTGTTTCTAAAACACACTTCTAGAAATTTCATTATCATTCAGATTTATGTTGATGATATTATTTTTGGTGGGATTGATCTTTATCTTTGTAAGGAGTTTAGTTCTCTTATGCAGAGTGAGTTCAAGATGATCATGACGGGGGAGATTACTTTCTTCCTTGGCTTTCAAATCAAGCAAATGAAAAATGGGAACTTCATCAACCAAGGCAAGTACACCAGTGAACTACTTAAACACTTTGGGATGGAGAACACCAAGCCAATGGACACACCCATGTAAAATAATGCCAAGTTTGACAAAGATAAAGAAGAAGAAAAGGTAGATGAGAAGCTCTATAGAGGTATGATTGGAAGTTTACTTTATTTAACTACCTCAAGACCTACTATAATGTTCAATGACAATTTGTGTGCTTGCTTTGAATCAAGTCCTAGCAAATCACATCTTATAGAGGTTAAGTGGATTTTAAGGTATCTAGCCAAAACCCAAAATTTTGGACTATGGTATCCAAGTCAAGGGACTTTAATCTTACTACTTAGAGTGATGATGATTATGCAGGTTGTTTGATTGAGAGAAAGTGCACAAGTGGCACTTGCTTCTTTCGAGGACCTTTTCTAGTCTCTTGGTTATCCAAGAAACAAAGCATTGTGGCTCTTTCAACTACCGAGGATGAATACATTGTAGCTAGGAGTTTTTGTGCCCAAGTCCTATGGATGAAGCAAATGCTCCCAGATTTTAACATTCGTTTTGATGCTTCTCCTACCTATTGTGATAATACAAGTGCAATTAACTTGTCTTACAATCCTATATTGCATAGTTGATCTAAAGATGTAGAGGTTTGTCATCACTTTCTTCGTTAACACATTTCCAAAAAGGATATTTATATCACACATGTAGAAACGGAGAATCAACTTGTAGACATTTTCACTAAACCTCTAGCTAGAGAGCTATTTGCTTTTATTAGAACAAAACTACGTATAATTGTTCTTAATAATATTGACATGCCTTTTAGCTAGTTGTTCTCTTACCTATATGTTTCTTTCATAAAATTTATCATCTCTTGCTTGTTGTGTGCTATAATTATCTTGTTTCTTGCATTGCTTCTCTTATTTTGAGTATTTTTCACAAACGAACGATTTATCGCAATATAGTACCCTATGATGAGTGATATGTGCCTCAATATGTCTAAAATGCATAATAAGCTAAAGAAAAAATTTAATGAGCACCCTAGAGGCTAGGAATTAAAATTTCAAGTTTTTAGATAGGGACCCGATCGGTCGAATTCCAAACTCGACGGATCCCTTGGTTGAGGTCATTTGAAAATGTCGATCGGTCGAGTTTCTAAATCTCATAACTCAACCAATGGATGAGTTGGACCAAACTTAAAAAGGGTTTTGCCAACATTTCTACCTCTCAACTAGAGAAAAGTTGACCGATCCCAACCTTCAGCTCCCTTGACCTCCAACCCTAGGTTCGCACATCCCTTCCCTTGCCTTGTTCAGCCTCCTTTGCCTCTTTCTACACCCTTCTAGGTGGCTAGATGACCTGTTGGCTAGGTTCTATCCTTCTTTTGGTTGTTTTTTCTTCTCAATCCATTCTCATGGTCTTCAACCGTAGGAAGAGAGACTTTCCTAGTGGATCTAACATGTCCTCCTCTAATCCTCGCCTCCTATCCTTTGATAGAACCTCTTTTATTACTATAAAGAGATCCTTCCTAGGAACCATTTCCCATTTAGAGCCTAGTTTGAGACTCGTCTCACCACGACCATGGTTATCAAGGAGGTTGAGAAGTTGTTTTATTCCCATCACCTAGGCGCATTGTGTGTATAATGCTGGTGTTTTCACAATTCTATTTCAAGCACCAACGTGGTCCATGAGTTCTATGTCAATCTTCAATGGAATTATGACACAATTGTGCCACCACCCAATATCCAGGTAATTCTCACTTTTGTGATTTTTGGTACCTAATTTACCATCTCAGAAGATTCTTTAAATATATTTTTCAATGGTATTGAGGTCACTGACATATGGAGGAAGGACTATTGTAACTATTTTGACCTGCTTGACCCCAAGGCTTTCTACAAACACTTTTAACTTACTCCCTCTAATATTCATAAGTTTTTGAAGAAGCCTCATGTACCCTATTGTAAGAAGTCAACCTTGCCATCCTCTTCCCAGGATCTCAAAAACCATTTGATCGTATTAGTTGTTAATTGCAATGTCCACTCAAAAAAACCAAGAGGAAATTGTAGAAAACATTGTTATGATCACGTACTGTCTTTAAAAAAATGTTAGAGTCAAGTGTTCATGATATATTCTCCACCACATGACCTTCTTTGACTCTGGCAAGAACACCCGTGGTACCCATCCCCCTACCATGTCTTGATTTGTGGTCTTTTTGCTTTTTCTACTCAGAAATCTCTTTTCTATGATCTCCATTAAAAATTTAGTCAGGAAGGAGTCTGCAGTAGTGAAACCACAATCAAGAAGACCTTACTTCCCACCTCTCATGTCATACTTGGAGCCTCTACCTCTACCTGCACCCATGCCTGTTACGACCCCACCTCCTGATAACCCCCAATTAAGGGAGACCGAGAGGTCGAAGCTGCATCCATAACTTCCAGATCAAAGGTTCGGCAATTAACCAAGAATAATTATCAAATTTTAACAGACTAAACGGGAAAACTATAAGAAAATAAACTTCTACATACCTTTTTGAAAACTTGGATCTCTAAACTTCTATCCACTTATGGATTCTATCCTAACTAATCCTCCTTATATTTTACTTCATGTATTTCACAATATGACGATTTACTGTTTGTCCTTTTGGCTTGTACCTAAAACGCAGACAAACAAAACGTCGGTCAGCCGAAGCTAGTATGTGGGGGAAACAATAATCATGTAAATATGTTAACAATGTAATCATGCAGTTAATCATTTAGCAAACAAGATTACATTTTCAGTATAACTCTGCGATCCATGAGTACCCTATCCTCTGTGCTATCCCTGTAGTGGACCTGGATACTACCTTCCTTATGGTAGATCCCCATTAAACCCCTCATGGTCCCACCTATAGGTGAACCAGTTTCTAGGGTTGAGTCACATGGCACTACTCGTAAGTAGCCCACTCCTTAACTCATGGCAGGCTAATGGGTCTCATGGAACTATACTTGGTAGCCCAATTTCTAACCCATGATAACCTAGACCTTACTCTAGGTTACCCCTTTTTAGCCTTTACAAGCCACAGAGGTGGACCCAGATCTAGCCATTTATACATGTATATTTATAGTGATAGTGATAGTCACTCTATAGTTGCATGAAATCAAAAAACATCCAATGGTTATTTCAAGCCATGAGGGAAACGTCGATAAAATCCTCGGAAAACTAGTCGGGATAATCATAAGCGTAACCACATACCTGATTTGATGATTTCACAAGCATTAAGAAAATCCAACCAAGAACGCAATCCAAGCAAGCAATTCAATAATCACATAATTCTTGAAAAGAATATGTACTCTATTTATTACACACTTTATCAAGAATCTACTTTATTGACTTGGATTCTCTTTCTAGGGTTTCTGTATCCATTTTAGGGTTTCATTTTGCAATTAGGGTTTCCCTTCATCTTTTACCATATTAAACCCTCATTTTATTCCATTACTCATAAACCCTAATTATCTCATCTATTCTTCAATATTAAGGTTATCTTAACAACATATAACCCTATTTTCATATTATAGGCACATTAATCATCAATTAATTTCATTAAGTTTCTTTTTCATTAAAACTACCATTTTATCCTTTTAATCCTTAACAAGATCATTATACGCATTTATCATCAATTCAAAGTTCATTATGGTCTAATTAACATATGAACTCGTTTTACCATCATTTCCACCTTTTATTCATGAGAAAACCCTAATTACTACATATAGGGCATTTATCCAGAATTAAGGATTTTGTACTCAAAATAATTTAGAACCATCATTTAACAACGTATGATCTTATCCTCTTTTACCCTAAATTAGGGTTTCTAAAATCTTAATCATCTTAATTGTCTTCATTAAGGATTCTCTAATCCAAACTATGTTCAAGAATCATTATATTACAGTTGTATTCTTGCAATATCGTGTTATGACCACTAAAACTCATATTTACTCAAATCAGGGTTTTTAGTCCATTAAACCATGTTCATGATCATAAAACCCTAAAACCAACATACTAATCATCCTTTTATGATTTTACCATTCCTTTTATTCTTAACAGGTTAAGATTGATCAAAAACATATAAAAGATCCATCATGTTCGTTTTTATATCATTCTAGGGTTTTTCTATAAATTAATGCATCAGAAGATGTAAAACCCTATACTTTTTAAGTTTCAAGCAGAATTAGGCTTCAAACATAATTTCTTTGTGTTCCTCTCGTTCTGAGGATCAATTTTCATATATTACTTATCCTAATCGGAGTTACCCATATTTAATTATGAATTTTGCAAGTAAAAATACCTTTTGGCCAATCAGGGGGCGCCATGTGTCCCCTTTCCATGCAGTGTGCCATGCAAGTTGAGAACATAACCGAATTACAAAACTACCCCCACGCAAGTGAGCAACGCTTCATCCCGCGGAGGGGTAGAAGTGTCCAATGCCTCCTGTGCTCTTTCTTCCTCGCGAAAGCCCTACGCTTCCGCCTGCAGCAGCTCGGGGAGGGCTTCCTTCCTCCATCCCTTGGTCCCTAGGGTACCGACGACCACTCCATCTCCTCCGTCACCCTCCTCCACACCTGGTGGTGCCTTTTCCTCGCAGCCAGGGTGGCTCGCCTACGCTGGCCGGGCCTGCAAACCGTGGCCGACCTGGTGGCCGCACTACAGGTGTTGCGTAGTGATGGTGGGCAGGGAAAGGTGGCCAACCACCCTAGAACTTCGGAGATGCTTCATGCCTCCATCGAGATCCCTCTACAGCTGCTAGCCGCCAAGATGACCCTATGCGTTCTTGGTTAGGGTTTCAAACGAGAAGAAGATGAGGAAGAGAGAGAACATACTTGGGATCTTCTTAAGCTTGAGCCATAGGCTCTGCCCCTTATATAGGGGTGGATATCCTCATCCTAAGATGCCCATCTAAGAGGAAACAATCCTCTCCTATTAGGAATCCTATTCCTATAATGAGAAGCAAGTCTCTTTCTCTCTCTTAAATATCCTCTTGATATTCTTTATCCTTGAGATATTTGAATTTCGAAAATCTCTTCTTTTATCTTCTTAGTACTTGCCCTTTATTCTAATGGCATGAAATTCTAATTTCATTTAATAGAAAATACTTCCTTTTTAGTAATACCACATAATTCATTAATAATGCATCACATTATCCTCTTATTTTGCAATTTTGGTATTTTCTCTATCTTTCTTCTTTATTGGGACTCCTTGGATCCCAAGACACTCCATTATTTTGAAATTACTTTTTAAGGATACTTATTATCCTTCTAGATGCATCTAAATGCATTATTCTTCATTATCATATATATTTCTTATTAAAATATTTCTTTTTGAGGATTTCTCTTTATTTCTCTTTTATTTTCCTCATTGGTATTCCTTTTATCATTAGAAATCCTTGGGATACAAAATTCCAACAAGGATAATTCCATTATACTTCTTTTGACTTGTTTTCCACATTTTACCATTGTTTTCAATTTCTTTCTTACTAAAGAAATACTTAATTAATCTTTTCTTTTCTTATTGCTTTATTTTTGCAACTTTGAACTCCTTGGAACCCAAGAGGCATGAAATCCCTCTTTGGATTTGCCTTCTAGAGGTTTCCACATTTTTTTCTCAAATATTCAATTATTCATTCACTAATTGAATTTTCTTGTTATTTGGGCCCAATAGCCAATAAAACCCATAACACAAACATCAAGGCTATTGTAAACAAAATCCATTTATTCGGATCTATATATCATTATTTGTTCAAATATCTTTAATACGAAAAATTACATTTCTCACTAAAAGAACCCAAATATTAGGGTTGTAACAATGCCCCTCCACCTCCACCACCACCTTGACATGACCACACCTCTTTCTCAGTGTCAAATGAATCCCTCATGGGTTATATGATACACAAGTAGCCATACAACCTTTAGGTTCAAGATCACCTCCACGAAGACCTATGCAAGATCATGTCTACCATGAACCTTCCCTACAACCATCCTTACCCCTCCTACCAGTCATTCCTAGGTGGTGACTATGCTTCTTATGTATACAATCACTTCTACCCAGCCCCACCACCTGCTACTTCCGCTGCCACCCATGTTGCTAATGGTGGACCTATCCCTGGTGTGCTTCCTCCACTGGATCTTCCTATTGGCCCTGCTCCCACTTTGCTTGCTAGTCTTAGGACTTATGCTCCCTCCTTTGAGCAATTAAACACCTTACATGCTCTTGGCATGTCACAGGCTGAGAAAAATTCCTGATGGCCTGATCGTGGTTTTGGTCATCCTACCAATGAGATGTCTGACCAACCTGTTGAGGATGAGGCTGATGATGCTGAGGCCACCGAGGGTGATGGCTCCAAGGATGGTTCTTATGATAGCTTTGTCGGTTCCTCTAGAGATGATGGTGATTTTGTTGTCTCTGTTGCCCCTTCAGATGGCGACGAGGACTACGAGCCCGAGGTTGTCGATGATGATGTTGATGATGATCCTATTAACATAGATAGCATAGATGTAACTTAGATGTTTTAATTCTTTAGTCTTTAGGTTTTGATCATATCTCTCTTTTTAGACTATTTTGTACTAAGACATTTGGACAATGTATCTGAGGCATACTATTTTATCATCTTATGTTTTATCAATGACTTTTTGCTTGTTCTATGAGAACATGTCTAGTGTTGTAATATTAATCCTATGTACCATAACTCTTTGGTTGACTATATATTATGAGTTTGTTGTATGTTATCCCATATTTTGATTATGACATTATATTGCTTATTTCTCTGTGCTTCATCTCTATTTGATGTGTGCTATATGTGGTAGATTGATTTAGCTTGTGCTCATAGAGAATACATGTGCTTTTAGCTCTTATACCTCCCTACCTTTTTGTGATGACAAATGGAAATAAGTGCTCTCAACCATATTGTTTTAACGCTTATATGATCCTTTTCTTGTCAATTATCTACATATCATGTGAGTTTCTAGATGATCATATACTATGTATGTGTGCCATGGTTATTTATGAAAAGACTAACCATGCAAGCTTAGGTAAGCATGAATTGAGGGGGAGCAATTCACATTGTTGATTCATGTATCCCCTTGCAATTCACAAGGTAAAGGTTTAACTCTTGCATTCTTTCTAAAAGGTAAAAGTTTTAATTTTCAATATCCTTTTCAATATGTTGAGGGATGGTTTGTCATTGTAAAAAAGGGGAGAATGTTGACCTAAGTGTTGCACATTGTCCATATTTTGTTAATGACTTAACCATTCCATTCATATGTATCTAATATTTTTATTTAAGATTGATTTCAGACATTAGGTACATGAAAATGATCAAATCAACAAAGCCTTAGCTTGCTCCAGTTCAAGTCAAAAGCAATGGAAATGCACTTTTGTGGAAATCACTCCAAATCACCTTAGATCATTTGTGTAATCATTTGTATTGATGATATGACTTGTAACTAAGATGAGAAAAATTAGGGACACTTAATTTGAATGTTTTATCACGTAAATGCCATTTTATGAAATTCATTATAGGTTGTTCATCGGTCGAGTTACAAACTCGACTGATCCTTAATGGATTTTGAGAATGACTTTGATCAATCACGTACATCCACAGAAGTCGACTAACAACCTCTCTAATCAAAATTAATTTAAGTGGATTGATCGAGTTTCCATCAAGCAAAACTCGACCAACAATTTAAATTAGCTTTTTCTCATAGTTTGATCAACAAGTTATATTTATTGAAACTCAACCAAATGCATTATACAAAAAGTGCAAAAAAAGTGATTCTAACCATTGGAGTGTTACAAAACTCAAAATTACATATGTTGCAACCCTCCAAATGGCTAGAAAACATTGATAAGTGTTCCCACATTCTATTGGACACCTCCAGCTATAAATAGGACATCTTAGAGTTCATTACAGGGTTGATCATTCATACTATTCAAGGTCGTTATGGTGCTTTCAGTACACTTGAGCCCCCTTTCTCTCTCTTGATTACATTTCATTTTGTCCATATAAGTGAGATAGGATTTGTGTGAGATATCTACCTAATTGTTCACTTTTAAACCTCTTCAAGATAATGTTGATTGTTACACCCCAATCTCACAATTTCCACTAATCATGAGATTAGGGCATAAATTGAGGATTTAACGTAATACAAAGATCACCCTTAACTTTTCTTCTCTTTCAAAACTCTATTTTCTCGTATTGAACCACATAAACCAACTTTATAAGGGAATCTAAACATTGATTTCTCTAATTTGATTTCAACAGTAACAATGCATGTATGAACATTCATTATGTTCCTCATACTTTTAAGCTCATAAGACTTGCTGATTCACACATATTGCTAAAACAGGAATAATGGTATACATCATCATTTACAACTCTCTCTTATTTCTTTACAAGGACCTAGAGTGACAAGGATCGACTGAACTTAACTATACTCAGACTTAACTCTTGTGGCAGATCTACTCTGATGCAATGGCATCTTCAGTCCACGAGTTATCCCTAAAAAAATTTGAGTAGAGGGCTGAGCCTACTCGCTCAGTGAATGAGTACTTCAAAGAAACAGTCTAAAGCACTGATATAATTACATGTATACTTTTGAGCAATTGATATCAATTATAACAACAGTAAGCTTTAAAGAGATTGATCATTGACAATCATAAATATGGTAGGATACTCCAGATATCTACAAGAGTAAATTAATATATGAGCATGCTTGATTAATTTCAAAGAGAATTAATAATTCAGAAACATATAAAGAATAATTGCTGGGAAAATGTACTCGAATCTTTCTTAGCCTTTCTTACTTATAAGAAACTCTTTAAACCTATATGAACATATTTTAGCTTATGCCCTGATCATATGAAGTGTACTCTACATATGAAGACTCGTAGTGAACTACGATCTCACCGTACAAGACTTAGCTTAAAACCCGGGAAGCTAAGCCTAGAACTGAATCTGGGTCTACTTGACTCGAACTGTCACATCTGACTAATACAGCTAAATAGCTGGCCTTTAACTGGATCTCTCCTTCTAGGCTGAGTACACATGTGGAGGGTCTGAGATGCTATGTAGGTACCTCTGGGTTACCACCGGGATCTCCGGTTCATGTTGGGTAACCTATCTTCTCTTAGGAGACTTCCTCAAGGGCTTCATCTCCCCGTACACTCTATGGGTGTGATCTGATCCCCATATACTGGTCACTACTAGGGTGGATCGTTTCCTCCCTACAGTGCAGACATCAGTAGGGAATCTATGGTGTTTAGGGCACCTATGTCTATTATTTTATTATTCTTGGAAAGCTCTTTCTACATTGTATCTTTCTCTTACTTATACTTGACTCTGATATCTCTATGGTACCACGTCTATTTAATTGAAGTTTATAATACAACATGTACATCATTCTAAACTTGGCAGAGCAGTATATTTAAAACATTGTAATTTACTGAGAAATCAACATACTATAAATGCAGGCAGACTAAAGTTCTTAAATAAACTGAATACATGTCAACTTGGCACATATACACTGAAATCATGCAATTAAACATCTTAATATACTGATAAGAGCTAATTACTTGGCATACGAGTAATCGTCATTTGCACCCATCAATTATTTGTACTTTCTTGGAAAATGGGCACATTGACCGAAATCTTGGGTTGTGCATCTCATACTGAGAATATGGTAATCAAAATGCTTAATTCATTGAACACCCTATCATTAGGGTTTCATTTACCTCATTCACTTATCACGTGGCTCTCATAAGGATTTAATATGTCATAAACATCCACTAAATACAGATTGCTTTAAACAAGTCATATACAATCAACATATGTATGAAATCCTCGAATTGAGCTAAATTAGGGTTTTCCATGTCATTCATTGAGATATTATGAATCAAGAATAACATTGCATAAATAGATTCTATGATGCCAAGAAAAACACTTCAAATGGATTTCACCATATTTATTCACAAATTTCCAACTTTCCACTCATATAGGGCTTCACCCTATTTATGAAGATATCAAACAAACACTATTCACATCACATGAAATACAAAATAGTATCTGACATATATGTACTATGAATTCAGATAAACAATCATTCATAACCAAGGGATCCAGATAAACAAATTTCTCTATTTAATTATACAACAAATTTCAGTCATAGACAAATTCCCAATATTTCAGTTTACTCTTATAAACTCTGTGAATACTTAGGGAATTCTCATTAGGATGTATTATATACATTTCTAATATGATTTTATCATCTGAATTTCATCCAAAAAGAGGAAAAATCTGTTTCATATCATTTTGCAACAACTTAGATCAAACACACAATTCAGGGTTTGTAGTCGCATACTAAGCAATTACAGATTATGGATTATTTAACAAATTTTCGTGTAATATACTATTTAAAGGAAGTTACCACTCACCCTAAGGTGTGAAAACACCTTAAAAATATATCCCATATCTAAAAATCTCAAATCCATATCAAATCCCTAGCAATTCACCCAATTCTTCTTCCTTTCAACTCGGAAACCCTAAAAATGAGGGATTATGAAGAAAGAGTGAGAAAAGGAGAAGTTTTGATACCATTTTGGATCAAATCAGAGGAGGGACAGAATTTTGACATATGAGAGAAGATTTACCATTAAACTATATCCAAAGAAGCTAAACTTACATGATTTCATCATTCCTCGAACCGCAAAACCCTAGGTCAGCATCTCCATCACTTTCTCTTCTCAAACCCTAACTCTCCCTCTCTCTCTCTAGGATTTTTCTTATCTAGAATGAATCACGAATTATGAGAGCTTCTAGTGTGTTAGGTTGACCATATAGAGCAATTGAGCTGCTTGGGTCAATTTCACATTGACCCCTCACTAAAGTTTTTCCTATTTCAGCATATTTTTCTATCATGAAAAGGTTTCTATAAATTTGTATATTTTAGATATCAAACATTATCCAAAAATTATTATAATTTTTAGTGTTATGTATAAGTGAGGTTTAAATTATAATTTAAAATATTAGATCATTCCAAACTTCTGTTAAATAATTAAAAATCGAATAGTGCAGTGCTATCCAGAATTCTACAGAAATGTCAGTTACTGTAATTCGTCTACTGATAAGGTCTAAACGCAGCCAAAAATAATGAAAATTTTACATGTTATTTATGATTGAGTTTAATATCACTAGTTAAAATTTCATATCATTTGGAGTTAGAAATAAATAATTAAAAATAAAACACTACACTACTAAAAAGCACTCGGTCAACATTTTGGTCGAAGTATAGTTCGACCGAGAACCACATTCAAAGAACACTCAAATATTCTGAAATTTTTCTCCAATATGCATGATTGAGTTATCCATATCATATAAAAAATTCAATTAAATAAAAATTTGTAGAAAATATGAAAAATCATTTACCGCACTTCTATCCTGATCAAATTCCATATTCATGTACTATCAAAACCCTAATTTTTTCCGATTAGGGTTTACATTTCTCAAACCCTAATTCTTCTAACTAAAATCATAGTTAGAGTTTCTTCTTAGGTTTGAAACATCACAATTGAGATACTATCATTAATCAAGTCTAAATGATGTTCAATCTAATCAAGCATGTAATCATTCAGGTAAACCCTAGTTTACCAATTAAGCACAAATGCGGTCATAACAATCCCCCCCCTAAAAAGGTTTCATCCCCGAAACATAAATATGCAAGTTAAGTACATTCAAGGTTTATTTTAAGCTTTTGAAATCTTACATGTCATTATATTCTTGTATTTCATACTTGAATGCAGTTTTCAACATTAAGTCCTTTATTCCTTTACTAAATCACAACATGTTTGAAATAGTTCTCAATGAAAATAACAAACAAATTCTCTATGCCACAATCAATCATAGGATAGAGAGAGAAACAAACATTTCAATATTTTCATACTCTTGAGGTGTTACCTCAACATCGATAATTTGATTCAACAATCTCAATTCATACAACTCAATATGTACTATTGTTATGTATTATCTCTAAATCACAAAAGAGACTTCACCATGTTGTTTTGAATTTTTTTACTATTATGCTACTCAAATAGCAAAAAAGTCTTGAGTTAAAAGACTAGATTCAACAAAAATTGTACATTACTACTAACATCATTCCCATTGGATCATGGATGCATAAGGTGAAGCATTACCATCACATTCCATACTATTCTCAAGTATGAACCCACATATAATTCAAGGTGTAACCATCAAGTTATAGCATACTAGGGTTTCAACAATAGTAACAGAGTACTCCATGATTGTATTAGTCATTCAAGGACTATTCATACCCAATTACCATCACTTAGTTATATTAAATCTAGGTATAACAAGCTATACCTCATTAGGGTTACATATCAATACATTATGGTTATTATCCCTTCTATTCATATGAGTGAATAGGTAAGACTGCCTTATTCAGGGTAACCCTTCATTTGTTTCATCATCATTCAACCCATATCACCATACCACAATTGTACAATACTAAGATGGATTACTGGTATGAATGACTTAAACTATCAGACACCTTTAATTAACATATTGCTTGCATATGTACACTGAAATCATATGTAGAACCAATTTACATCCCTAAAATTGAAACATACAAGGTACAAATAGATTATTCATCATTCTTGCTATCACTGCAAGAATTTATCTCATATCACACTTCACTCATATTGTATTTCTCCTTTTGTTCAAAACACACTTGTTACATTTCAAATTTATATCTTACTCTTTACTCTGAATCATTTCCATATTATTTATCTACCTTTCATATTAGCTATCTTTAAACCCTGGATTACTATCAGTGCTAGTTTACTTCTCATAGTGCAAATATCATGATCTTGTTTTATAGAGATGCTAGTATTCAAGGTCAAATCACTAGTGACATCCCTTGAACTACTACAACTCTAAACATTCTAGGGTTTGTAACTTATCAGTAGCATGATGTTATTGTGGTGTGACTTTGCTCCCTTAATTTGAAAGTCAAACTTTGGATCTCACAAGTTTTACTAAAGTCTTACTTATCTTATCAATTGAATTTCCTTTCTCTTACTTGGCCATTCAGATAGATTACATTATCAATTTACCCTGCTAGGGTTTCATCATCATATTATGTGTCATTATTACATTCACTAGATGCCTCTACCATGGTGGTTATGCAACAGATATGATTCATTTTCTTATCAGTTCATTCCCACATTGCTCTCATTAATTAATATATGAAAGAGAAGATAATTCTAAGACTTAAAATTCTTATTTTCAAACATTCCCTTAATACATTTCTCGTATGTAGGTTTAATTAATTATCAACAAGGATATTTGCCTAATTAGCACTTTCTTGAATCTCACAACCTCTTTCTTTTACAATCTATATTACTCCATTATGTTTCAACCCTTCCTTACTTTCCATAATCCTCTTACCATATACTACTATTCCACCTATCATCTTTAACTTCTATTTTTTTTTCTTCTTATGATCATGTGGCTTATTCATGTGTATGATCATGTATACCATGTTGCACATATTTCTTTTTATCCTTCTACTAATGTGAAGTTGAAATTCTAAATCAATAATCTCTCTACTAGTTTCAACTCATGTTTAATACATTACATATCCTTCATTTTAAATCAAATGGCTCATGCATGGGTCAAACTTAGTTTCTCTTTCAATCAAGTTTTTCCTTCCTGAATATAGTCTACCCTTGTATGACTTATTCATTTATTTAACTACAATTTTTTTTAGAAACTAGTTTGTTGTTCTATAGAGACTTGGAATCCAAAGGTAGTAAGGATGAATGTATTAAACTTATTAATAAAGGTATACATTCAATGCTCTCAATTATATCATAACCCTCATTCCCTAATCAAGCTCATCATTTCCAACATTTATCTTTGTTTTAACTTAGTTTCTTATCCTAGTCTTATGATTTACATATTTATCTAATTCTCTTTACTTTAACTCTTCTGAAGACTCTTCACTTATATTTACTTATCAAATACTTAACTCTTTTCTTTTATTTTTCCTTTGCTTTGGAGTACATAAAAACATTATACTCGGTTATATAAACCATTCCTCATGATCGATTCTTACTACCTTGGCCCTTACATACTTTTCTCATATCTTTCATATTTCATATCTAGAGTTCATATAATATTAATCATTAAACTTAATCTGAACCTTACGTCATGTTCCTTTATTCCCAATTAAGGATTTCTCATATGAGGCCCCAAGTTGGGTCTTAGATATCAGTTCCAACTAATTCTTATCTATTCTAATATTTCTCATATGTTTCAACATCTTAGTGTATGTACACTCTCACTATGATGTGGGTCTAATTTATCTAGAGTCTACTCTTATCATATTGTTAATAGGAGTCATTAGATCCCAATAATGCATCTTGCCAGCCGGACCAGGCCGAACCTACAGTCCTGAAGCCAAGAGCTACTTAAGATTAACCAACTCCTATTAATCTCAAACATGTGGAAAGAATATCAACTTAGGAAAGTTCATTCAAAGATTATTTCTAGTCTACTTGATACAAAGAATGTAATCAATAAATGCTACAACTGCATAGTATACAAAAAATCTTAAAGACCCATATATATTTCAAAATATTGAATATCTGAATTCAAACATATAAGAGAATTTCTATTCATCTCCAATAAAACAATAATATGAAATGAAAGCTCTATCTCATTTTATATTTATGCTCTTAATTCATGATACTTATCTTGTTTCTAACCCTAATATTTCTAAGGTTCCTCTCTAGCCCATCCTTCCACTGTATACTTGGCTAGGGTATACATGATAGAATAGACAGAGTAGCTTGATACTGGTTGATCCAAGTACTCATATATTGGGCCAGGATATCCAAATACTCAAATCCCCAGAGCTAACATCATAACATCTCCTATCTGCCACACTTATGACTCTAACTTGCTAACTTAATGGTCCCTGAGAACTCAGCCTAAGCTTTGATACCAAGTTGTTACACCCAATCTCACAATTTCCACTAATCATGAGATTAAGGCATAAATTGAGGATTTAACGTAATACAAAGATCACCCTTAACTTTTCTTCTCTTTCAAAACTCTTTGTTTTCTCGCATTGAAACACATAAATCAACTTTACAAGGGAATCTAAACATTGATTTCTCTAATCTGATTTCAATAGTAAAAATGCATGTATGAACATTCATTATGTTCCTCATACTTTTAAGCACATAAGACTTGTTGATTTGCACATATTGCTAAAAGAGGAATAATGTTATACATCATCATTTACAACTCTCTCTTATTTCTTTACAAGGACCTAGAGTGACAAGGACCGACTGAACTTAACTATACTCAGACTTAACTCTTGTGGCAGATCTACTCTGATGCAATGACATCTTCAGTCCACGAGTTATCCCTAAAATTTTTGAGTAGAGGGGTGAGCCTACTCGCTCAATGAATGAGTACTTCAAAGAAACAGTCTAAAGCGTTGATATAATTACGAATATACTTTTGAGAAACTGATATCACTTATAACAACAGTAAGCTTTAAAGAGATTGATCATTGACAATCATAAATATGACATGATACTCTAGATATCTACAAGAGTAAATCAATATATGAGCACGCTTGATTAATTTCAAAGAGAATTAATAATTCAAAAACATATAAAGAATAATTGTTGCGAAACTATACTCAAATATTTCCTAGCCTTTCTTACTTACAAGAAACTCTTTAAACCTATATGAACATATTTTAGCTTATGCCCTGATCATATACAGTGTACTCTACATATGAAGACTCGTAGCGAACTACGATCTCACCGTACAAGACTTAGCTTAAAACCCGGGAAGCTAAGCCTAGAACTGAATCTGGGTCTACTTGACTCGAACCATCACGTCTGACTAAGGCGGCTAAATAGCTGGCCTTTAACTGGACCTCTCCTTCTAGGTTGAGTACACAGGCGGAGGGTCTGAGACACTCTGTGGGCCTCATCTTAGTACGCTCTGTGGGTACCTATAGGTTACCATCGGGATCTCCGATTCATGTTGGGTAACATATCTTCTCTTAGGAGACTTCCTTAAGGGCTTTGTCTCCCCGCACGCTCTGTGGGTGCGATCCGATCCCCGTATACCGGTTGCTGCCAGGGTGGATCATTTCCTCCCTACAGTACAGACATCCATAGGAAATCTACGGTGTTCAGGGAACCTATGTCTATTATTTAATTATTCTTGGAATGCTCTTTCTACATTGTACCTTTCTATTACTTATACTTGACTCTGATATCTATATGGTACCACGTCTATTTAATTGAATTTTATAATACAACATGTACATCATTCTAAACTTGGTAGAGCAGTATATTTAAAACATTGTAATTTACTGAGAAATCAACATACTGTAAATTAGGCAGACTAAAGTTCTTAAATAAACTGAATACATGTCAACTTGGCACATATACACTGAAATATTGCAATTAACATCTTAATATACTGATAAGAGCTAATTACTTGGCATACGAGTAATCGTCATTTGCACCCATAAATTATTTGCACTTTCTTGGAAAATGTGCACATCGACCCAAATCCTGGGTTGTGCATCTCATACTGAGAACATGGTAATCAAAATGCTTAATTCATTAAACACCCTATCCTTAGGGTTTAATTTACCTCATTCAGTTATCACGTGGTTCTCATAAGGATTTAATATGTCATAAACATCCACTAAATACATATTGCTTTAAACAAGTCATATACAATCAACATATGTATGAAATCCTCGAATTGAGCTAAATTAGGGTTTTCCATGCCATTCATTGAGATATTATGAATCAAGAATAACATTGCATAAATAGAGTCTATGATGCCAAGAAAAACACTTCAAATGGATTTCACCATATTTATTCACAAATTTCCAACTTTCCACTCATATAGGGCTTCACCCTCTTTACGAAGATATCAAGCAAACACTATTCACATCACATGAAATCCAAAATAGTATCTGACATATATGTACTATGAATTCAAATAAACAATCATTCATAACCAAGGGATCCAGATAAACAAATTTCTCTATTTAATTATACATCAAATTTCAGTCATAGACAAATTCCCTATATTTCAGTTTACTCTTATAACATATACGAATACTTAGGGAATTCTCATTAGGATGTATTGTATACATTTCTAATATGATTTTATCATCTGAAATTCATCCAAACAGAGGAAGAATCCATTTCATATCATTTTACAACAACTTAGATCAAACACACAATTCAGGGTTTGTAGTCGCATATTAAGCAATTAAAGATTATGGATGATTTAACAAATTTTCATGTAATATACTATTTAAAGGAAGTTCCCACTCACCTTAAGGTGTGAAAACACCTTAAAAATGTATCTCATATATGAAAATCTCGAATCCATATCAAATCCCTAGCAATTCACCCAATTCTTCTTCCTTTCAACTCGGAAACCCTAAAAATGAGGGATTATGAAGAAAGAGTGAGAAAAGGGGAAGTTTTAATACCATTTTGGATCAAATCAGAGGAGGGACAGAATTTTGACATATGAGAGAAGATTCACCATGAAACTATATCCAAATAAGCTAAACTTACATGATTTCATCATTCCTCAGTCCGCAAAACCCTAGGTCAACATCTCCATCACTTTCTCCTCTCAAACCCTAATTCTCCCTCTCTCTCTAGGATTTCATTTCTATGGAATGAATCACGAATTATGAGAGCTTCTAGTGTGTTAGGTTGACCATATATAGCAATTGATCTGCTTGGGTCAATTGCACATTGACTCCTCACTAAACTTTTTCTTATTTCAGTAGATTTTTTTGTCATAAAAAGGTTTCTGTGAATTCATGTATTTAAGAGATCATACCTTCTATAAAAATTATGAGAATTTATTAAGTTATGTATAATTTAGTTACAAAGCTTCAATTAAAATTTGAGATCATTCCATGCTTCCATTAAATAAATAAAAATCGAATAGTGCACTGCTATCCAGAATTCTACAAAAATGTTAGTTATTGTAATTCGTCTATTGATGTTGTCTAAACGCAACCAAAAATTATGAAAATTTTAAATCTTGTTTATGATTGAGTTTCAGATATCCAGTTAAAATTTCAGATCATTTGGAGTTAACAATAAATAAATAAAAATAAAACACTACACTGCTAAAAAGCACGCTATCAACATTTTGGTTTAAGTATTGTTCGACCGAGTACCACATTCAAAGAACACTCAAATATTCTAAACTTTTTCTCCAATATGAATTATTGAGTTATCCATATCATATCCAAAATTAAATTAAATAAAAAATTTGTGGAAAATATGAAAAATCATTTACCATAGTGCTATCCTGATCAAATTCCATATTCATGTACTATCAAAACCCTAATTTTTGCCGATTAGGGTTTACATTTCTCAAAACCTAATTCTTAAAACTAAAATCATAGTTAGAGTTTCTTCTTAGGTTTGAAACATAACAATTGATCTAATATCATTAATCAAGTCTAAACAATGTTCAATCTAATCAAGAATGTAATCATTTAGGTAAGCCCTACTTTACCAATTAGGCACAAATGAGGTCATAGCATTGATGAAGGCTTCTCCAAGTAAAGGAGGAAGTGCATGCTTCTTTGAGTTGTAGAAGAAGGTGCTTCATGCTTCTCTGAGTGAAGGAGGAGGACAAGAAGGAAGATCCAAGGAGCTGAGTGAGTAAATTCTTCAAGGAAAAAGACTCGGTGCAAGAAGGGGATCTCCTTGGTGAAGGCATCCAACTGCTTGCAAGAGTGGTTTAAGACCTTGGTGAGGTAGAATACTAGCTCTTAGATAGGTAAGACCTTGTTTGTAAGGTTCTTGGATCCCTTGGCCTTAAAGGAAATCTAGGTATCCTTGTCCTGAAAAAGGTAAGTCATATGTTGTAACTCTTAAAAGTATATATAAGGAGTAGACATGCTTAATAATTATAGAGATTGACCTCTCTAGGTAGTGGACTGGCTCTCTCCTAGTTTGGAGAGTGGAACCACTCTAATGGTTTCTTCAATCTCTCTCATTCTTTCTATATATGTTTGAATTGCCATCAAATTGACTATTTGCAATTGAGTTTATTTGAAGTAACTTGAAGGTCTAACAAGTTTTGTGAAAGTGTTTTAGCTCTATTCACCCCCCTTTAGAGCACTCCTATCCAACAGAACTTTTGGTGATGTAGATAGTGCCTCCAATTACGTAGATATTGATTAAAAAGTGCAATTCCTTATCATATGTGGAGTAGTTGCGCTTTGCATCATTGAGTGTCTCACTTAAAAGGTAACATGGTGTCCTTGACAACACCAGAAGAATCACAAGATACCTCAAATGGAATTGAGAAATCAAGAAGGAGAAGGACATGAGCTTCAATTGAATTCGTTTTCAAAACTCCAAAAGCTTATGTGGCATATGACGTCCACTCTAATTTATTGCACTTCATTAACTTAGTTAGAGGAGCCATAGTGGTGTTGAATTCTCAAACAAATTAATGATAAAAAGTAGTCATCCCATGAAAGCTATGTAGCTCAGAGATCATAGTGGGTTGGGGCCTATCGGTGATGGATTTGACTAGGGTCAGCCTTAACGTCAGTAGCAGATACGAAGTAGCCAAGGAAAATGACTTTATATTGAAGAAATGAATACTTCTTTAGATTGACATACAATTTCTCAATTGAACTGTGTTGAAGATAAGTCAGAGATGATTCAGGTCTTCATCCTTGGTTTTTCTAAAAATCAAATATCGACAAAGTAAACCACCAAAAATATACCAATGAATGGACACAACACATGGCTTATGAATCTCATGAAGGTGATGGATGCATTGGACGGACCAAATAGCATGACCAATCACTCATATAATCTGTTTGGTGTTTTGAAGGCAGTCTTTCATTCATCAGACTCCTTAAATGTAGATCTATTGGTAACCGCTAAGGAGATCAATTTGTAGGATCATGTCAATACATCAAGCATGTCATCAAGGCGTGGAATAGGAAAATGATATTTGGTTGTGATCTTATTGATGGGTCGACAATCTAATCACATTATCCATCTACCATCCTTATTGGGGGCAAGAAGAGTAGGAACCGCACAAGGACTCTTTCTCTCTCGAAGGAATCCTTTGAGAAGGAGTGTATCAAACTGGAATTTCAATTTAGTGTGCTTAGTTGGATTCACACGGTAATGAGATCGGTTAGGAAGCGAAGACCCTGGAATCAAATCAACCTCATCTTGAATTTCACGCAAAGTGGGGAGCTCATCAAGAAGGTTCATGGGTTTCATGTCTTTCAACTCATCAAGAAGGGAGACAAGTTCTGGTGGTGGAGGCTAAAAATTGGAAATAGGAGTGGATTCTTTGATTTATAGGATTCATGACTGGCTTCTTTTAACTCTCTTCGGATGATAAGGTGTAGAGAGTGCTAGGATTTGAAGGTCTAGGGGTCTGGTGGTGGACTCTTTTTATAGGAGAGATGAATTGAATAGGTGCTAGTTGTTTGTGTTTTCCCTTGTTCTTGAAGGTATAAACACTTGAACGTCCACCATTGAGGGTGTCTAAGTCATAAATCCAAGGACGACCAAGAATTACATGGCAAACATCCATAGATAAGACATCACACTAAATGTGGTTTGAATAAGCACCTAGAGTGATTGGTACAAGGATCATTGGGTGATGGGCAAGCTAATTTGGTTCACCCAGTGGACTTTATGTGGCTGAGGATGGGGCTCTAGGTGCAAGTCCATGCTCTTCAATCCATGGGATGGAATGATGTTCTAAGATATAACACCGTCAATGAGTAGTTTATAGTTTTTACAAACATGTTTGAAGAAGGTCTGGAAGAGGGTAGTGTGTTTTCATTTGTGATGAATCCATATTCATCCCATTTTTTAGTTGCATTTTCATTCTAGTTTAGCATTCATAGAGCATAGTTTTCATTAGAATAGCTATGTTTTTGACCTGCTTAGGTTTTTATATTAATTTTTAGAAATTTGATACTTTTCTTGATTCCCTTTGTAGGTTTACAATTATATCACTCTGAGAAAATTGGATTTTAAGCACTTTCAGAATGCAAATTGATACACAAAAATTTCATCTAAGAAAAAAATCGACATGTCAATCAACATGCCAATCGACATCAAAATCAACGAGAAATATAGAGGTCGATGATGTTGTCGACCTCTCTGCTCGACACACTCAATGCTCGACACTAGTGTCGACCCCTTGGTCGACATCCATGTAGAACGACACCCAGACTCACCAATGATCACCGCCGACAACCCTGTCGACCCCTCTCCTCGACAATGTGATCAAGAAATAGCCGACAAGAAAACCAGCAATCAGTTAATAGATTCATCGACACTCTTGTCGACGGCCACAATTTCAACCAACAGACTTGTCGACCCCCAAGGTCGACAGTCCCTTCGACCTCTAAGTAGATGACTGGAAGTCCAAAAGCCATCGACCCTCCAGGTCAACATACATTTCAACTGACCATAAGGTTGACACCAAGGGAAAGAGGTCGATAGCCTCGACCCTATATATAGGCCCCCAGCGCAATCAGTGCTGAAACACTACTGTTGAGATCAAAGTAAGGTCGACGTCTGTCGACCTAGTGGGTCGACACCTATTGACCCCAAGCATAGATCAGCAGATCTCCTTCATCCGCAACTCTAAAAGTCATTGATCTTGTTCTCTTCCCCGAGTTGTCGTTCCTCCACCTGCTTCCACTGCAAGCCATGGTTAGTTCTTGGATGAGAGAGAAGGAAGGAAGTCAATCATCACACACCGTGTTGAGACGCTTCCACCACCCTCATGATCATTATGGTGTCCTCTTCCTTCTCTTGTGATATTAATCTCACAATGTTGAGTGAGTAGTATTTTCACTGGGGTGTGAGGACTAGCCCTACTATTTGTTTCTTGCAATTTCTTTCATATTCCAACTCTTGTATGAACTCATATAATTCATATCTAACAGTTTATCACATGTTTTTTGGATTGATCACCCGCTTTATGTGATTTATTATAATATTTTATCGTGAGAACTTCAACGTTTAAGCTTTGAATACCGATTAGTCTTAGTTGACACCTTGACTAGAACTTCTGACGAAAAGTCTCTGGAGTAGAGGATAGAGGATCTGTAAGTAACGAGACATTGAGATTACAGGGATATCTACTCATGTAAGTTTCTGACGCCAAAAGGAGAAACTTGCATAACCCCAATTATATCTTCATACATGTTTGGAATTGAATGATTGCACAGATTCAAGTAGTGGCAGTGAAACCTAGTTCCACCCTAGTGTCTCCATCCATTGATAACTAGAATCTTAATCTAGCTCTTTTTATTCTTGCAACATTAGGTCAACTAAACCAATCTCAACTTTTTTGATAAATACTAATTCTTGCTAGGTTACTTTGGTTAGAAAATTCTTAAAAATGTTGTCCCTTGGGATTCGATTCTCAACTATATTGTGATAAGATCCGTCTTCTTGCAGGTGGCATTATTGCACTTTGGTTTTGATAAACTCTAGAAATTACATTTCTGGTGAATTTGTAGTGCGATAATAATCCACGTCAATTTCTCCCCTTCCTAAGGGGCAACTAAAAAATGCATGACTTGGAGATATGATAGATCATAATCATAATTGTAATCAACATCATCGTTAGAAGATTTAGAGGTAGGAAAAACATATTCATATTCAATGTCATCCTTAGGGGTGATATGGAGAATCAGATGACACAAAAATAGCATTAAGTGGGAAATGGGCATCTAGGTGAGTTGCTATGTGACAATGAAAGCATTTACGACCTCAAGGAGGAGGTCGAACTGGAGTTATGACTACCTCCTTATCTTTAATGGAGGAAGTAGCTGAAAAATTCTAGAGAGATGATTGGGGTAGGGGATCGATAGAGCTTTTGGGGTAGTGGAAGGGTTATTGGTTGAGCGAGTATGTTGTCCAAAATGAGAAAAGGAAGAACCACGTGAAATAGGGTCTAGGTAACTCTCTACCTTTTGGGCACGTTGAAAAGCATCATCCAAGGATTCATACTGTTGTAACTCCATTTCTCATTTAATATCAGTGTGTATACACGGTGCACAAAATGAGTGACCAGTAGCCAACTAGAGTCCTTGTGAATACAATGGTTCTTAGCCTCATCAAATCATTCCATGTACTTTTGAACATATATTGACCCTTGGCTACAAGGGCATCCAGTCAGAAAGAAATTGTCTTTGGTATTGGGTGGGTACATAGCGATCATGTAGCTTAGTCTTCATCTCATCCTAAAAGAGGATACAAGGTTGACTAGTACACTCCATGTCACGTTGGAAACCTTGCCGACCATTCAAGTTTCATCTTAGAAAACCTAATCCGTTGAGCGTCAGTCATGTCATACCTGTCAAAATAATCTTCTAAACTAGCAATCCAATTGAGAAAAGCTTCGAGATCAAGTTTACAATCAAAAGTGGTGGTATCTATTTTAACTCGTCAAGTGATATCATTGTGATGTGGTGGATGAGGTCCCGAGTGATATTGACTATATGGGATGTAGGAAAAAAAATAGGTCCACAAGGGGGGTTATGAGAAACATCATGGTAAGGGGCTCAAGGATGAGGGATGCCATGGGAGGATGTAGGCCCTGTGGCAGAGTCATTGGTTGGTGATGAGGTGCAGGAATCAATGGTGGAGCATGAGGAGCACATGGAGGGGGATGTGGTGGTGGTGCATAGTGTGCTTTTGGGGTAGCAGTTTAGGATGTGTGATGGTAGGGTGGTTGATAGGGGTGTGGTTCAACATAATTGTTGTGAATAAGGACCAGGCTTTGCAAAATGGTCAACTTCCCCATAGGAATTGTAGGTAGGGGGCTCATGGAGTTTTGGTGGACATAATTGCAGAGAAGTAGGGTTAGGAGGCTTTGTGGTGCATTTCTAGGATTTTGTGGCATCACATACCCCATACAAGGTGTCATGTTCTGACTGGCATGTAGTTTATGTGCTTGACGAATAGTGTGAATTTCGATCATGATGGTATTGATTGCTTGGCCAAGGGTATCTAGGGTAAACGCGGGTTGTGAAGACTAGGAAGTGGGTTCTAATATATGGATATGAGATCTACGACCCGACACTATGATTTGCACAATGAGATAAATTAAAAAATTGTATCTATCAGAAAACTTAGTTTTGTAATGAACAACACAATATTTCAAGAAGACACTACAGACAGATAATATGATAGTAAAGTGACACACAAAATAGGTGAAAAATCTTTCACAAAAGTGGGATTTGGCAATATGGCGTTAGAAGAACCAAAACCATGTGGACCCTTTTGCAAATGTACTAAAATTGCAGAAGATAAGCAAAAACACAGTAAACAATGAAAATATCTTACGTGAAGTGGTGACGATCGTTGCTTCTTTGACTTTGATATAGATGGGAGTGAATTACCTCAATAGGAAGTATGATATATGCCCTCTGACCCTTCGTGGCCCAAGAAAAAAATTTGGGGGGTTTGCTTACTAGTGGCGTTGATCTGGCAGACGGTGGGTATGCAGCAAAGGGCGACGACATTAGGGGCTATGTGTAAGGGTAGGAGTGACAACGAGTATGCAGTGGACGATGGAGGCAGTGAAGGTTGCTGCTGCAATAGGTGGCGACAGTGACGACTGATGTAGCTATAGGTGGCGGCTGGAAGCAAACTGCGGTGAATGGCGGCTAAGTCTGGCAGGTAAGGGTGGCACCAGGATTTTGTTGGAGAGAGTGGCGGCTAGGTTTAGAGGGTTGTGGGTAGAAGCACAACCCTAAGAGATGTTAGTGTTAGGCTCTGATACCACTTAATGTATATATACAGGATTAAAGAAGAAAAACTGCTCAAAGTTTAAGTAAATAATATGCATTCATCAACCGTGTTTAAACAAAGACGTAACAAAGCCTTTATATATGTTTCTAAAAGAAAAGGCTAAAAGGACGGTAGACAATGTGAGACTAAACCACGTGATTTTGTAAAAGTCCAAAATAAAGAAAAATCATACTAAAATAGCGCAAGTTTAAAAAAAAAAAAGCCTAACTAAGGCAGAGCATATCCTTCGTCGGGTGTTGTTTGGAAGTTTGAACTAAGGAAGTTGTAAGTTCTAAGCACAACTTTAACAGGCCTCTACACGTGGCAATACGGGTAAAAGTAGCGGTGTTGTAAAGTGAATATGGAATTCAAAGAGAGTAGTGGCCAACAGTGCAATCTCCAGACATAATAAACTGATTTTGTTCGCATTGAATTCTGAAATCATAGGGCGGTGTCCAATGTTTGTAGCTATTCCAAGGATAGTGAATATTATCATGTAATGTGCTATCTGTAGCGGCGACCTGTGCTGATGGCCAAAACAGACGAAAAATAATGTCAAACTGGAGGCCAAGATTTGCTTTTTCACTCGGAGCCCCCGCTGTCATGGCGGAATCACACTTTGACGCCACGGCGGGAAAGCATAGCAGCAATTGAGTGGCAGAATTATAAAAAATAACCACTGAATTGAATTGGACGAGCAAATCAGCTACCGTTCTTTTCTGTTCATTGGCTCTCGCTCTGCTTAAGCTAAAAGACGACGACTGCGACTGGGGTACATTATCATAATCTGCTCGAGCTGCCACTGCCAGCGGTCCCGCTTTGAATAATCGACCATCTCAATCCTGCCACTTTGGTTGGCTGGCTTTGCTATTCTCCGGCCCTGCGGTATCGTTTCTTGGCTGGTCAAAGCAGGTGGTGGGGGAGCATTCAGCCGCTCTTCATCAGTTTTTACAAATTGTGGAGTTGGGGATGCCAACCCTTTTCCCCTGGTTGGGGGACAGGGTAGGAAAGGAAAAGGCGAGCGCTTTGAGTTTGTTTAAACATGTTTGATTCTAAAGATTAAAAGTTAGTTAACTGCTAATGTAAGTATGTGCTTGTGAGAGTGTGCTCCGCTTTACATGAAAAGATTTGGGACATGGTGTCACAACTATTATCAAATCGGTCAGAGCGTTTTTAGAGGGTAAGTTGCGTTACGTGGTCCAAGTTATGACCCTAACAAGAATGCCTACTCGGATTTTGCGAACTTCTCAATGTAGGTCCAGCAATGGGCAATTCAAACGCATTTGATCCACAGTAAAAAGTAATTGTATATATATACATAATATAGGATTTGATAGAAAATTGAAAGAACAAATAGAAGCTAACAAACCTGAATTAAACCGATCAGTTGGTGAGGGTCATTGCTTTGGTTTGGTTAAAACTTATGTCAAACTACTGATGATTTTGACTGATTAGACTTATCGTGAAACGAGTGGTTGGAAGTCCATGGACGGGTCGGAATAGAAGAGTCGCCACCATGTTAATAGGAATGAAAATCAGAGATTGGGTAAAGCGTCAAGTAAGGTGCTAGGTATACTGCATGATGTCAAGGTGCTAGGCATACGGCATGATGTCCTTATGGTTAGGGATGAGCATCAGGTCGGACTATATCGGGTTTTGTATGTCTCAAATACAAACCCACATTTTAAAATGGGTCACAGGTCGGGTTCGGGCCCGGATAAAATTGAAGAATGTTAGTATGTAGTTGACCCATATAAGAATGCTATGTTTCATGCTAGGCTCGGGTTTGCGCATATAACATTGAATGAACATACCAAAATTTGCTAGATCTAACTTGTTAACATGAAAATTAAACTACTATGGTATATAGTTTATGATCAACCTTCAAAAAGATATATGTATATACAATGAAATGGGTGTTGGAAGGGCAAAAGATCATCTGCGTCTTACATGTGGGCATATGAGAAAAAAATGAGCAGAATCTACTATGCATTGAGCTAGTTGCTTCTTTATTTTTCTTTAATGAGTTAATGACATGACTTTTCCTAGTATTATATACATTGCAAATTTTTGTGTGGATGTCATATTTTATTCAGTTGTTAGAGTATGCATAGCTAAACAATAAAATGTTCCATTTGAATGACACGGTGAGATCAAAACAAAGAAATAAAGTGTGTCCATCTATGTCAATGATGGTTAACTTACTAGTATCAATTCATTATTCATGTTGATTGATTATGGATTATCCATATTGCCATTGGTTGGATACATACTACATATTGCATCAAGAAATCTATATATTTTTCTTTTAGGACAAACATAGATGTATATGTATAAAATATACATAAAATGTAATATGGGCCTTCAGGTTTTCAGGTCTGGGTTTATCTCATCCCGTACCCAACCCTAATAAAATATGGGTTTAAATTTAGGCATGTCCCGTCCATATTATAAGTCAAATTTGGGACTAGGTCAGGTTATGAGGGATGGGTCGTGGGTCAGATCAGGACGGCTTGACCCGATGATCATCCCTACTTATGGTATTACCTTAGAGGTTGAATATGTGAGGCGCAAAAGAATTTGGCACTCGAGAGCATGAAAGGTTCTAGCATTTGAAAGTGTGTCATAGTCTGTCACTTTGCAGAAAAAAGCTATGTCTGGAAAGTTTCCTATCATGTCAAGACATTCTACATCAACCTGTGTCAAATCGATCTGCACTTGATAGGTTGAAAGTTGATTTGCACCTGATAGTTCTTTATTTGACAGGGGAAAGCTAATTTGCACCTGATAGGTCAAAAGTATTCTTTATCTGTGGAAAAGATCTGAATGTGACTAGTGTGAAGTCAATCGGAACCAATCTGTGTCAAGTAAATTTGCACCCATTTGTGTCAAACCAATATACACCAGTCTGTGTCAAACTGGTATGCACCAACCTATATCAAGCTGATATGCACCGAACAACTGAAAGTTGATATGCATTTGTTAGGTGGAACACTATTTTTTCTGTCTATGGAGGAGACCTAAATTTGATTAGTGTGAAGCCAATATGTACTATTATGTGTCAAATCGATCATTGTATGTTAGGGGGAGGTCGATAGTAATGAAAATACTCTATCAAGCTCTAAAATTGAAGAAGGATTGTGACAACTTTGAAATTGCATGTGAATATATAGTTGATATGGAGATAATGAAATGATGGGTCTAGTATATCTTCATATATCTTGAGAATGGATGGCAGTTGTGATTCAGTTTCGGGATAAAAAAAATCACACACATTTTATTTTGGCAATGTGATCTTGATGTCGACGTTGTAGGACATAGAGTTGATCACCCAGTTGAAACTAAATGATAAATGGCCTCAGGTTGCACAAAGACAATGTTTCATACAACACTTAGTTGATTGCTTGATGTCAAGATGAATGGTGCAAACAAATTCATAGATATAGAGCAACACTGTATAAAAATAGTACTTATGGGGTAGTTTCAGAAAAGCAGCAGGCTATAAGAAGCCAAAATGAGGAAATGGTCACTTTCATGACTTCTTAATAGTTTTTTTTGGTACTCTATTCTTTGGGAGTCAAAACAAACCGAATCAATGTGTACCTAGCCGAAGACCCTATTGAAGAAGTGGAGGAGATTTCCTCCAGTGACAAAGGTTCGGAGTACGTACCAAACTCTGAGGATGAATCCCCAATCCTTAAGTCCAAAGACAAAGACAGACTGTAGAAGCCGCCAAGGGACAACCATCAAAGAAAAGGACAAGGAAGCAAGTTCGGCCCTCTACTGCAAGGGAACATATCTTAGCAGGACATGATACCCCTGCTATCACCTTTCCTGCTACTACCACCACAGAACCTGCACCAACTGACTTATACATCCAAAACCTCCTAGCTGGTGATAAGGTGTTGCGCCCAACAAAGTATGTCTGCTCAAACATACTGAAGAAAATGGGGATTTATGACAAAGTTCTCACCTTGCTAGACAACGCAAATCTTTCAAAACTCTATTTTGTGGCAAAAACTTCTTATATTGAGCCCACGGTAGAGTTCTTCACATACCATAAAAAAGAAATTGTGGACGTAAAAGATCATTGGAAAGACGGAGGTGACCGCAGGCTGGTCACCTCACTTTTTGGTAGAAAAGTGGTCTTAACTGAAAACATGTTGAATGAGATCTTCATCGACAACCAGGATCAGCTGAAGAAGGCTAAAGCTGTAGGCCTGGACAACTCCCAGTCCAACAGGTACAACTTCTGGAAATCCTTAATGGGGATTCCAACTTACGAGGCAAAAACTTGCAAGGCCTCTAACATTCACTCTGGCTTGGTGCGCACATTGCACAAAATCATCATTGGTGCCCTTTTTCCCAGGACAGAGAGTGGGAGTGTTATTATTTCAGATCTCTTTATCCTATGCTCCATTCTCAAAGGACAACCGGTCAACATAGGCCGACAACTGATTCATAAGAATGCAACCTATGCCCTCGGGAAAGAAATATGCATGGGTGGTCATATAACATCAATCTTGAAAATTTTCAAGATGGACAGACAGCTACCCAGGCGCACAGTGATAAAGGGTGACATCCTTACAAATGAACAGATTTTAAAGAACTCTTACATCATAAAGGAAAAGGATGCTAAACTCCACTACATTTTATACCCTACCGTCAAAGCATCCAGAACTTTGCTACCTCTTCCAGAACTGGCGGACTATGACAAAGATAAGCTGCTCTTCACTGAAGAACAGCTTTCCAACTTCATAGCCTCAGTTAAAGCAAAAGAGAAGCAGGAAAAAATAGGGAAAACTGAACATAGTATCACTGCCTCCGCAGCAAGGCCGAAGAAAATTCCGGTAACACGACCTTCAAAGTTACGTATACAAAAACAACAGCAATCAGAAATGCCCACATCAAAGATAAACCCAGAGGTGGAGCCACCACACAACACTGAAACACCAGAAACCTTCATCTTCGATCTGGATGTTGATCACCTCTACAACCACCACTACCACCTTACACCACCACACCACCACCCTCCACCATTCCACCATCCATCACTCTTCCCCCATTCTCCACAACAATGCCCACCATAATTACCTCATCCACATCCACAACTTCACCCGCATTGTAACATCCCTGACCTGGGTTATGCTTTAACCCTAGGTGTTTTGTTTAAGAAAGATAATTATGAGCTTGCTCTTATCTTTTGAAAAGTAATTAAGGTTCAAGAGGAACTTATATTTTAATTTTAGTCCTTTTTGAATAATGTTGAAACAATGTTTGCTTAGTTTGGACTAAAGTGCAAATTACCCAATGTGAGGGGTTAACTTGCAAATGTTACTTGATAAATGTTCCTAATGTGTTGAAGCATCATGAGAATGAAGATGATGCAGAGGTATGGCTTGGGAAAGCCTGAGTAACAAGAAAGAGCTGATTAAGTAATGTTTTTGCATTAAAACCTAGTTTTGGTTCAATGTGCAATTTACCCAAAACCCAGGGTTCAATATGAAAATTACTACTTCAGAATAGTCCCTAATGTTTCTTGGCATCATGCATATCAAAGAAAATGAGAGGGGTGACTCATTTGTATGTTTTTGGAGGAGAGAGAATCTTGATATTAAAATAATCAAGATTTGAGCATAATTGGAACTTTACTTCAATTATATGCAAAAATAAATATATTAATTGAAGTGCCATTCAACCAAAACTAAAATGGTTGAAATCCATATATGTGGACGACCATGTGCCTTGAAAAGGCACGAAAATATCTAAGGGAAGTGGATAACTCACTCACATTATTATAAGAAAAAGAAATATCCACTCACTTATGGATATTATTATAATATGATTTAAGGTGCTTAATTTGCTTTTCTTTAAATTATGGATAATTGATAATAATAAGAGGAAAAAAGGATAGCCTCGTCCCTAAGGAATAAAAGGGTGAAAGTGGCAAGGATATGGGGGAGATAATTCCTACTTTCTCTCTCCTAATTGAATTTTTAATAAAAATTGCATATAAGCTCATTTATCCATAGAGTAAAGGGGGAATTTCGAATTCACTTCCACCCTTTGCTTGCAAAACGACCTTGGGATCTTGGGAGCAAGAGGAGAACGAGACCCAACCTTTTGGTAAGCTTCTTGACCCTCTTTCACCTTGAATCTATGGTGGAAATCACAAATCAATGCTTGATTTCTTCTTTTCTTCACTCCATCTTCAACCCTAGCCAATCTTTTCACCCAAAAGCATGAGGACAAGCCTAGGGGTAGTTGCAAAAGCTTCATACACCATTGTTGACGTGAAGCTCCAAGCTTTAAAGCTCAATTGGAGGTGGGTTTTATAACTTGAACCTTTAATATTGTTATTGCATTCAATTCCTTATCAAATGTTGATCCTTTCTTTATTCTCGAAATTTTATTTGGTTGATGGATGCAATCACCATAAAAATCACAGAAAGTTTTGTGAGTTTATACCTTGATGATGATGACATCATCATAAGCACACACCTCCCCAAAAATCATTTGCAAACAGTTTTGAAGATCTTGATCCAAACGGTTTCACCAAACCGTTTGGAGACTAAACGGTTTGTAAACCGTTTAGAGATTTGAACCCCAAACCATTTAGGATGGTTGACCGTTTGGATGGGTTGACTGTTTTAGGTCAGAACCCTAGCACATGTTTTATAAGGATCTAATGGTTCCAATTGATTGAATTAATATTTGGACAATCATCTAATTAGAAACCCTAATCGGGTTGAGTGCTGATTTTGTAACTAATTGATTTAATTCTTTGGGTTGATTAACCCAAACGGTCTCAAGACCATTTGGAGGTCAACCAAGACCGTTTGGAGGTCTAGGGTTGAGTATGGTGAAGTATTTGAGGACCCCAAGATATCAAATGGTAATGCAATCAATAGCTAGTCTGATGAGCAATTCAATGGTGCAAACCCTAATTGAACTTCACCAATTTTTAATGATAGATGGGGAAAACGGTCTCAAGACCGTTTGGAGGTCATCCAAATGACCTCAAGACCGTTTGAGGTCAGGACATGCCCAAATTTAATGATGGACCAATGATTTCTAAGCAATTAGTTCCACAATGACTAATATTGAAGGTTCATCGATTTCAACCCTAATTCAATTGGGTTCAAAACCCTAATTGATGATCAATTGAATATTGAATCAATTGAAGGATGATTCATTAATCTCACTTGAAGCATGGTGATTAGGTTCAAATGATGAGTAGTTACATGGATTCAATTGATGAGGGAGTTAACCTTGGAAACCCTAAATCGATGTGAGAGGTTGAGACCCTTTTTGGTCCAATCAGTTTTGGGGAGGTTTGGACCAAACGGTCTCAAGACCGTTTGATTCCAAACAGTATCAAGACCGTTTAGGACCAAACGGTCTCAAGAACGTTTGGGACCAAACGAACCCAAACTGATTGAGACTCAAACGATTTCAAACACCTACTTTGTCAAACGGTTTCAAGTACTAACTTTGCCAAACGGTTTCAAACCGTTAGACCAAGACCGTTTGGAGGTTTAAACAATCTTAGACTATTTGAAGGTTATCCATGCAAGACTATTTGAGGTCTGGTTGGTCAAGACCGTTTGGGGTCTAAGTGACCAAGACCGTTTGAGAAATAATTAACCAAAACTGTATGGACACTTAAGGTGTTTAATGATCAATTGTTTAATTGAATATTACATGATGTAATTCAAGGATGATTATGGTATTTGTACCCTTATTAAAATAGGGTGATTAATACCTTGTGAATGATTAATCCTTATGATTAAGGAAGTAGTGACATAATACATGGTGTCAACCTTTCAATCAAATTGAGTTGACTTAATACAATCAAGTCTGATGTAAATATCATTCTATAAAGGATGAGAGATAAAGAGAACTTCTTACATGAACAATAATCATGTAGAGTTTAAGTCTCAACATTTCCAACATGAATGAATGTGTAATTAGGGTATAATTCTTGATAAAGAGACCTTGAACCCTAATTAAGAAGGTTAATGAACCCTAACCCTAATTCAGGGGAATATAATGTAAAATCCCAATTATGGGAATGGGGAGTGAAACCCTAATTGGGATTAGCATCTCCAATTGATATGAATTGAGAAACCCTAATTGAGGGTGATTCTATGAGAAACCCTAATTGAGGGTGATTTCATGAGAAACCCTAATTGAGGATGATTCCATGAGAAACCCTAATTGAGGGTGATTCCATGAGAAACCCTAATTGAGGGTGATTCCATGAGAAACCATAGTTGAGGGTGATTCTATGAGGAACCCTAGTTGGGATGAATAGTAAACCCTAATTATGGGCATTTTGATGTGAAAGCCTAATGATGAGAAATGGTATGAGAAATCCTATCCCTAATGATGAGAGTTGGTATGTGAAATCCTAACCCTAATAAAGGGTGATGGTATGGGAGACCCTAATCCTAATAATGGAATAGTAACTAATACATTGATAAGAGAAATACCTAAAGTGATTGATTATAGATAACCTTATAGAAAGCAATGTCTTAACCTGAGATGAGTCCATATCATTAAGGATAGTTGGATAATTCTAATGAGTATTCTATAACCTATGCACTTTATGATAAAGGCGATAGGTTAGTGGATAAAAGTATTAATATAGGAAATATCTTAATACAATACAAGTTGATAAAGTTAAGTAAGTTGGAAATAATAAGTAAAGTAATACTTCAAGACATCATAGATATCACCTGTAGCTCTTTAAGAAAGATATTAATGGTTACCTAGTGAGAGGTAACAAGATGTTTTATGGGCCTTGTGAGCCATGATGTTAATTGTTACCTAGTGAGAGGTGACAAGATATTAAATGTGCTCTGTGAGCCATGAGAATGGTTATTGCCCTATGTGAGGTGACAAGATGTGGTAATCTGTAATAATTGCACATGGTTGGTATAATCCAATACCTGGAATAATGTCACAGGATTGACATAGTTCAATAAATGGAATAATATCACAGGATTGGTTAAATTCCAATACCTGGAATAATATCACAGGATTGGTTAAATCCCAATACCTGGAATAATTCACATAATTGGTTAAATCCCAATACCTGGAATAATATCACAGGATTGGTTAAATCCCAATACCTGGAATAATATCACAGGATTGGTTAAATCCCAATACCTGGAATAATATCACAGGATTGGTTAAATCCCAATACCTGGAATAATATCACAGGATTGGTTAAATCCCAATACATGGAATAATATCACAGGATTGGTTAAATCTCAATACTTGGAATAATATCACAGGATTAGTTAAATCCCAATACCTGGAATAATATCACAGGATTGATTAAATCCCAATACCTGGAATAATACGATGGTATCGACTTCATCCTCGCCAGCAGCCTGGAGACATCTCGATGCCATCGACTTGGGTGTCGATGGTATCGACTCTGTATTGCTCTTCTCGGCTGACAACCTGTGGCTTGGTCGATGGTATCGACATCCGTCGATGGTATCGACGGATGTAGATACTTGTTTTTCCTGAAATTGCACAACAAGACCAAATAAATCCACACGATTTATGATAAGATGATCAATAATGCTTAAAATAATAAAATAAAGGGGATTTGATATAAAATGATGGCAAAGACCAAATAAAGTGAATTATGCAATAATATCCATGAAAATGAGTAATTAAGGCACAAAACACATATGAAATCGGTCTATAAATGCGACTCAAAATCATCGCATCAAACTCCCCTAAGCTTAAACATTGCTCGCCCTCAAGCAACTAATCCTTAGAATAGAATTGCGAATGTCAACTAACAATCAAAATACCAACCCACCTCACAAATGACTCCCACTGGACGTTCTCAAACCGACCTACCCTAATCACAGAACAGTAATTACCCTATAGGCGACAATAACCATCAATAAAAGAAATTATCCTTCAAACCGATGAACACTATCACATAGGGCAGTTAACATAATAAAGTTCGCCGATTCAGCCATGGTGCATCTTGTGATCACCTAAACTACGTTGCTCGCCCTAACTACCATCTACATGGAAGCCGTCCTCCTTATACACATGAGTGAGGAGAATATCACGGTGGACTACCAATCCGAGCAACGGGTGGATGGAATGGGTGGTTCATGGGAGAATTTGGAAGTATTACACAGTTTCAAAATGCATATAACAAAATGCCCTAAATGATGCAAATGCACATTAAGAATGCCCTACTGCCTAAAAGTGGGTGAAATGATGCATGCACTAACCTTCTACCTCAAAATGAGATAGAAATCTACTCAAGCCACATCATGTACTCAATTCCCCTTTTATACAAGTGATATCATTCCTTTCTCCCTCTTATTCCTTTTCTTTCCAACTCTCCCTTGTTTTTTTTTTCATGTTTCCAGAAATTTTTTTTTCTTTTTTTTTTCTTTGCCCATATATCCATAATTGTTTAGAGATACATATGTAAGGCCATTTTCTTTCCAATTGGAGATATTTGCCTTATTTCGAGGGTATGGAACAAATTAGATCACCTATTTAGGAAAACTGAGATACATGGTGTGCTTATGCATGAAAATCATGAAATTGTGAGTGCAACTACATGACATGCACCTAAGGGTAATATGCATGTATCACTATATATTTTTTTCATTATTCTATGCAAAAACATGAAAATAACAATGCAAAACCTATCTACATGCCATGCACGCAAAAGAAATTGAAACTGCACTTTACTTCCAATTCTTGGGTGGATTATCGGAAATGGGGTGGAATGATCACAAGATTAAGTGACTGAACCTTAAAAGAAAATTATGTGTCCCTCCTTATTGACATGTGTAGTAGTTTAAAGGGTTCTTTCTCTTACATCTGATTAAGGTCTCATTACCATTTGATTAGGTTAGGCTCAAACAACCGTTACTATCCACTTTTCATGAGTCAATGGGGGTGTGGGTATGACATATTGCTTCAAAGTTGACATAATCAATCATTTTCATAGAACAAGTTCCCCAAGGACAACCAAGTAAAGCTATCCAAATGACACAGAATTTTTTTTTCAATTCCCTTAATTTCCCCATGAAAACAACAAGATGACAATTTTACGACATCCACAATTACACTAGATAGATGTGGATCCTAAATGAAAACTTAAAATTGCAAAAACAAATAACAAAGCAGAAACTAAAAACAACTAAAGAAAAGATAAAAGATAGAGCTGTTCCAGCCACCCCCCTAAGCTTGAATCCGACTATGGCCTCATAGTCAAAAACCAACTTAAGGGTGGAACAGTGATACCCTGATCAATCTTGCGGAGGCGGTGGTGGGTATTGTGGTGCCGTAGGATCCCAAGACGGGTACTCCCCCTGGAAGCTTGGATCATATTGGGTCCTCGGCGGAGGCTGTGGATAACCTCCAAAGTAGTCTCGACTCCAGTAGTGGTCGAAGAAGGGCTCCTGCTGCGTCTCTATCCGCTGCAACCGGTTGTGCATTTGTTCTTGGTTGGCGAGGATGAGCCGCTCGTTCTCGAACATAGCCCTTTGATTATCAAGCAACCGGCCCGTTGTCTCATGGATGCCGGTATACAAAGTCATATGCTGGTGCTGCGTCTGCTGGATGTCCTGCAGCATGGTATACATCCCTTGCATGGAGTAGGGATCCGCAGCTGGCTGCTCTTGCTGTGGTGATGGCGGCGGGGGCTGAGATGATGAAGATGCTCCCGGGTGCATCCTAGGACGCTTCCGTGGTGCCACACGTGCTCGAAGAGGTGTGAAAGCCTCCTCGTCTTCCTCGGCCTCGCCTTCTTGGTCTTCACCTCCGCCTTCTTCTTCCGAGGACTCGATGGCTATGATGGGCCATCGGAAATGCTGCTTGCCCTCGATGTGGAAGACGTCGTCCGGCAGGGATGCCTCCTGGTAAGCTTGGTTGACGTGGCAATGAGCGTACGCCAACCCGTCCCGGATAAGAATGAGGTTTGAACGGTGCAAGTGTTGCACGTTCACCTTACTCCGCGTAGAAATCGGAGTCATGGACTGAAAGTTCAGCCCCAAGTAAAGCGCCAACCCGGTGACCAAACCACCAAAATGAATTGGAGCCTTCCTTGTGCTCCGCTTCACCGCCATGACGCGCTGTAACCAGAATGCTCCCCAGTTGCACTCTTGACGTTTCAGGAGGGCGTACAGAAAGAACAAGTCGCTCTCCTGAAACTTGCTCAAAGCAAGATCGCTCCGCCCGAAGAAGGTCAAGCTAAGCATCCTATGCAATACCCGGACGAACGGGTGCTCAAAATCAGCTACCGCGGCATTGTGGTAGCTCACGGTCTTCCCTGCCGGCACTGTAACTAGCTCGGCAAAGATTTTGTCGTAGTCAGTGCGGGCGTCGGGGCGTCGGTGATTGTGGCGGCTGTGGTTCCAGTTGAAGATGGCGTTGAACTGCTTCAACGTGATGTTGTAATTGTTGTTGAAGAGTCGGAAGGACACCCTTCCCTGGATCCACGTCTGGTCCGATGGCACCACGTCATTTGGTACGACGCAGATATCAAGAGACGCCATGAACTCGGCCACCAGTTCCTTGTATGTGGGCCATTCGCCAAAGAACGGCTGCCCATCCGCATGACAGTCCATCTCATATATGCGACCGGTGTGCCGCGCTTGCCCGGCCAACACATAGGCCAAGTCGGCCTCGAATCCCAGGTCCCTGATCATTCCCCGGTCCACATACCGGGTGGCCTCGAACTTCCGCTTCATTATCTCCTCGTATACCTTCCTTACATCCATGTTGGCATGAATGAGGCGTGGACGAGAGATGGAAGCGGTTGGAGGAGGAACAAACTCCTCGATCTCCCTGGGGTGCACGCTTGATGAAGATGCTCCGCCCGTATGCACCATGATTGCGAGAAGAATGAGATTGGGAGAAAAGAGCTCGGTGAAGATCTTCGCTCGATGACGCTTCTCCGCAGGTGTAGAGGGCTCGGGGGAGTGCTCGGCGCAATGGGAGATACTTGCTCTGTAGGTGTGATGTCATATGACGTTGCAAGTCCCCTTAAATAGACTTGATCGGCGCCCCTGTTGACCCGTCGATACCATCGACGCGGGTCGATGGTATCGACATGTCTCGCGGGTAGCCGCATCTGTCGCTGGTATCGACGGCTGACGTTTGCTGGATCGAGAAACCCGGATCGCTGACGGGTCGATACCATCGACATAAGTCGATGGTATCGACGCAGCACCCGGATCGCTGACGTGGCTGTTGCGATCGTCGTCGATGTCTTCATGCGGATCGGTGACATGTCCGTCGATGCCATCGACGGGTGTCGATGGTATCGACTTGCTTTTATTGCGACACCTCCGTTTATTGCATTCAACCTGTGATGATGTCGATACCATCGATGAGGCCGTCGATGGTATCGAGTTGACTGAGCAAAATTCGTCTGAATATCTCCAGAGATCTCGATGGTATCGAATGAGGTGTCGATACCATCGACACTTTTATTGCGACCTGCCTGTGACCATGTCGATGCCATCGACGGGGCCGTCGATGGTATCGACGCAGTACGATTTCTGCTGGTGTCAACCTGAACCCATGTCGATACCATCGAATGATGTGTCGATGGTATCGACCCTGCCTGTTCCTGCACATTTAACAAACGGATCAAGGTATCATTTTTAAACTAAAAAGTAAACAAAATAAAAGCAAACTACACCTAACATTAAACTATCCTAATGTACCAATGGTTGGGTTGCCTCCCAACAAGCGCCCTTGTTTAATGTCCTAGGCTTGACATAAAGATACCTTTAACCTGGGTTGTCAAGAGATGTCTCCAATGAGTCATGTGGCAATTTGAATTGAACTCGATCCTGTCCAATCCCCAAGGTCAATGTACCTCTCCCAATTGCAGTGATTACATCAGCCGTAGCTTGGAACGACCTTCCCAATAGCATCTCACCTCCTTCCAGCTCATGCATGTCCATGACCACAAAGTCAACAGGGAAGATGAATTTGTCGACCTTGACTAACACGTCCTCGCATATACCTTGTGGCTTCACAATGGATCCATCCGCCAACTCAATTGTCATAGATGTTTGTGTTGGCTTCTTCAATCCCAGCTTTTGAAAAGTGGCAAGTGGCATAAGATTAATGCTTGCCCCTGAGTCACACTGAGCTCGTGGGAAGTGTTGATCACCTATTGAACATGGAATATAAAAACTCCCCGGATCTTTCTTCTTCTCCGGTAAACTCCCAAGGATGATTGAGCTCACCATTTCATTCATCCGGCATACATCGATGTCTTTAATCCGCCGCTTTTTGTTGATTATTTCTTTGATAAACCTCCCATAGGCGGGAACCTTCTCAATCATTTCCACCAACGGAATGTTGATATGTAGTTTTCTGAACATCTCCAAGAATTTTCTATAATGCCGGTGCTCTTTCTTCGGCTTAGGATTAACCACATTTGAAACATCTTCTGCCTCAACACGCCTATGAGGTGGCACATAAGAGCTTTTCGGGGGTACCTCCCCTAAGCTTGCTTCAATCATTCCCTCGGACGTGGGCTTTGGCGAGACATCATCAATAGTAGCAGCTTGTTGTGGTTCCTCTCTCGCCTCAGATGTCTCCACATGTGCACAAACAACCTGCACCTGCTCATCTTGCCTAGATGGAGATACCATACTCACAACTCTCTCTGATTTTCTGAAGAAATGGTTTCCGCCCGGCAATCTATAGTACGTGCGTGGATATGGTATCGCCGGTGTTGCATTCACATTGAAAGTCATTTTTCTTTCTTCTACAACTTCTTGCACCTGAGATTCCTCATTTCTTACCACCGACATGTACTTAACCTGATGATTTACTTGGGCCACATTTGCATTCTCGGTTGGTCTCTGTTGATTGGCGTTCTTGATGGCCGCCACTTCACTGGAGATCTGTGCCACGGTAGTTTCTAATGCCCGCATTTTTGCTCCATGGCTTTGTAGCGTCTGCCCAAACTTGGTTAGAATTTCACCTTGAGATTGCAATTGCTTACCAAACATGGCCATCATCTCCTGGTTCTGCTGTACCATTTGACTCAGTAGTTTAGTGTTCTTATCTTCAACTCTTGGATGTGGCTTCGCCTCCGGATCTTGTTGGAAATTATTAGAATCCTTCCAGGAGAACTTTTTGTCTCTCCTCCATGCATAGTCATTGTTTCTGTAGCCCTGTTGTTGCATGAATTTAACTTGGGCTTCCTCATCCTCAGATGCATCTTCCTTAGACAGTAACTTCTTGGCTAGGAGATCTAACTTATCATTCAGCTCCTTGACTGCTTTAGATTCCCCTATCACTCGAACATGCTCAACTTTATCCCGGTCACCCCATGATTGTTTTCTGGACATGTTCTTTAAAATCTCCCAGCACCTGTCATCAGTGTTGTTTAAGAAAAATCCGGACCCGGCTGAATCCAAATTGCTCCTATCGTGCTCGGAGAGAGCAAAATAGAAGATCTTCACCTGTGTCTGTTTATCAAGCCCGTGGTGCGGGCACCTTCTCAACATGACTTGGAACCGCTCCCAAGTCTCAGAATATGTTTCACCGGCCTGTTGGGTGAAGTTGTGGATCTTCCTGATCATGTCATTGGTCTTCTCAGGAGGGAAGAACCTCTCGAAGAAAACCTCCACCATGTGATCCCATGACTCAACAAACTCGTCGTCGAGGTTGTGGAGCCACTCTCTTGCTACTCCCGCCAAGGAACTGGGGAATAACTTGAGATAGAGCACATCCTGCGGAAAGCGATCTATCTTCACCATATCACAGTTCTCCACAAACTGACTAATGTGTGCCACTGGATCTTCATTTTTCAGTCCGTGAAATGCATTGGATTTGACCAAGTTAATCAGTGCTGGGTCGATCTTGTATGTAGGTATGTTTAGCCCCTGTTTCTTTATAGGCCCCTTTGATGCAGAGGAAGAAGATGCCTTGATCTTCTCCCATATTGTCTGTGCTTCAGCCATTACTTCTTCTTGTTCTGGCTCAGATTCAGAATGTATATCCCTGTGGTGTTCCTCCTCGTAGTAGTCCTCGTCCTCTGGTCCCGCAGATGGAACCTCAGGTGTGCGATTCACGTAGTCTCGACTACGTGTGTGCACCATGCAAAGTACCTGAAATATGGAAATAGGGGTTCAGTACAATGCTTTGAACGAGTTAACACAATTATAGAGAAATAAAGGAATTTTTAAAATTGTTTTAAAATTAATAAAAAAATGTGGCCTAGAATGGCCGCTCTTAGCACTCAAAGTGCCAATAATTCACCGTATCCCCGGCAACGGCGCCAAAAACTTGACGTGTATTTTACTACGCGTCGAGTAATATAGGCCTTGTGAGGCCCGAGTCGAACTCAGGGATACGTGAATTATTGGAGACTTCTACTAACTAATCGCAATCAGCTAGACCGATTAACAAAGTAAGGTTTTGTTGTTCAAATTAAAAGAAAATAAAAATCAAACAAAGAAAACAATCAATTAAAGGTTAATTTAATCAATTCAAAGGGATATCTTTAGGATGGCGGTTTCACCGTGAGTCAACATTGTACTAGGTTTCATATAATTCCTCACACTTCTCTCTCTATCCGGGTAGTGGCCTGAAATGAGAATTACCCACTGTCGTGATGTAATCCACTACTTAGATTTAGGTTGATTCCATCGTCATAGTAATCATTCCCCTAAACTAAGCGCATTAAGATCGGTCCCTCAGTTCCCACCATTAATTTTACAACTCCTTTGTCAAGGGTTTTATTAATTAATGTAGAATTCGTCTCTTTTCAACCATTAATCCTTCTGTCGAAGTGATTAAGGGCATTAATTTATTATTATGGTGATCAAGCATAACAATAGCAATAGAGAAAACGAATTTATACCACGGATATGAGAGAAAAATATGAATTATCAATCTAAAATCATCATACAATGTATCCCCGGGCTACTCCCGGTCCTAAAGATTGAGGGTTTTAGCCTCTCATGTTCATCTTACACGAATACATGGTAGAAATTGGGGAATTCATAAGAAAAACGTGAAATAGATGGGAAAAACCCCTGAACGGAGAAGAACCGGTGGATCCTTGGCGTAGAACACAAACTTTCCCCGCCTGTCGGTGGTGGAAATTGTCTTCGGCAGCGTCCGAATCAACCGGGATGAGCTTCTCGGCCTCCGTTCTCCTTTCTCTCCTCCTCGGCACTCGTGCAATCCAAAAATGAGATGATCATCACGTCCGGGCGGCCGTCATTAGGTATAAGTCCCTAATTAGGTCGTCAAATAACAACTGCCGTCCGATCGAAATCAAAACAAATCCAACGCATATCTGCCGGCGTCGATACCATCGACGCGGGTCGATGGTATCGACCCAGCGGATTAGCGGCAGCTTTCCTTTCTTTTATTCTGGGCGCCTGTGGTGATCTCGATACCATCGACTTGGGTGTCGATGGTATCGACTCCTTTAGCGTCGGTTGTTGTCGTTTAGCGACGCTGTAGCTCTCCTTGTGTCGATGGCATCGACTTGCGTCGATGGTATCGACTTCATCCTCGCCAGCAGCCTGGAGACATCTCGATGCCATCGACTTGGGTGTCGATGGTATCGACTCTGTATTGCTCTTCTCGGCTGACAACCTGTGGCTTGGTTGATGGTATCGACGGATGTAGATACTTGTTTTTCCTGAAATTGCACAACAAGACCAAATAAATCCACACGATTTATGATAAGATGATCAATAATGCTTAAAATAATAAAATAAAGGGGATTTGATATAAAATGATGGCAAAGACCAAATAAAGTGAATTATGCAATAATATCCATGAAAATGAGTAATTAAGGCACAAAACACATATGAAATTGGTCTATAAATGTGACTCAAAATCATCGCATCAATGTCATAGTCTAATACCTGGAATGGTTGTATGAGATTGATAATGATTTAATCTGAAATGTTTATACAGGATTGGATAAGTCTAATACCTAGCAAAGACATGGAGTCTATAACTAAGGATTCACGTAGTCCAATACCTGAATAAGACATGATGATATATAATCACATGACTAGCACAATTGAATATATGTTTAGTAGATTGGCTAAGGCCAACAGATGAAAATAAGAATGAATCATGAGTGACCCATCAGAATGATGAGTGTCATAAGCAAAGTTTGAGATGTCGAAGATGTATGAAATATAAATGATATACATGTTCTTCCTATTCCTTATAAAGAAAATAGATGATTTACTGCTCTATTATAGATAGATGCAATACTTTAAAGATGAGAATGATATAAAATGCTTATATTCTGTTCAGATTTATATTATAAACTATAATAATAATGTTTCTGGCAGAGAGTTATATCTCTTGCTGGGGTAATTTTCAATTGTCTCACCCCCGTGGGATCCAACATTTTTTAGGTGGACGAGCACGGAGGAGATTGAGAATATCTTGTAGAAGAAGAACTTCAGCAGTAGTAGGTACAACAACAACAACTCAGGTGGAGTGTGTTGTTTGTCGTATTCATAGATAGAAGTCCTATTTGTCGTCTCTGTACTCTCAGGTCCTCAGATTTTATAGTTAATGCTTTTAATGAATCATTTTGAGATTTTGGCTTAATGCCTCGAGGTTCTTATGTTGTCTGTGTTTAACTTTTAATAAGGCAGTTGATGTTGTAACCCTTGAGAACATATAGTACAAGATATGAACTTATGAACCAAGATGTAAATGTAATATGTTGGTTCTTATTGAAAGAGTTTTCCTATGATTGGATTTCTATGAAAAAGGTTTTAATTTTTAGTGATTTTCAGTAATCCACTGCAAATGATCACTTCCTCTTAATTAATCTTGTTTTTGTGAGTTGGATGCCAAATGCATACTCCGCCTCACTCTTTTCCTCTTCGGGCACTCCATTCTCCACCTCAACACCCGATCTTACCTTCACTTCAATATCTTTCCCCTCGTCACTTCCATTTCATCCCTTCTCACCTGGGATGTCACCACCATTTCTGTAAGGACCCTGACCTTCGTTTTGGGCTTACCCTATTTGTTTTTCCTAAACCTTGTGCTTAGTTGCTTGTGAATCACCTTTAGTGGTGATTAGGGTTTGCTTATGTTTTGTTGGGAGTTGAAGGTGCTACTTGCAAAATAACCTAAGTTAGGGTTGAAGAGAAAGTTTGTCACCTAGAGAGATGTCTTTCTCTCTCTTTGCTTCCTCTAGAGTTGAGAGGAAGGTTTGGGCTCATACCTTGAGTTGTCTTGGGCTTTGTTGAAGCTCTGTTGGGCTTGGTTGAGCCTTTCTAGGCCTTGCCTTGCTTTGAGGAGCCCTGTATCGGGCAATGATGCTTTGTGTCAACCATGGGGTATCGCCCATGGGGGTGTCGAACAAGGTGATGGTGGTGTTTCGGCCTTTGACCTTGTTTGACCTCCTTGCCTTGGTTGTGTCACCCTAGCTTGGACATGTGGTTGAACCTTGGTTGAGTGGTGGCATAGCATGTGCATGTGTTTTTCAAAGTGGTAAAACATGTGGACAAGTGTCCCTTGGTAAGGTGACACCTTGCCTTGGTTTAACCTTGACCCTCATCTATATATGCCTTGCCTTTCTCTTCCTTGGGAACCCTTTAGCTCTTTTGTTGCTCTTCCCTCCTTGTGTGCACGACACACCTTTGTTGGAGATCTTGGTGGCCAATCCTTTCCCCGTGGTGGAGATCCCTTCTTCTTTCTCTAGCTTGGTGGCCAAACCCTAGGTGGGTCTTGTTCTTTGGTAAGCATCTTCCCTCTCTCTTTAGCATCTTCTTCTCCATCTTGCCTACCCTTTGGCCATGGTGGTTATGGTTCTTGTTCCTTTTCTTGAGGTGGCCGAAAGTGGTGTGCTTGGAGCTAGGAGCTTGAAGCTTGGAGCTTTGGAGCTTGAAGAGTTTGCTTAAGGTGGGTTACATAACTTCTAACCCTAGCTATACTACCTTCTTTATGTGGCATGATTCCTATATGTTGATGATCGGCCATTGCATGTTATGTTTCTTGCTCTAGTACATGTTGTTGATCTTATGGATATAGTGAGCATGATGTGGTTCATGTTGTTGATGGTTTATATGCCTTCACACCTAATTGGCCGAACCATAGTTTGGGGTTTCCTTGTTGAGAAATACTCCTTTCTCTCCTTGGTCTAGATAAGTGAGTTTGAGCTCTAGTGATGTAGGCAATACCCCTCTCTCATTTTAGTTGAGAGGTGAGTCTACATTCTAGTTTCTTGGGCAACACCCTCCTCTCACCATGGATTTGAGAGGTGAGCTCTTGGATATGTGATGACCTATGTTGAGGTTGATCCTTATGGTTGCATGATTTATGATAGTGGTTGTGCAAAACCCCTCTCTCTTGGTTGTTGAGAGGTGATCCGATCTTCTTGATCAATTAGGGTTTGGTGCCCTTGTGCTTGAGGTTGAAGATGACCATGTTGGGTTGTGCCTTGCACGATATGACCTTGGAGTAGTGTTTCCTGATAGCCTTGTCTTGGGTTGTACCCTTGACCGATACACCTAGTTGAGATGGTTGGTTTGATGTCCAATATGGTTCTCTTGGCTTGAGATAGAGCTTGGGCGACACACCTTATATCTTGTGCTCTGAACGATACATCTTTAAGTAAGGTTTCTCGATACCCCTACCTTGTGTTGATCTTTGGCCGATCTAATATGGAGTTGAGATGGTTGGCTTGGTGCCCATTATGCTTTAACTGATATGGAGCCTTGTAGCCCATCCTTGTGTTGGGCGATATGGTTTAGTTGTGGTGATGCCCGATATGGGTTAAGTGGAAACCCTAGTTGTTGCTTTGATAGAGGCCGATATGGAGTGCTTCCTGGTTGACCGATTGGCTTCCTTGAGGTGCCTTTGTGTCACCTGCGTCATGAACATGTTGGGCGACACAGTTTTGGCTTGGGGATCCATGACCTCGTTTGACACAGTGGTGAGAATGGGTGCCCATTTCAACACTAACCCTAGCTAGCCGGTAGGGTTGTAGCTGATACACCTCTTAGCTGGTTGCACGATACACCTTGTGTCCCTGGTATGCACAACAAGGTTGCATGTTAACGCCATGTTCTCTAGTTGCATGATACACCTTGGGCATTGGTTGGATATCTTCTAGGGTTGGTCGATATGTGGCTAAATGCCTAGGCCGGTAAGCTTTTGGTGAAGGTTGTTACCCTGCTCGATACCACCTATGGTGAGGGACGCGCTACCCGCTACACTTTTAGCGAAGGTAGTAGGAGCTTTTAGTGAGGGTTATTGATAACTCGGGAACCTAGTAGATAGTTCTTGATCATGTAACTACATCTTTGATGAGAATAATGATATGGTTTAACTACCTTGAGCCTGCAATTGTGTTGGTATGAGACATGAGGATAGGTTGTGAACCAGGTATGTTTGGAAGATCATGATGTTGTTACATATGATGTTTCTTCACATGATAATGTGACACATGTATATGATCACAAGTATGGGGCATGATATATCTTTATGATTGATGATAAAACTATGATTTCTATAGCTTATGTGCAATATACTCATAGATGTTGCTTCATACTTGATGGCTTCAGTTATCTCTATGGATGTGTATACTAACCGTGTAGGTATACTATGTGGATTCATAGCCTGGTAAGAGCTATGGGATATATATGCCTTGACTATCACAATGTGATGATAATCCTTGTTAATGAGATAACATGTTGATAGGTCTGAGGACCTGATAAAGGGTGAGTGCCTAGTTGAGGTGTTATCCTCTGATGATAAGTTAAGGGATGTGTTACCAGAATGCTGATGCATGATTATGATGCCTTGAGAGGCAGTGGTTGTTATTATGAGGGATTGAGATCCCAGGATAGTATGATGATGGCATTGATGATGTAATTCTATAAGGCTATGTTTATACTTTGGTTGCCTCAACAATTGGCTTAAAATATACTAATTAATTATAGATGAACATATCATGTAGTTTTCCCTAGCCATAGAGCCATCATCGTCAGTATTTGGTGATGGTTAAACAGGTTTATCCTGTGAGATTACCTGGAGCGCATATTGTTGAATATGTGAGGTTTCCCCTAGCCTAAAATAGGAGGGTTTGAGTGCAGATGTGGTTGCAGACTCAGGATATATGGAGCATGGTGAATAGACCCATGGCTCAGGATATGTGATGATGAGCATGATGTGTTCATGGCTCAGATATATGTACTAGCACCTATGATGAGGTGAGCTAGAGATATGGGTAGCTTGCGGAGCTGACCCAAAAGCTGAGGCCCTATAAGCATAAGATTGCGGTCTTGTTTGATGATTTGTGTACTGACCACGAGAAGGTGAGGTCATGGAGTCCGGATATCCTTAGACCTTGTATGGCACCGGATTGGGCTTCACAGCCAATGGTTGGATTTGAGTAGGGAAGGCTCACTTCCTTAGGGCATAATAAAACGTAATCCAGCCGAATAGTATATCTTGTTTGGAGCAAAATATGGAACATTGATTGAGGCCTTGCTTATATATATGATCTAGTTGTACTATGCAATTTTGTGTACGATCCTTATGTATTGTGATAAGTTCTTATAAAGCTTATCTTGTCAATCATGTTCCATAATGAAATACTTGGTTATATGCCTCCCAGATATCTTGTTAAGCTTGATGGTAATAATAGTCTTGCTCAGTATGTTGCTCTTGTTATACGCTTTATTAGTTATCTGTTGTTGTTGCCTTAACCTTCTGAGGTTTTATAGTTTCGGCGGGGAGTTATGTTTCTCGCTGGGATTGTGTGTCTCACCCCGTTGGTTTACACCCTTTTTAGGTGATCGCTCTAGACGTGGTGGTGGTCGTGAGGTTGCGGACGAGCAGCAAGAAGAGCAGTAGAAGGCAAGAGATGGACATGCTGTTGTTTTGATGGTTTGATAGTAGAGTCCTAGAGTCATCCTTGTACTCTCAGGTCCTCGGAGGTGTTTGATGACATTTCACGATGTCTGGATGTTGTAATCTTGTATATTCTACTGCTGGTCGTACGTGGCCGTTATGTATGTATAAACAGGTGTTGAATTCTGGTGCTGACAGTATATCTGGTTTCGATAAGCTGTGGACCTATAACAGGGCTTGTGAGTGTTGATATAATGTGCTTTCTCTACAAGATCTGGATGTAAAAGTTTCCTTGAGTATGCTTTCCGCAATCAGTTTTAATTAACCCGTGTTTTGGGTAATATGAGGTTTCACATGTTTTCACGTGTCATCTCATTGTCTGTGTGATGGCGAGGTGTCACAGTTTGTTTGGTATCAGAGCTCTAGGTTCGCTGAGTCTACAGGGATCTAGGACTAGGTTTGTGTCTGTTCTTGTGAGTTTCCCAGATTTTTTTACAATAACCTTCTGCTCTCAGCAGAAGATAAAGCTTAAATATGTCTGGAAACCATGAAGAACATGCTGCCGAGAGTAGCGATGCTGCATCAGTTGATGGAGCATGAGGGCAGACACATGAAGATTGGGTGCCTGAGGTCCCCCAACTTGACCCAGCCATTCTTGAAAACCCTGCCTACCAACAGCTTATGGGGCAGTTGATGGCTACGATAAATCACATGGTGGAAAGGTTGCCAGTGCCTCAGCCAAGAGCACATGCTCCCCATGATGAAACATCGGGTATTGGGAAGACCTTTGAGTGGATTCACCGAGTCAGAGCTTTGGATTATGCTGGAACGGCTGATCCAGCAGATGCTGATCTGTGGCTGACAGGTCTTAAGAAGGCCTACCAGATCCTCGAAATCCCCGAAGCAGACAAAGTCAAGCATGTTGTCTACCTTCTGAAGGGTAGTGTTGTCCACTGGTGGGCCATCGAGGAGGAGAAGCGACCAGGAGAGGAGATCGGTTGGGATATCTTTCAGTAAGAGTTCGTCAGCAGATACTTTCTGAAGACGTTTATGGACGAGAAGATCAACCAGTTTGAGCGTCTACGCCAAGAGACGGTGAGCATCACCGAGTATGAAGCCAAGTTCATGGACTTGCTGAGTTTTGACCTCACATGGCAGCGACAGATGATGAGCGGATTAGGCAGTTTGAGAAAGGTCTGAGTGCTGAGTTGTCAACACCTGTTGCTGCTTTAGAAAATCGGGAGCAATTTTCCACATTTGTGGAGTCCGTCCACATGATTGAATGATCTGTTAGGGAGAAAAGGGAGTCCATGACCAGGAAAATGCCTATTTAGTTCTAGGGATAGAGGTCTAGTGGCTTCAAGAAGCCAAGGTTTTCAGCACCTTCCACGATGCTGAGTTCTCGTGTACCATCACAATGGTCTCTGAGTAAGGGAAGAGTTTATGTTTCTTCACCAAAAAAGGTGCATAGTACAACTTCTTTGGCAGTGACAGGGCCATCTAGGCCACAGATAGAAGGAAGGTAATGTTATCATTGTGGACAGACTGGGCATTTAAGGTCAAATTACCCAAGGAAAGATGTTGAAGTAATACAACTGCTGAGACAGAGTCAATAAGGGTCAGACAGATAGCAGCCTAGTAGTAGCAGAGGGTGAGGACGCGGTCAAGCGTCGCAAGCAGGATCATCTGTTCAAGGAAGCAGAGGATGTGGACAACAAGCAACGACTCGATTCTATGCTATGAGTCATCCGGAGGCGATAGTCAACCCGCTAGTAGTGACAGGTTAGATGGAGTTATTTCATTCTAATTTGTCTTCTTCTTGCTTTATATCTGTTTTGGTTGACCCGGGTGCTACGCACTCTTTTATCACACATAGTCTGCTTTCTAGTTGTCCTTTACCTATTAGTTGTAAGAAAGATAGCCTGTTGTTAGAAACCCCTCTCGATGGTTCCTCGATGCTTCGAGAGGAGTGTCCGTCTTGTGTTCTGTCTTTCTCAAGACACGGTATACAAGTGGATCTTATACTACTTGATATGCATGGATTCGATGTGATCCTTGGTATGGATACCTTAGAGAAGAATAAGCTTGTGTTGGACTGTGGTTCCAAGCAGGCGGTGTTTAATGACGGTGGAGAGAAGTGGATCTTTCAAGGAGATAGGAAGATTCTTCTGACATGTTTAGTGTCAGCGATGGTGGCAAAAAAGTTGATGTGGCAAGGTTGTAAAGCATTCTTAGCTCACGTTGTGGGTACCAAGGCGAAAGGTCCTAGCCTTGAGGAGGTGACATTTGTCTGAGAGTTTGCATATGTGTTTCCTGATGAGTTCCCTGGTGTTCCCCCACCCCGAGAGATTGATTTCAAGATTAATCTGGTACCAGGAACACAACCAGTTGCATAAACACTGTATATGATGGCTCCAGCAGAGATGGCAGAGTTGAAGAAGCAGTTACAAGAGTTGTTGGAGATAGGTTTCATCTGACTGAGCACGTCTGATGCAGATTTACCATGCGTAGAAACGCAAGTGAACGCGTCGAGTAGTACAGGCCTTTGTGAGGCCCGAGTCGAACTCAGGGATACGTGCAATCGTCGGGGACTCCTACTAACTATTCACGATCAGCTAAGCCGATTAACAAGTTGAGAGTTGTTGTTAAAATTAAAAGAAAAACAAAAACAAAACAAAACAAGCAATCGATTAAATGTTGGTTTAATCAATTCAAAAGGAGATCTTCAGGGTTACAGTTTCACTGCGGGTTTTCATTGTATTAAATTCTATATAGCTGCTCAATTTTATCTCTCTATCCGGGTAGTGGCCTGAAATCAGAATTGCCCACTGTCGTGGTACAATTCACTACCTATGTCTAGGTCAGTTCCACCGTCGTAGTAACCTATACCCTAAACTAGGTGCATTATAAACGACCTCTCGGTATCCACCATTAATCTTACACCGCCTTATTCAAGGGATTTGTTAATTAATGTAAATTCCGTCTCTTTTCAACCGTTAATTCTTCTTTCAAAGCAATTAAGGGCATTAGGTTATTATTATGATGATCAAGCATAACAATATATTGGAGAACACAAAACTATACCACGGATTTAAGAGATAAGATATGAATTACTATTATAAAATCCTCATACAATGAATACTCGGGGGATTAGTCATGCATGTTCATCTCAGAGTACAATGTAGTGAAGAAAAGGGGAAACATGAGAAAAACAAAATTGAGTGGTGAAACCCCTGAACGGAGAAGGTCCAATTGATCCTTGGCGTGGAATCCACGTTCTGCCACCTTTCGGTGGTGGAATTCGTCTTCTTCAGCGTCCGGATTGGCTGGGGCATGCTCTCGTGCTCCGTTCTTCTCTCCTAGCTCTCTGGGATGTGTGCATCGGCTAATGACGTGACCCCCCAGTCAAGGGCGCTGTCCTTAGGTTTAATTCCCGAGTTAAGTCACCAATTACTCACAGTCGTACGATTGAGATCATTCTGAATCAAACTCATATCTAACGGTGTCGATACCATCGATGTGGGTCGATGGTATCGACCTAGCGCGGCATCGATTGTTCTTCTTTTCTTTCGTAATTGTGACTGATGTCATCTCGATACCATCGATGTGAGTCGATGGTATCGATGAACCTGTAGCGACGGTTTTGTCATTTTGTGTCGATGTAGCTCCTCTCATCGATAGTATCGACCATCGTGTCGATAGTATCGACTCCTTCCTCACCAGCAGCCTGATGGTATCTCGATACCATCGACATCCCCGTCGATAGTATCGACCTTGTTCTGGTCCTTGCGGTTGGCAGCCTGTGGTCCGGTCGATGGTATCGACCACCGTCGATGGCATCGACGACAGCAGATACTTGTTTTTCCTGAAATTAACACACGGAACCACATAAATCCACACAAAATATATTTTTTCGATGATTCATACTAAAAATGCTTAAATAAAGGGAATTTGACATAAAAAAGTAGCATAGACCAAAATGAATGAATTATGCAACATTAACCATGAAAATGACTAATAAATGCATAAAATGCATATCAAACAAGTCTATAAATGCGACTCAAAATCATCGCATCAAACTCCCCTAAGCTTGAACATTGCTCGCCCTCGAGCAACTATTTCTTAGAATAGAATTGCCAGAGTCAACTAAAGAACAAAGCATCACAACAGACATCCCATATGATTCCCACCGGACATTCACATACTGGCCCTCGCTAACCACATAATTATAATTACCCTAAAGGCGACAGTAATCATCCATAAAAGATGTTGACCTCAAAACTGATGAACACTATCACATAAGGCAGTTAACATAATAAAATTCACCGGTCCAGGCTTGGTGCATCTTGTGATCTTCTATACTACGTTGCTCGCCCTAACTACCATATACATAGAAGCAGTTCTCCTGATATTCATTAGTGAGGAGAAATTCACGGTGGCCTACCAATCCGAGCAACTGGTGGGTGAAATGGGTGGCTCATGGAAGAAGTGGAAGTATCATATGATTGCAACATGCATAAAACAAAAATGCCCTAAATGATGCAAATGCTCATGAGAAATGACCTAATGCCTAAGATTAGGTGGAATGATGAATGCACTAACCATCCGTCTCAAAATGATATGGATATCTACTTAAGCTACATCATGTACTCATTCATCTTAAAATGTAGGTGAGATTATGTTCCTTTCTCCTTCTTATTCCGCTTGCTTCTAAATAACTTTCTTTTTTTTCAGTTTTTTTTCTCAGATTTTTTTCTCTTTTTTTCCCAAGCCCTTATATCCATAATTGGTAATGAATAATTTATAAGGCTTACTTTTTCTGCATAACTCAAACATTTGAATTATTTAGAAGGTATGGAACATTTTAATTCACCATTATAGAATAAATGAGGTACATGACATACTTTATGCATAGAAGTTATGAATGCAACTAAATGACATGCACCTAAGGGTAATGTGCATGTATAAATATTCTAATCTTTTCTTCATTTTTCATGCAAAACATATGAAGGTGATTACAATGCAAGTCCTATCTACATGCCATGCAATCAAAAAGAGTTAAAACCGTACTTCACTTCTAATTCTTGGTGGATTGTGAAAAGAAATGGGGTGGAAAGATCACAAGATTCGTTGACTGAACCTTTGAAAAATACTATGTGTCCCTCCTTACTGACCTGTGTAGTAGTTAAGAGGTTTCTCTCTCTTACTTCAAATTAGAGTCTCATTACCATTTGGTCAGTTAAGGCTCAACAACCAATTTATGTCCACTTTCATGAATCATTAGGGATACACAGTTGTGAATTTCTATTTTAAAGTTGACAAAACCAATCATTTTCTAAGAAGTGATCAAGGTTAAACACATTCAAGCTTGTGAACACTCAAAAAATTTTAAAATTTCCCTTCATTCCCATGCACATGCACATGCAACTAAGATGACACAAGATTAAAGACATCCACGATTACACTAGATAGATTGTGGATCCTACAACAAACTAAAATTGCAAGAAACAAATGACAAGCAACAAAAACAATAAAACTAAAAACCGAGGAAATAAAGATAGAACTGTTCCAACTACCCCCCCCCTCTAAGCTTGAATTCAACTATGGCCTCATAGTCAAAAACAAATTCAAAGGTTGGAACAGTGATACCGGTTTACTCTTGTGGTGGAGGCGGGTACTGCAGAGCCGTAGGGTCCCAAGAAGGATACTCCCCCTGGAAGATTGGATCAAACTGGGCCCTGGGTGGAGGTTGTGGATAACCTCCAAAATAATTTTGGCTCCAATAGTGGTCGTAGAAGGGATCCTGCTGCAGCTCCATCCGATACAACCGATCATGTATCTGTTGTTGGTTGTTGAGGAGAATACGCTCGTTCTCGAACATCGCCCTTTGGTTGTCCAGTATCCGGTTCATAGTGTCTTGAATACCGGTATACATTATCATATGTTGTTGCTGCGTTTGCTGGATGTCTTGCAGCATAGTGTACATGCCCTGCATAGAATAGGCATCCTCGCTTGGCTGCGAGGGCAGTAGTGGTGGCGGCGTAGGCTGTGATGATGAGGATGCTTCCGTGGTGCCACTCATGCTCAAAGAGGTGTAAATGCCTCCTCTTCCTCCTCAGCCTCGTCATCATTTCCGTCGTCGCCACCGTCGTTGCCGCCTTCTTCATCGGAGTCGGTGATGGCTATGGTTGGCCACCGAAAGTGTTGCGCCCCTTCGATGTTGAAGACCGGATCACGCAACAAGCACTCCTAATAGGCGTGGTTGACGTGGCAATGCGCATACGCCAAACCATCTCGAAGAAGTAGGAGATTGGACCGGTGCAAATGTTGCAAGTTCACCATGCTCCTAGTAGATAGAGGAGTGAGGGTCTGGAAATTCAAGCCAAGGTATGAAGCCAGCTTGGTGATGAGCCCGCCAAAGTGAATCAGCGCTTTCCTCGTACTCCTCTTCACCGCCAATACTCTCTGTAGAAAGAAGACACCCTAATTGCACTCTTGACGCTTCAGGAGCTTATACAGAAAGAATAAGTCTGTCTCCTAAAACTTGCTGAGGGCCAAGTCACCCTGAGCAAATAGCATCGAACTGAGCATCCGGTGCAGTATCCGGACGAAAGGGTGCTCGAAGTCAGCTACCGCAGCATTATGGTAGCTAACAGACTTCCCCGGCGGCACCGTAACCAGCTCGGCGAAGATGATTTCGTAGTCGGTGCGGTTGTCCGGGCACCGGTAGTTGTTTGGCGAGTGGTTCCAATTGAAGATCTTGTTGAATTGCCGGAGCGTAAGGGTGTAGTCGATGTTGAACAGCCGGAATGACACCCGGCCTTTGATCCACTCACGGTCGGTGGCAATAACGTCATTGGGCACGATGCAGACATCCAGCGATGCCATGAACTCTGCCACCAACTCCTTGTACGTGGGCCAGTCGTCGAAGAACGGCTGGCCATCTGCATGAAATTCCAGCTCGTCAGGTCTTCAGTTTGTGTGGCGCGCCTGTCCTTTCAGAACGTAGGCCAAGTTGGCCTCGAACCCTAAGTCGTGGATCATGTTTCGTTCGACATAACGGGTTGGCTCTATCTTCCTCTTTAAGATCTCCTCGTAGATCTTCTTCACCTCTGCGGATGGATGAATTAGCCGCGGGCGTGAAACCGACGCGTGAGGAGGTGGTACGAACTCTGGGATATCCGCCGGGTTCGCACGTGAAGATGACGCACCAGCTCCATGCACCATGTTTGCGAGAGAAAGAGGATTAGAAAAGAGCTCGGTGAAGATTGGAGAATCGAATCTCCGCTCGATGAATAATTAGCTCAGTGTTGCTCGTCGACAGGCTTGCACAACTCTAGAACTCGCTCGGCACAAGTGGAGGAAGATTGCACTGAAGGTGTGATGTCATCTGATGCAACTACTCCCCATATATAGCCGTGGCTGGTGCTACTGTCTTCCCGTCGATACCATCGACGTGAGTCGATGGTATCGACTCGGGTAGCACGATTTGTACCTTCGCTAGTATCGACGGTCGTCGATGGTTGGATCTGCGGGGCCCAGATTGCTGATGTGTCGATAGTATCGACCCATCCCCCGGATTGACTTCTTTGTTTTCTGCGATGCCGTTGATCTTTCTCGCGGATCGTTGACGTGGCGCGTCGATACTATCGACGCGATTCGATAGTATCGACTCTATGATTAAGGCAAATCCTCACGAGGCCCGGCCGCCGCCTTTTTCACTTAAATGTGTCGATACCATCGACATGCCCGTCGATGGTATCGACTTCACTGAGTCGATTTCTTCTGAAAATCTCTAGAGATCTCGATGGTATCGACATGCATCTTGATACCATCGACCTTGACTTTGTGATCTGCCTGTAGGTATGTCGATACCATCGACGAGTCTGTCGATAGTATCGACGCAGTCCGATTTCTGCAGTCATCAACCTGTACCATGGTCGATACCATCGACACAAGGGTCGATGGTATCGACTCTGCCTCAGCCCTACACAAGTACAAAACAATCACGGTATCTTTTTTACACTAAAAACTAAATAAAAACAAATTAAACTACGAATGTAAATGAACTAATCTAAGGTACCAATGGTTGGGTTGCCTCCCAAGAAGCGCCCTTATTTAACGTCTTAGGCTAGACGACTTGAGTCACATCATGCATCCAAAAGTGAAATGAGTTTGACCTCATTCACCTTCCTTGTGTAATCTTCTCCAAAATATAGCTTCAACCTCTGTCCATTCACCAAAAATGTCGTCTCACCATCGCGCACCAAGATTGCGCCATGTGGCTTGACTTCTTCCACCATAAATGGTCCACTCCACCGGGATTTGAGCTTCCCGGGATGCAACTTCAGCCTTGAATTAAATAGCGACACACGATCTCCCTTCTTGAAGGCGCGCATATGAATGTGACGATCATGGATCAACTTAGTGCGCTCCTTGTATATCCGAGAGTTCTCATATGCAGTCATGCGCAACTCATCCAATTCATTTAATTCAAGCAATCTCTTCTTCCCCGCTTCATCATAGCTCAAATTGAGCTTTCTTAACGCCCAGTGTGCTTTATGCTCTAACTCCACCGGTAAGTGACAAGCCCGGCCATACGCCAACCTAAAAGGCGTGGTGCCTATAGGTGTCTTATATGCCGTCCTATATGCCCACAATGCATCCGGCAGTAAGGCACTCCAATTTTTCCTCGTGGAAGCTACCGTACGCTCCAAAATATTCTTAATTTCTCAATTAGAGACTTCCACCTGTCCTTGAGTTTGCGGGTGATATGGGGTACCTATGTTATGTTTTACCCCATATTTCTTCAACAATGCCGAGAACTTGTGATTCTTAAAGTGCGTACCCCCATCACTGATGATCATTCGGGGCACTCCAAACCTACAGAAGATGTTTTCTTTTATGAATCTGCACACTACAGAAGAATCATTAGTCCTTGTGGGTATTGCTTCTACCCACTTCGACACATAATCAACAACTAAGAGGATATATAAATTCGAATTTGAGGACATAAAGGGTCCCATGAAATCTATACCCCATAAATCAAATACCTCCACCTCTTGGAAGACATTCAGGGGCATCTCTTGTCTCTTTGAGATGTTACCTGCTCTTTGGCAGGAATCACATTGCCTCACAAACTCATAGGCGTCTCGGAACAAGGTAGGCCAATATAGGCCACTTTCTAACACTTTGGCAGCCGTACGAGAGCTCGTGTGGTGTCCGCCCGTAGGTAGAGTGTGGCAGTGACGAAGAACACTCTCGTTGTAACATCCCTGACCTGGGTTATAAGCTAACCCTAGGTGTTTTGCCTAAATATGTAATTAAGTCCTTGTGATTAACGTTGGGCATGTAATTAAGTTTCTCAGAAACATATATTTCAGTTTTTGCTCCTTTTTATATAAAGTTGTAGCATTGTTTTGTAATACAGGGACCTATGTGCAAATTACCCAGTTAGAAGGATTAACTTGCAAATTGCACATGTTAAGATGATTCTCTGATGTTGAGACATCATGAGAATGATTATGTTGAAGTTAGAGGGATTTCCCAAGCTTGGGCACCAAGGTGCAGCTGTGGAAGCAATCCCTGTGCTTGAAAACCCTAAATTGAAGTAAAATGCAATTTACCCAAATTAAGGGATGCAACTTGTAAAATATATCATCTAATGTATCTATTAAGACTCTTGTCATCATTTAGAGAAGAAATGATGAAGAGGTCACCTCAATTGAATAATTAAGTTATGAATTACACCTTTGTGATTGAATAATCAGGGTGTATATGCAATAGCCCTTTTATGGGTATGTTTAAATAATAAGCTGATCCTCTTTGCTCTCATTTATTGACCTTAAGAGGAAGTTGTCCTTAAAATAAAGAAGAGAGGACGAGCTATGAAGGGTGGAGGGACTTAGTTGAAATTATGGAGAATTTATGAACTTATAATTAGAACCCCACCCCAAGTATATATACACTCCACCTCTCTAAGAAAGGGAACTTTCCCTTCGTTTCCTTACTGTTCTATTCACCCAAAAAACGACCAAGGACTGCCTTGGAGCTAAGGAGGACTACCAAGGGTGCAAGGTAGGTTTGGATTCCTCTTCTTGCCTAAATTCATGATTAAAACTCGAATTCAAGGTCAATTTCATGGCTAGCTCTCATGGCTCTATCTTTCTAGCCATCTTTTCTTGACTTTCCCTGGAGGTTTTCACCTTGGCCAACCTGTGAGAGCTCAAGGACGCCATTAAAGCTTGGAGCTCGAAAGCTTGGAGCTCAAGAAGCAAGCTTTAGGTGGGTTTTATAACTCTAAACCCATGCTTTGTTATATACATCTTGATTATGCATGTAGATGATAGTTCTTCTTCTTCCCTACTTTCCTTTGCTATTTTGCAAGCAAATCCGTGGGAAATCCTTGCTGTTCTTGAGCTAGGATATGAATACGTTAATTCCAAGAAAAATCCACCGCTTTTCACTTTATTAAACGGTCTCCCAAACTTGCTCTCTCGGTCTCAAGACCGTGAGGTGAGCAAACGGTCTCAAGACCGAGAGAGGGAAAACGGTCTTCAAGACCGTATAGCAGCGTTGACCGAGCGTGGACCGTATAAGAAACCTGTATATAATTATGTATACTAATCACCCTCGAAAATTGAGAGGTTAACTCCAAAGTAATCGGGAGATATGGCCTTTTTAATCAACAACTTTAATTGAATCTATTCCTGATTTTCAAACGGTCTGAAATAGCCTTTTTGGGAAAACGGTCTCAAGACCGTGTAAGGTCGTTGACCAGGCGTTGACCGTATGCGATTACTGTTCAAAATAATGTTAGTTAACAACTCACCAAATTTTATGGACTAATTCCAAACGAGCTAAGAGTTGAAAGGTGATTACTAGGGCAAACCTTAATTGAAATCAGTACTGAAATCACAATAAAATAATGAGTGTTTTTGGGTTGATTGACCTAAACGGTCACCGTTTGGGGATCAACCAAACGGTCTCAAGACCATGTGGGCAATCACCCAAGACCGTTTGGAGGTCTGAGGTCAAGAATAGTTGACCAATACAATAATACCAAATTACGTTGCAATTAAATATTGATATGATAATCAATTCAATGGATCCAACCTTGAAGAATTTTCACTAGAATCCAAAAGTTGGATGGGCAAACGGTCTCAAGACCGTTTGGAACTCATCCAAACGGTCTCAAGACCGTGTGGTGACAACCCAAGACCGTTTGGAGGTCTAGGGTTAAGGTAATTTGATCAATTGAGGGTCCAATTGCAATAAGTTATCAAATTAATCAAAATACTGATTTGTGACTCAATCAAGGTTCAATCCCTATCAAATCACATTAGATCTTGATGCAATCTTGGACAAACGGTCTCACGACCGTGTAGAGTTCATCCACACGATCTCAAGACCGTTTGGGCCAAGTTTGGGCCCAAGTAGAGCTCAATTGAAGGGTTCAACCTTGAGTTGATTCATATTGTTGAGTGTTGATGGCTGAACATTGATAGACCTTAATTGAATCGACTTCAACCCTAATTGGTTAACAATTGAGGGTCAATTGAGTGACCAATTGGTTAAACATAACCCTAATTGACTTAATCCATAAGTGTTTACCATGGCTTTGACCTTTTGGGGGCTTCAACATTGATAAACATAATCAATTGAAAAGCTTGAACCTTGTTGAAGGACCAAACGGTTGAGACCATGTGAGCCTCACGGTCTCAAGACCGTTTAAGGGCTCACGGTCTCAAGACCATTTGAGGGCTCACGGTCTCAAGACCGTTTGAGACCTCACGGTCTCAAGACCATGAGAGGTCTCACGGTCTCAAGGTCGAGAGTTATCAAACGGTCTCAAGACCGAGAGACACCAAACGGCCTCAAGACCGAGAGACATCAAACGGTCTCAAACCATGTAAGGCCTCTCGGTCTTGAAGTCAACATGGTTAAACGATCTACACCCCCTCTCGGTTTAGGCTCACGACCTTGAAGGTCACACGGTCTTGAAGTCAACCAAAGCAAACGGTCAACCCATCCAAACGGTCTCAAACCGTTTGGATGTTGAAGGTTGAGATCGTTTAAGGTGTTCAAAGGTTGACTTCACTTAACCAATTGGAGATGTAAATGGTTCAAAGATGCTCTAACCTAAAACCCTAATGATAACCTAGGAAATTAAGGGATTAAGTGACTAATGATTTGAACCATGATGGTGATCAATGGGGTGAATTACCAAAATACCCTTGAAGGGTCAATTGAGTAATACCTTGATCAAATCAAACCCTAATCACATGTTAGTGATGTTTTTGGCTATGATAGCCCATGATGACTTATTTCAACTTGATCTAGAGTGATGTTATCACAATATACTAGTATGAGGAGAGAGAAAGTACTTCTAGAGAGAGAAAGTACCCTTTTTAGGTGGAAACTCAATTAAAGAATCTTCAATACACATGAATGTGCATAATTAGGGTATGATCCACCTGTGTGAGATCATGGAAACCCTAATTATGATGTATGATGAATCTTAAGCCAGTCTGAGAGCATCAATGATGATGTTCCACATATATGATGATGTTATGAGTTCAATTCACTTCAATGTGAATAGTAAACCCTAATTCAAGGGTAATGGCATTCAATGTGATTAGTAAACCCTAATTCAAGGGTAATGACATGCTTTATGAGTATTAAACTCTAATTGATAAGAATCAAAGAACTTAGCTCTTATGATAAGAGTGAGAAGTATATTCCTTGTTTTGAATTACCTTTATCAGTTGAACTAACTATGCAGGTCCTGATATGAAGGTGATCATATCCAGGTATGGATGATGATACTGTATTCATTAAAAGCATGTTAAAGGCTTTATGAATAAGTAAAATATCTTGATGCCTTGTCAGTGGCATCCTATGAGTTAATGGGCTGTAAGAGCCATGAATACCACCAAGTCATGCTTCAGAGATGACTTGTGATGAGTATAATGAGAAATGATGATTGATGTGAGTTAGGCTTGTTACATTTAGTATTCTCCTTTCATAGATGTTATGCTACTGTTATTATTTGAAGAACAATGTGTGATAATTAAATGAATACTAAATGTACCTAACTAATCAAGTATAATGTAGAGCCCTGGTCATAGATCCATCATTGTCAGAGATCAAATGATGGTGAAACAAGTTTTCCTAAGGGAACTCCTGGAACACATACTATTGAGTATGTGGGGTATATGGATGTGTAGAACCTTACATCCTAGTGTAGGTGATTGATGTAGATGTGTAATCTATCAACCCTTCACTAATAAACCCTACAGTATCAGTGGAAGGTAAACATGAAACCTCCTGATGACAAAGAAAACATAGATATCCGTATCAGTGGAGATAAACATGAAAACTCCTGATGACGAAGAGAGTACAGAACGCCACTGTAACTCTAAAATAGCGAAGGACCAGTTTACCCTGGTGAGCTATAATAAGTAGAGACACAAGATGTCCTACAAGTGATCCTCTTACTGACTGAGGAAGATGAAGCTCATGAGAATCCGGCTCTCTTAATGACCTATGTATGATACTGATGTGACTTCTCAGCGATCAGTTGGAGTATGAGTGGTATGCCTCATCTCCACAGGGCATAATGTTGTTTGTAAAACATAATCAACCACGTAGTATACCTGCTAGAGATAACTACGAGTTAGTTGATTGATGATACACTGTGATAGTGCTTATATTTCTTCATGTCTCATAAATGTTGAACTCTTGTTATATAGTTGCAACTGTTATTGAACACTTTGAAAGCTTTACTGCTTAAGATATTCTTTGATGTTATTATAAAGCTTCTGGCGGAGAGTTATAACTCTCGCTGGGACAATTATGTAAAATTGTCTCACCCCGTAGACTTCAACTTTTTAGGTGGACGTCGTAGACGGAGGAACCGGTCTACAGGTGATCAATCTCAGCAGCAGCAGCAGCACGAGGAGCAGCAGTAATCTCAGGTGGAGATTTAGTCTGCTATGTGGTGTAGTTAGAGTCAGTCCTATGTGTCCTCTGTACTCTCAGGTCTTGGAGTCTTTTGTGTGAGTTCTTGATATTTTGTATCTTGATGTATATAATTACTCAAGAAGTAATTATCATGAGATGTAAACAGTTTATCTCTTGTTATGAAAGAAGTTTTTATGGATTCAAGCTCTTGTCCCGAAAAGTTTTAATTTTCTGTGATTTTTGTCTTCCGCTGTTTATCGAATCGCTTCCGCTAAGTTTAAATCGTGATTATATCGTGGGTTGGAGATCAGAGCCCACAATTAGTGGTATCAGAGCTCTAGGTCAATTGAGTCTACAGAGGCATAGGACTTAGGGTGTCGAGTCTATCTTTAGTACTCCTTCCTTATTTAATAGAATCTCCTGCTCCTCAGGAGAAGAAGATACATAAGAATGGCTGAGCCACATGATGAGTACGTGGCGGAGAGTAGTGCTAGTGCACCTCGAGGCAGTGCAAGGGTTCCAGAAATAGAACAGCCTGCACCTTAGTCACCAAGAGAGCCACCCCAGTTTGACCCAGCCGACATGGGTAACCCAGTTGTACAGACGATGTTCGGGCAGTTTATGACTGCCATGACACACATAACCGACAGGATGCCCATGCCTGCACCTAGGGCACCTGTCCATCCTGATGCACAAGGTATCGGTAAGACGTTCGAATGACTTCGTCGTGTCGGAGCTACCGAGTACTTTGGGACTGCCGACCCCGCCGATGCTGACCTTTGGTTGACAGAGTTGGAGAAGGCTTTCAGGATTCTTATCATCCCGGAAGCTGAGAAGGTTAGACATGCCGTCTATCTTCTCAAAGGTAGTTCTGGTCACTGGTGGAACATGGAAGAGCAGAAGAGACCTGGAGTAGAGTTCTCATGGGAAGAGTTTCGTCGGGAATTTATCAATAGATATTTTCCAAAGACCTTCCTAGATGAGAAGATCTCTCAGTTTGAGAGACTAAGGCAGGGTATGATGAACATTAGCGAGTATGAAGCTAAGTTCATGGAGTTGCTACGGTTCTGTCCGCACATGGCTGCCACAGAGGAGGAAAGAATCAGAAGATTTGAGAAAGGTTTGAATGCTGATATGTCAACCCCCGTGTCTGCCTTAGAGAACCGAGAGAGATTCTCTACCTTCATTGAGTCAGTCCGAAGGATAGAGAGACCTGTGGTTGAGAAGAGACAAACTCAGAAAAGATATCCACAGTTCCAGGGTTCTTCATCTAGGGACTCCAAGAAACCTAGATTCTCTGCACCTAACCCTCCACCACCCAGATCGAGTTTTCAAACTCAATGGACACCGAGCAGAGGTAGAGGGCGGAGTCAACCGCTTCAAGGAACTCACAGTTCTGCATCAGTGTCAGTTACTAGACCACCCAGGCCACAACAACAGGAGAGGAGTTGCTACAACTGTGGTAAGGTGGGACACTTGATGAAGGATTGTCGTTCTAGGCCTGTTAGTGTGACACAGCCTCTGAGACAGAATCAATAGGGATCTCAGAGTAGACAACATCAAGGAGAAGCTCGAGGACGTGGACAAGCGTCTCAAGCTGGATCATCAGCACCACCTCAACACCAGGCGACTGCGAGGTTCTATGCTATGAACCCACCTGAAGCGGTGGTCAATCCACGGGTAGTGGCAGGTCAGATGAAACTTTTATATTCTGATATGTCTACATCCTGTGCTGTATCTGTTCTGATTGACCCGGGTGCTACGCACTCTTTCATTGCTCGTAAAGTGATCCGTAAATGCAATATGACTGTTAGTCATAGGGCAGATAGTTTGCTGTTGGAAACTCCATTGAGTGGTTCTGCCGTTTTGCAAGAGGTATGCTCTCCCTGCATCCTCTTCTTTTCTGAACATCGCATTCAAGTGGACCTTATACCACTTGATATGCGAGGATTTGATATAATCCTCGGGATGGATACCTTGGAAAGGTATAGAGTTGTCTTGGATTGTGAGTCCAAGTTGGCTGTGTTTGCTGATGAAAGCAACACATGGATCTTTCAAGGTGAGAGAAAGATTCTGCCCACCTGCCTTGTGTCAGCTATGGTTGCTGATAAGTTGTTGAGGCAAGGATGTTATGCATTCTTAGCCCATGTGGTAGATGTTACCAAGGAAAGTTCCAATCCTGTGGAAGTTCCCATAGTTAGGGAATTCGAGGATGTGTTTCCTGAAGAACTTCCTGGCATACCACCACCTCGGGAGATTGATTTTGAAATCAATTTGACCCCTGATACAAAACCCATAGCCCAGACTCCGTATAGGATGGCGCCTGCCGAGATGGCAGAACTAAGGAAACAGCTCCAAGAGTTACTTGAGAAGGGTTTTATCCGACCGAGCACTTCACCTTGGGGTGTTCCGGTCTTGTTTGTTAAAAAGAAAGATGGGTCAATGCGGTTGTGCATCGACTACAGACAACTCAATAAAGTAACAATAAAGAATAAGTATCCTCTGTCGAGGATTGATGATCTCTTTGACCAGTTGCGTGGTGCAACCGTCTTTTCAAAGATAGACTTGAGATCTGGATATCATCAACTTCGTATTAAGGATAGTGACATATCCAAGTCTGCCTTTAGGATGAGGTATGGTCACTATGAGTTCACGGTTATGTCGTTTGGACTAACCAATGCACCAGCTGCATTTATGGAACTCATGAACAGAGTTTTTCGACCCTTCCTCGATCAATGTGTTGTTGTCTTCATAGATGACATTCTGATCTATAGTAAGGATGCTCAGCAACATGAGCAGCATCTTCGCCAAGCTTTGACCTTGCTAAGAGAACATAAGTTGTATGCTAAGTTTAGCAAGTGTGAGTTCTGGCTACCGGAGGTATCTTTTCTTGGACATGTGATATCTGCCTCGGGAATTCGTGTTGACCCTTCAAAGGTAGAATCTGTTCTACAATGGGAACAACCGAAGACACCGACGGAGATTCGAAGTTTCTTGGGGTTAGCTGGCTATTATCGAAGGTTCATTAAGAACTTTAGTTCTATAGCTTTACCTTTGACCAAGTTGACCCGGAAAGATGTTCCTTTTTCTTGGAGTGATAAGTGTCAGCCGTCTTTCCAATTGTTGAAAGAGAGGTTGACAAGTGCACCTGTTCTTGTGCTACCTGAACAAGGAAAAGGATATGTAGTCTTCTGTGATGCTTCCAAGAATGGACTTGGATGTGTGTTGATGCAGGATAAACAAGTGATTTCTTTTGCTTCCCGACAGCTTAAGAAACACGAGGAGAATTATCCGACACACGATCTGGAGTTAGCTTCCATGGTTCATGCCTTGAAGATATGGAGACATTATCTCTACGGAGAGACATTCCAGATTTTCACAGACCACAAGAACCTTAAGTATATCTTCTCTCAGCACGAGCTTAACATGAGGCAACGTCGTTGGATGGAGTTAATCAAAGACTACGATTGTACAATTGATTACCATCCGGGCAAGGCCAATGTTGTTGCAGATGCCTTGAGTAGGAAATCAGCAACATCAACCATGGATAGAGCACAACTAAACTCTTTAGTATGCTCTAAGAGAGATATGCTTATCTCTTTAAGGCAAGACAATGTACAGTTGAAGGTGTCGTTGTTAGCCGGATTGTTGGCTGAGATGCATATTAAACCTACCCTAAGGGAGCAGATTAAGGAAGCACAACAAGGTGATGATGCAGTTCAGTAGATCATATCTGAGTATGGAAATGAGAAGAGAGATGGTTCCCATGACTCAAATGATCATGTAGCTTGTTATAATGGAAGGATGATAGTGCCGGATGTGGATAACTTGAGGAAGTTAGTCCTGAAAGAAGCTCATTCTTTCATGTATGCTATGCATCCAGGAAGCACCAAGATGTATCGGAATTTGAAAGATTTGTATTGGTGGCCTGGGATGAAGAAGGATGTTGCAGAGTTTGTTCTTAGGTGTCCTGTGTGTCAGCAAGTTAAAGCTGAACACCAGAAGCCTGCAGGGACAATGCAACCTTTATCCATACCACAGTGGAAGTGGGACCATGTGACCATGGACTTTGTTGTTGGCCTACCCAGGACAAGCAAAGGACATGATTCCATTTGGGTAGTTGTTGATAGGTTGACTAAGACAGCACATTTCTTACCTGTCAAAACAACCTATTCTTCTGAAAGGTTATCACAGTTGTATGTGCAAGAGATAGTGCGTTTGCACGAAGTTCCTGTCACTATAGTTTCTGACAGAGGTCCCCAGTTTACCAGTCGTTTTTGGGAATAGTTGCACAAAGCCTTAGGCACCAAGCTAAGGTTTAGTACGGCCTTTCATCCGCAGACTGATGGACAGTCGGAAAGGACCATACAGACCTTAGAAGACCTGTTGAGAGCATGTGCTCTCCAGTTTACCGGAAGTTGGGATCTACACCTAAGCTTGATAGAATTTTCCTATAACAATAGCTACCCGCATAGCATTGATATGGCACCTTATGAAGCCTTGTATGGTAGACGTTGTAGATCACCTCTGTGTTGGTTCGAGACTGGTGAACATCAGTTGTTAGGTCCTGATCTTGTGCAGCAGACTACAGAGAAGATTAAAGTAATACAACAACAGATTAAGACTGCACAAGATAGACAAAAATCTTATGCTGACAAACGTCGTAGACCCTTAGAGTTCCAGGTTGGAGACAGAGTGTATCTCAAAGTCTCGCCTTGGAAAGGAGTCCTTCGTTTTGGAAGAAAAGGGAAGTTAGCTCCAAGATATATGGGGCCTTACCCAATCATTGAACGGATTGGAAAGGTAGCATATAAACTAGAGCTGCCACCAGAGTTACAGAGGTTACACCCTATGTTTCACATTTCTATGTTGAAGAAATGCCACCCAGACACCAAGTCAGTTCTACAACCTATGGAGGTAGAATTGAATGATGATATATCTTATGAGGAAGGACCAGTGTCGATCCTTGATAACAGGATTAAAAAGTTAAAGAAGAAAGATATAAGTCTTGTGAAAGTCCTCTGGAATCACCGTGGTGTTGAAGAAGCCACTTGGGAACTAGAGGATGAGATGAGGAGGAAGTATCCTGCCCTTTTCTCTTAATATGTCTTATCGATTTCGAGGACGAAATCCTTGTAAGGGGTGGATAATTTGTAACATCCCTGACCTGGGTTATAAGCTAACCCTAGGTGTTTTGCCTAAATATGTAATTAAGTCCTTGTGATTAACGTTGGGCATGTAATTAATTTTCTCAGAAACATATATTTCAGTTTTTGCTCCTTTTTATATAAAGTTGTAGCATTGTTTTGTAATACAGGGACCTATGTGCAAATTACCCAGTTAGAAGGATTAACTTGCAAATTGCACATGTTAAGATGATTCTCTGATGTTGAGACATCATGAGAATGATTATGTTGAAGTTAGAGGGATTTCCCAAGCTTGGGCACCAAGGTGCAGCTGTGGAAGCAATCCCTGTGCTTGAAAACCCTAAATTGAAGTAAAATGCAATTTACCCAAATTAAGGGATGCAACTTGTAAAATATATCATCTAATGTATCTATTAAGACTCTTGTCATCATTTAGAGAAGAAATGATGAATAGGTCACCTCAATTGAATAATTAAGTTATGAATTACACCTTTGTGATTGAATAATCAGGGTGTATATGCAATAGCCCTTTTATGGGTATGTTTAAATAATAAGCTGATCCTCTTTGCTCTCATTTATTGACCTTAAGAGGAAGTTGTCCTTAAAATAAATAAGAGAGGACGAGCTATGAAGGGTGGAGGGACTTAGTTGAAATTATGGAGAATTTATGAACTTATAATTAGAACCCCACCCCAAGTATATATACACTCCACCTCTCTAAGCAAGGGAACTTTTCCTTCGTATCCTTACTGTTCTATTCACCCAAAAAACGACCAAGGACTGCCTTGGAGCTAAGGAGGACGACCAAGGGTGCAAGGTAGGTTTGGATTCCTCTTCTTGCCTAAATTCATGATTAAAACTCGAATTCAAGGTCAATTTCATGGCTAGCTCTCATGGCTCTATCTTTCTAGCCATCTTTTCTTGACTTTCCCTGGAGGTTTTCACCTTGACCAACCTGTGAGATCTCAAGGACGCCATTAAAGCTTGGAGCTCGAAAGCTTGGAGCTCAAGAAGCAAGCTTTAGGCGGGTTTTATAACTCTAAACCCATGCTTTGTTATATACATCTTGATTATGCATGTAGATGATAGTTCTTCTTCTTCCCTACTTTCCTTTGCTATTTTGCAAGAAAATCCGTGGGAAATCCTTGCTGTTCTTGAGCTAGGAGATGAAGACGTTAATTCCAAGAACAATCCACCGCTTTTCACTTTATTAAACGGTCTCCCAAACTTGCTCTCTCGGTCTCAAGACCGTGAGGTGAGCAAACGGTCTCAAGACCGAGAGAGGGAAAACGGTCTTCAAGACCGTATAGAAGCGTTGACCGAGCGTGGACCATATTATAAACCTGTATATAATTATGTATACTAATCACCCTCAAAAATGGAGAGGTTAACTCCAAAGGAATCGGGAGATATGGCCTTTTTAATCAACAACTTTAATTGAATTTATTCCTGATTTTCAAACGGTCTGAAATAGCCTTTTTGGGAAAACGGTCTCAAGACCGTGTAAGGTCGTTGACCAGGCGTTGACCGTATGAGATTACTGTTCAAAATAATGTTAATTAACAACTCACCAAATTTTATGGACTAATTCAAAACGAGCTAAGAGTTGAAGGGTGATTACTAGGGAAAACCCTAATTGAAATCAGTACTGAAATCACAATAAAATAATGAGTGTTTTTGGGTTGATTGACCTAAACGGTCTCAAGACCGTTTGGGGATCAACCAAACGGTCTCAAGACCGTGTGGGAAATCACCAAAGACCGTTTGGAGGTCTGAGGTCAAGAATAGTTGACCAATTGAAGGTACAATAATACCAAATTACGTTGCAATTAAATATTGATATGATAATCAATTCAATGGATCCAACCTTGAAGAATTTTCACTAGAATCCAAACGTTGGATGGGCAAACGGTCTCAAGACCGTTTGGAACTCATCCAAACGGTCTCAAGACCATGTGGTGACAACCCAAGACCGTTTGGAGGTCTAGGGTTAAGGTAATTTGATCAATTGAGGGTCCAATTGCAATAAGTTATCAAATTTATCAAAATACTGATTTGTGACTCAATCAAGGTTCAATCCCTATCAAATCACATTAGATCTTGATGAAATCTTGGGCAAACGGTCTCAATACCGTGTAGAGTTCATCCACACGATCTCAAGACCGTTTGGGCCAAGTTTGGGCCCAAGTAGAGCTCAATTGAAGGGTTCAACCTTGAGTTGATTCATATTGTTGAGTGTTGATGGCTGAACATTGATAGACCTTAATTGAATCGACTTCAACCCTAATTGGTTAACAATTGAGGGTCAATTGAGTGACCAATTGGTTAAACATAACCCTAATTGACTTAATCCATAAGTGGTTACCATGGCTTTGACCTTTTGGGGGCTTCAACATTGATAAACATAATCAATTGAAAAGCTTGAACCTTGTTGAAGGACCAAACGGTTGAGACCATGTGAGCCTCACGGTCTCAAGACCGTTTAAGGGCTCACGGTCTCAAGACCGTTTGAGGGCTCACGGTCTCAAGACCGTTTGAGACCTCAAGGTATCAAGACCGTGAGAGGCCTCACGGTCTCAAGGTCGAGAGACATCAAACGGTCTCAAGACCGAGAGACACCAAACGGTCTCAAGACCGAGAGACATCAAACGGTCTCAAACCATGTAAGGCCTCTCGGTCTTGAAGTCAACATGGTTAAATGGTCTAAACCCCCTCTCGGTTTGGGATCACGACCTTGAAGGTCACACGGTCTTGAAGTCAACCAAAGCAAACGGTCAATCCATCCAAACGGTCTCAAACCGTTTGGATGTTGAAGGTTGAGATCGTTTAAGGTGTTCAAAGGTTGACTTCACTTAACCAATTGGAGATGTAAATGGTTCAAAGATGCTCTAACCTAAAACCCTAATGATAACCTAGGACATTAAGGGATTAAGTGACTAATGATTTGAACCATGATGGTGATCAATGGGGTGAATTACCAAAATACCCTTGAAGGGTCAATTGAGTAATACCTTGATCAAATCAAACCCTAATCACATGTTAGTGATGTTTTTGGCTATGATAGCCCATGATGACTTATTTCAACTTGATCTAGAGTGATGTTATCACCATCTACTAGTATGAGGAGAGAGAAAGTACTTCTAGAGAGAGAAAGTACCCTTTTTAGGTGGAAACTCAATTAAAGAATCTTCAATACACATGAATGTGCATAATTAGGGTATGATCCACCTGTGTGAGATCATGGAAACCCTAATTATGATGTATGATGAATCTTAAGCCAGTCTGAGAGCATCAATGATGATGTTCCACATATATGATGATGTTATGAGTTCAATTCACTTCAATGTGAATAGTAAACCCTAATTCAAGGGTAATGGCATTCAATGTGATTAGTAAACCCTAATTCAAGGGTAATGACATGCTTTATGAGTATTAAACTCTAATTGATAAGAATCAGAGAACTTAGATCTTATGATAAGAGTGAGAAGTATATTCCTTGTTTTGAATTACCTTTATCAGTTGAACTAACTATGCAGGTCCTGGTATGAAGGTGATCATATCCAGGTATGGATGATGATACTGTATTCATTAAAAGCATGTTAAAGGCTTTATGAATAAGTAAAATATCTTGATGCCTTGTCAGTGGCATCCTATGAGTTAATGGGCTGTAAGAGCCATGAATACCACCAAGTCATGCTTCAGAGATGACTTGTGATGAGTATAATGAGAAATGATGATTGATGTGAGTTAGGCTTGTTACATTTAGTATTCTCCTTTCATAGCTGTTATGCTACTGTTATTATTTGAAGAACAATGTGTGATAATTAAATGAATACTAAATGTACCTAACTAATCAAGTATAATGTAGAGCCCTGATCATAGATCCATCATTGTCAGAGATCAAATGATGGTGAAATAGGTTTTCCTAAGGGAACTCCTGGAACACATACTATTGAGTATGTGGGGTATATGGATGTGTAGAACCTTACATCCTAGTGTAGGTGATTGATGTAGATGTGTAATCCGTCAACCCTTCACTACTAAACCCTACCGTATCAGTGGAAGGTAAACATGAAACCTCCTGATGACGAAGAAAACATAGATATCCGTATCAGTGGAGATAAACATGAAAACTCCTGATGACGAAGAGAGTACAGAACGCCACTGTAACTCTAAAATAGCGAAGGACCAGTTTACCCTGGTGAGCTATAATAAGTAGAGACACAAGATGTCCTACAAGTGATCTTCTTACTGACTGAGGAAGATGAAGGTCATGAGAATCCGGCTCTCTTAATGACCTATGTATGATACTGATGTGACTTCTCAGCGATCAGTTGGAGTATGAGTGGTATGCCTCATCTCCACAGGGCATAATGTTGTTTGTAAAACATAATCAACCACGTAGTATACCTGCTAGAGATAACTACGAGTTAGTTGATTGATGATACACTGTGATAGTACTTATATTTCTTCATGTCTCATAAATGTTGAACTCTTGTTATATAGTTGCAACTATTATTGAATACTTTGAAAGCTTTACTGCTTAAGATATTCTTTGATGTTATTATAAAGCTTCTGGCGGAGAGTTATAACTCTCGCTGGGACAATTATGTAAAATTGTCTCACCCCGTAGACTTCAACTTTTTAGGTGGACATCGTAGACGGAGGAACCGGTCTACAGGTGATCAATCTCAGCAGCAGCAGCATCACCAGGAGCAGCAGTAATCTCAGGTGGAGATTTAGTCTGCTATGTGGTGTAGTTAGAGTTAGTGCTATGTGACCTCTGTACTCTCAGGTCTTGGAGTCTTTTGTGTGAGTGCTTGAGATTTTGTATCTTGATGTATATAATTACTCAAGAAGTAATTATCATGAGATGTAAACAGTTTATCTCTTGTTATGAAAGAAGTTTTTATGGATTCAAGCTCTTGTCCCGAAAAGTTTTAATTTTTCGTGATTTTTGTCTTCCGCTGTTTATCGAATCGCTTCCGCTAAGTTTAAATCGTGATTATATCGTGGGTTGGAGATCAGAGCCCACACTCGTATTCCTCCTCAGGTACACACCTACGTAGAACACCATCCCTGCATTGTTTTAAAAGAATGAGGTCATCCCAAAAATAGTATCTTAGAGAATGGAAAAACTTCTTCTTCTCTTGATACGTTGAATCTTCTGGGATGATCCTGCAAGCAAGATAATTCACAATATATGAAAACCAAGGATCTTTAGAATTCACTTTCAACAATGGTTCATTCGGAAATGTCTCGGTTATGGGTATGTGTAAATCTTTTTCATCCACCCTCTCTAACCTAGACAAATGATCCACCACAACATTTTCAATCCCCGCCTTATATTTAATTTCGATATCAAATTCTTGTAGGAGCAAGATCCACCTAATCAATCTATGTTTGGCATCTTTTTTCTCCATCAAATATTTAATAGCGGCATGATCAGTCCAAACAACTACTTTCGATCCAACTAAATATTGCCAGAATTTTTCAAAAGTGAAAACCACGGCAAGCAATTCTTTTTCAGTAGTTGTGTAATTTAATTGAGCATCATTCAAAGTCTTGGATGCATAAAAAATTACGGCGGGTTTATTGTCCACCCGCTGTCCCAACACAGCTCCTACCGCAAAATACGATGCATCACACATGAGTTCGAACGACTTAGTCCAATTTGGTGTTTGAACAACTGGGGCGGAAATCAATTTCTCCTTCAGCACGTTGAACGCGTGTAAGCATTTGTCATTGAAATAAAAAAAAACATCTTTCTCGAGAAGCTCGGATAGCGGTTTGGCGATTTTAGAAAAATCTTTTATGAACCGATGATAAAATCCGGCGTGTCCTAAGAAACTTCTTACCCCTTTTACCGAATTTGGTGGGGCAATTTAGAAATTACTTCAATTTTCACCGGATCTACCTCCAAACCTTTGCTAGACACCTTATGTCCTAGCACTATTCCTTCACTCACCATCATATGACATTTCTCCCAGTTGAGGACCAAATGTGTGTCCTCACATCTCTATAATACCTTATCCAAATTATAAAGGCATTCATCAAATGAAGCACCATAAACGGAAAAATCATCCATAAAAACTTCAAGACAGCGTTCTACCATATCAGAAAAAATGGCGAGCATACAACGCTGAAAAGTCACTGGTGCATTGCACAATCCAAAGGGCATGCGGTGATACGCAAAAGTTCCATAGGGACAAGTGAAAGTAGATTTCTCTTGGTCCTTAGGATCGATCGAAATCTGATTGTATCTCGAATACCCATCTAGAAAACAGAAATGAGATCGGCCGGCTAAGCGCTTTAGAATTTGATCAATGAATGGTAAAGGAAAGTGATCTTTCAGCGTAGCGGCATTAAGACGGCGGTAATCAATACAAACTCGCCACCCGGTTACCAAACGGGTGGTGACAGGTTCATTTAAAATGTTTTGAGTGACAGTAATACCCCCCTTTTTAGGGACTACCTGCGTGAGACTTACCCATGTCGAGTCTGAAATTGCATATATGATACATGCGGAGAGAAGCTTAATCACCTCCTTCTTCACCACCTCCATCATGCTCGGATTTAGTCGACGTTGCGGTTGGATCACCGGCTTGGCTCCCTCCTCGAGCCGAATCTTATGCTGACACAAGGTAGGGGAAATCCCCTTTATATCTGTGACAGACCACCCAAATGCTCCCCGGTGGTTCTTTAGCACTTTCAACAATTGGTCTTCCTCTTCCACACTCAGATATGCAGAAATGATCACATGTAACTTTTCTTCCTCCGCTAGAAAGGCGTACTTGAGGTGCGGTGGCAGTGGCTTCAACTCTAACTCCGACGGGCTGATCAATGATGATTGAAGCGGAGGAGGAAGTTCACCTAAATCTTCAGAATACCTCGCATAGAAACATGGAAGCATCTGAAGCATCTTGGCGCACTCCTTGAGTGATTTTCTTCTCATCCAATCATGAGTGATGTTAACTAAACAAGCCTCCAATGGTAATTCTGGATATGCATCAAAAACTGAATTTTCTATATCATCATCCTCCATAGAGGGAGGAATGTCCTCATTCTCATCATTCGGGAATCCTACAGTCTTGCAAAGGGAAACTACTTTGGTTTGCTCCATGATGTCTACAGCCAAAGTCCCTTTGTCCACTTTAGTCATTACATGAGCCATATCTAGAAATGGCTTCCCTAGACAAAGTGAGATAGTATTATCAAAATGTTTCATCACGTGGCATTGCTCCTTGGATTTCGGTGAAGTGACGCTGGAAGGCATGACCATCTCAAATCGGTCATCGGCTATACCCAAGGTCAACCGACCTCTCCCCATCTCGAGTATCATGTCAGCTGTAGCTTGGAATGGTCTTCCGAGTAGTAGCTCATTGCCTTGCTCATATTGCATCTCCGTGATGACAAAATCTACAGGAAATACAAATCTATCCACTTTCACAAGCACATCTTCACAAATCCCATATGGTTTCACTACAGAGTTATCTGCCAATTGAATTGTCATGTTACTTGGCCTTGACTCCTTTAATCCCACCTTTTTGAATGTAGAAAGGGGCATTAAATTGATGCTTGCTCCCGAGTCACATAATGCTTCACCAAATTTGACTTTCCCGATATAGCATGAAATGTTGAAACAACCCAGATCTTGCCTCTTTGGTGGCAATGTGCCCATGATGAAGGCACTCACCTGCTCTTTAAGCACAACTACTTCTGTGTCCGGAATTTTTCTCTTCTTCGTGATGATGTCTTTCAGAAATTTTCCGTAAGACGGAATTTTCTCAATAGCTTCCAATAGAGGGATGTTTACCGAAAGCTTCCTAAAACTGTCCAAGAACTTTTTGAATTGATCATCTACCTTCCTTGCCTTAGCACTGTTTGGATAAGGGACCGGTACAGCCTGTGCCCTTTGATGCGGTGGCACATAGGATGTCCTTTTTTGAGGTCCCTCCTCCTCTGCAATAGGGTCTTCAGTAGCATCCACAACTGTGTCATCAACTGGTTCTGTGATCGGTGCGGGCAGCTCCTCAGTGGCTCTAGCTTCTTTTTCAGCTTGGGGTTTGCTTGCTTCATCGACCCTGGGATTTAACAATTTCTTGCCACTTCTTAGCAAGATGGCCTTAGCTTGTTGGTTTCCTCCTGGAACATTAGTATTTCCCGGGAAACCTGGATGTGTCGGATTCTTCAAACTGGCTATCTCCGCAGCCATTTGTGCCATAGTTGTCTCTATTGTCCTCATTTGAGCCCCATGGCTCTGCAGTGTCTGCCCGAATTGGTTCATGAACTCCCATTGTTGCTTTATTTGCTGTCCGAAAGTAGCCATGAGTTCTTGGTTTTGCTTTATAACTTGATTGAGCAGCTCTGTGCTCTTATCCTCTGCAGCTGGCTGGGGTTTAGCATCTGTATCATGCAAGAAGTTGTTAGGATCCTTCCAGGGAAAACTTCTTGTCTTTTCTCCATGAATAGTCGTTGTTCTTGTAACCTGGCTGCTGCCTCATAAATTTCACTTGAGCCTCGTCCTCAGACTCAGTATCCTCCTTTGCAAGCAATTTCTTTGCGAGAAGATCCATCTTTTCATTCAGTTCCTTTATTGCCTTAGATTCTCCTACTACTCGAACCTATTCCACAATGCCTCTTTCACCCCATGATTGTTTCTTCACCATGTTCTTTAAGATCTCCCAGCATCTAGTGTCCGTGTTATTCAAGAAGAATCCGGACCCGGCCAAATCTAGGTTGCTTCTATCATGCTCGGAGAGAGCAAAATAGAAGATCTTCACTTGGGTCTCCTTATCCATCCCATGATGTGGGCATCGCCTGAGCATGATCTGAAATCTCTCGCAGGTCTCAGAATAAGTCTCGCCTGCTTGTTGAGTGAAGTTGTGGATCTTTCTTAACATGTCATTGGTCTTTTCAGGTGAAAAGAACCTCTCGAAGAAGACCTCCACCATGTGGTCCCAAGACTCCACATATTCATCGTCTAAGTTATGTAGCCATTCACGCACAATTCCCGCTAGTGAACACGGAAAGAGCTTCAAGTAGAGCACGTCTTGTGGAAATCTGTCGATTTTTACCATGTCACAATTCTCCACAAACTGACTTATGTGCGCGTCGGGGTCTTCATTTTTTAGCCCATGGAAGGCATTAGACTTCACCAAGTTGATCAAAGCTGGATCAATCTTGTAGGTCAGAATATTCAGCGCTTGCTTCTTTAAAGGCCCCTTGGAAGCGGACGAGGAAGAAGCCTTGATCTTCTCCCATATTGTCTGTGGCTCATCCATCTCTTCTCGTTCATGTTCAGAAAGTATATCCTCCAGCTCGTCTTGATTATAATCTCCCTCATCTTCTGGTCCCGGCAGCGGAACCTCTGGTGCGCGACCCGCGTAGTCAGTACTACGCGTCTGCACCATGCACAGTACCTGAAAATAGAAAGATTAAATTCAGTACAGTGCTTGACGATTACAAATATTTAGAAAATAGATTATGAATTTTTGGAATGATAAAAAAAAATAAAAAGGTGGCCTAGAGTGGCCACTCACAGCACTCGAAGTGCCAACAAATTGTCGTATCCCCGGCAACGGCGCCAAAAACTTGACACAGATTTACCGTGCGTAGAAACGCAAGTGAACGCGTCGAGTAGTACAGGCCTTTGTGAGGCCCGAGTCGAACTCAGGGATACGTGCAATCGTCGGGGACTCCTACTAACTATTCGCGATCAGCTAAGCCGATTAACAAGTTGAGAGTTGTTGTTAAAATTAAAAGAAAAATAAAAACAAAACAAAACAAGCAATCGATTAAATGTTGGTTTAATCAATTCAAAAGGAGATCTTTAGGGTTACGATTTCACCGCGGGTTTTCATTGTATTAAATTCTATATAGCTGCTCAATTTTATCTCTCTATCCGGGTAGTGGCCTGAAATCAAAATTGCCCACTGTCGTGGTACAATTCACTACCTATGTCTAGGTCGGTTCCACCGTCGTAGTAACCTATACCCTAAACTAGGTGCATTATAAATGACCTCTCGGTATCCACCATTAATCTTACACCGCCTTGTTCAAGGGATTTGTCAATTAATGTAAATTCCATCTCTTTTCAACCGTTAATTCTTCTTTCAAAGCAATTAAGGGCATTAGGTTATTATTATGGTGATCAAGCATAACAATATATTGGAGAACACGAAACTATACCACAGATTTAAGAGATAATATATGAATTACTATTATAAAATCGTCATACAATGAATCCCCAGGCTACTCCCGGTCCTAAAGATAAAGGGGATTAGCCCCGCATGTTCATCTCAGAGTACAATGTAGTGAAGAAAAGGGGAAACATGAGAAAAACGAAATTGAGTGGTGAAACCCCTGAACGGAGAAGGTCCAGTTGATCCTTGGCATGGAATCCACGTTCTGTCACCTTTCGGTGGTGGAATTCATCTTCTTCAGTGTCCGGATCAGCTGGGGCGTGCTCTCGTGCTCCGTTCTTCTCTCCTAGATCTCCGGGATGTGTGTAGAGGCTAATGACGTGACCCCCCAGTCAAGGGCGCCGTCCTTAGGTTTAATTCCTGAGTTAAGTCACCAATTACTCACAGCCGTCCGATTGAGATCATTCTGAATCAAACTCATATCTGACGGTGTCGATACCATCGACACGGGTCGATGGTATCGACCTAGCGCGACATCGATTGTTCTTCTTTTCTTCCGTAATTGCGACTGATGTCATCTCGATACCATCGACGCGAGTCGATGGTATCGACGAACCTGTAGTGACGGTTTTGTCATTTTGTGTCACTATAGCTCCTCCCATCGATAGTATCAACCATAGTGTCAATAGTATCAACTCCTTCCTCGCCAACAGCCTGATGGTATCTCGATACCATCGACATCCCCGTCGATAGTATCGACCTTGTTCTGGTCCTTGCGGTTGGCAGCCTGTGGTCCGGTCGATGGTATCGACCACCGTCGACGGTATCGACGGCAGCAGATACTTGTTTTTCCTGAAATTAACACACGGAACCACATAAATCCACACAAAATATATTTTTTCGATAATTCATACTAAAAATGCTTAAATAAAGGGAATTTGACATAAAGAAGTAGCATAGACCAAAATGAATGAATTATGCAACATTAACCATGAAAATGACTAATAAATGCATAAAATGCATATCAAACAAGTCTATAAATGCGACTCAAAATCATCGCATCAACGTAGCCTTGGGGTGCTCCAGTGTTGTTCATTAAGAAGAAGTACGGGTCGATGCAGTTATGTATAGATTACCGGCAGTTCAACAAAGTCACGATCAAGAATAAGTACCCGTCGCCGAGGATAGACGATCTATTTGATCAGTTGTGTGGCACTACAGTGTTCTCAAAGATCGATCTACGGTATGGATATCATCAGTTGAAGATTAAGGCAGATGACATACCTACGTTAGTGTTTAGGAATAGGTATGGTCACTTTGAGTTTGTGGTTATGTCGTTTGGACTAACCAATGCACCTACTGTTTTCATGGATCTGATGAACCGAGTGTTCCGTCCATTTCTAGATCAGTTTGTTGTAGTCTTCATAGATGACATCTTGATCTACAGTCAGGACAGTCAAGAGCATGAACAACATCTTTGACAAGCTTTGACTCTTCTTCGCCAACATCAGTTATATGCCAAGTTCGTAAATGCGAGTTCTGGTTGAAGGAAGTGACTTTCTTGGGTCAACGTGATATCTGCAGAAGGAGTTAGAGTGGGCCCCAAGAAGGTGGAGTCAGTGGCAGATTGGGAGCAACCAAAGACACCGATCGAAGTTTGTAGTTTTCTGGGTTTGGCAGGATATTACCAGAGGTTTATCAAGGATTTTAGTGCGGCCGCATTGCTGATGACAAAGTTGACCAGGAAGGATGTACCTTTTATCTAGGATGATCGTTGTCAGCAAGCTTTCCAAAGTTTGAAGGAGAAGTTGACTAATGCTCTAGTGCTAGTGCTGCCAGAGCCTGGGAAGGGCTATGTTGTTTTCTGCGATGCTTCCAAGAAAGGCTTGGGTTGCGTGCTGATGCAAGAGGATCATGTGGTTTTTTTTGCTTCGCGAAAGCTTAAGAAACATGAGGAGAACTATCCAACACATGATTTAGAGTTGGCAGCGGTGGTGCATGCGTTAAAGATTTGGAGATAATATCTTTATGGGGAAGTGTGTCAAATCTTTACAGATCATAAAAACCTAAAGTACATCTTTTCACAGAGTGAGCTGAACATGCGACAATGTCATTGGATGGAGCTAATCAATGATTATGATTGCACCATTGAGTATCATCCTGGTAAGGCAAACATGGTAGTTGATGCGCTTAGAAGAAAGCCTTTTTCTCTCCCCACGAAGAAAGCACAGTTGCATTCCTTGGTATGCCATAGGCGAGATATGTTTGCCTCCTTGCGACAGATGAATGTGCAGTTGGAAGTTTCCTTATTGGCAGGACTATTGGCACAGATACAGATCAAGCCTATGCTAAGACAACAGACCAAAGATGCACAGCAGGCAGATGATACAGTGTAGTTGATCAGGTCAGAGCTTGGCAGTGAAAAGCGTGATGGGTTCCATGAGTCCGAGGATGGACTAGTTTGCTATCATGGTAAGATGGTGGTCCCCGATGTTGATAATATAAGGAAGCTAGTGCTTGAGGAAGCACACACATCGATGTATGCTATGCATCTAGGAGTCACCAAGATGTACCATAATCTGAAGGACCTGTATTGGTGGTCTGGCTTGAAGAAGGATGTAGCTGAGTTTGTGGCTAAGTGTGCAACATGTCAGCAAGTTAAAGTTGAGCATCAGAAGCCGATAGGTATGTTGCAACCCATGCCGATACTACAATGGAAATGGGATCATATAACCATGGACTTCGTAGTTGGTCTACCAAAGACAGATAGGAATCATAATTCCATTTGGGTAATAGTAGACAGGCTGACAAAATCTGCTCATTTCATACCAGTAAAAACGACGTATACAATAGAGAAGCTTTCTCAGGTGTATGTAGATGAGATAGTGTGTTTGCACGGTGTACCAGAAATGATAGTTTCTGATAGAGGTCCTCAATTCACAAGTCGTTTCTAGGAACAGTTGCACAAAGTGTTGGGAACACAGTTGAGGTTCAGTACTGCCTTCCACCCATAGACGGATGGACAGTCTGAAAGGACTATTCAAACTTTGGAAGATCTTCTCCGAGCTTGTGTTTTGCAGTTTCTAGGCAGTTGGGACGTGCATCTCAGTCTAATAGAGTTCACTTACAATAATAGTTATCAGTGGAGCATTGACATGGCTCCTTATGAGACCCTATATGGAAGGAAGTGCATATCCCCTTTATGCTGGTATGAGTCTGGTGAGTATCAGCTTTTGGGTCCTGAGTTAGTGCAGCAGACAACAGAAAAGATCAGAGTGATACGACAACAGTTGAAGGCGGCACAAGATAGACAAAGGTCTTATGCAAACAATCGCCGATGACCTTTAGAGTTCCAAGTGGGAGAAAAAGTGTATCTCAAGGTCTCACCTTGGAAAGGAGTGCTAAGGTTTGGCTGGAAAGGCAAGCTGGAACCCAGGTATATGGGACCATACCTGGTAATAGCACGTGTTGGCAAGGTAGCTTACAAGTTAGAACTACTGCCATAGTTACATAGGTTACATCCGGTGTTCCATGTCAGCATGTTGAAGAAAGTCATCCAGACACAGGGACAGTGATACATCCAGTTGAGGTTGAGCTTGATGAAGACGAGACTTATGAGGAGGGTCCGGTGGTGATCCTTGACAAAAGAGTAAAGAAGTTGAAGAGGAAGGATCTGGTTCTTGTGAAGGTTCTTTGGCATCATCATGGTGTTGAAGAAGCGACGTGGGAGCTTGAGGAAGAGATGAGACGGAAGTATCCCTCGCTTTTCTCTTCAGATTTTGGGGACGAAATCTCTTTGTAGAGGTTTATGGCTTGTATGGACCCTGACCTTCATTTTGGGCTTACCCTATTTGTTTTGCCTAAACCTTATGCTTAGTTGCTTGCTAATCATCTTTCGCAGTGATTAGGGTTTGCTTGTGTTTTGTTGGGAGTTGAAGGTGCTACTTGCAAAATAACCTAAGTTAGGGTTGAAGAGCAAGTGTGTCACCTAGAGAGATGTCTTTCTCTCTCTTTGCTTCCTCTAGAATTGAGAGGAAGGTTTGGGCTCGTGCCTTAAGTTGTCTTGGGCTTTGTTGAAGCTCTGTTGGGCTTGGTTGAGCCTTGTTGGGCCTTGCTTTGCTTTGAGGAGCCATGTATCGGGCAAGGATGCTTTGTGTCGACCATGGGGTATCGCCCATGGGGGTGTCGACCAAGGTGGTGGTGGTGTGTCGGCCTTTGACCTTGTTTGACCTCCTTGCCTTGGTTGTATCACCCTAGCTTGGACATGTGGCCAAACCTTGGTTGAGTGGTGGCATGGCATGTGCATGTGTTTTGCAAGGTGGTAAAACGTGTGGACAAGTGTCCCTTGGTAAGGTGACACCTTGCCTTGGTTTAACATTGACCCTCATCTATATATGCCTTGTCTTTCTCTTCCTTGGGAACCCTTTAGCTCTTTTGTTGCTCTTCCCTCCTTGTGTGCACGACACACCTTCCTTGGAGAGATTGGTGGATGATCCTTTCCCTGTGGTGGATATCCCTTCTTCTTCCTCTAGCTTGGTGTCCGAACCCTAGGTGGGTCTTGTTCTTTGGTAAGCATCTTCCCTCTCTCATTAGCATCTTCTTCTCCATCTTGCCTACCCTTTGGCCATGGTGGTTATGGTTCTTGTTCCTTTTCTTGAGGTGGTCAAAATTGGCGTGCTTGGAGCTTTGGAGCTTGAAGAGTTTGCTTAAGGCGGGTTACATAACTTCTAACCCTAGCTATACTACCTTATTTATGTGGCATGATTCCTATATGTTGATGATCGACCATTGCATGTTATGTTTCTTACTCTAGTACATGTTGTTGATCTTATGGATATAGTGAGCATAGTTTGATGTTGTTGATGGTTTATATGCCTTCACACCTAGTTGGCCGAACCATAGTTTGGGGTTTCCTTGTTGAGCAATACTCCTTTCTCTCCTTGGTCTAGAGAAGTGAGGTTGAGCTCTATTGATGTAGGCAATACCCCTCTCTCATTTTAGTTGAGAGGTGAGTCTACATTCTAGTTGCTTGGGCAACACCCTCCTCTCACCATGGATTTGAGAGGTGAGATCTTGGATATGTGATGACCTATGTTGAGGTTGATCCTTGTGGTTGCACGATTTGTGATAGAGGTTTTGCAAAACCCCTCTCTCTTGGTTGTTGAGAGGTGAGTCGATCTTCTTGATCAATTAGGGTTTGGTGCCCTTGTGCTTGAGGTTGAAGATGACCATGTTGGGTTGTGCCTTGCACGATATGACCTTGGAGTAGTACTGCCCGATAGCCTTATCTTGGGTTGTACCCTTGACCGATACACCTAGTTGAGATGGTTAGTTTGATATCCAATATGGTTCTCTTGGCTTGAGATAGAGCTTGGGCGACACACCTTATATCTTGTGCTCTGAATGATACATCTTTAAGTAAGGTTTCCCGATACCCCTACCTTGTGTTGATCTTTGGCCGATCTAATATGGAATTGAGATTGTTGGCTTGGTGCCCGTTATGCTTTGACTGATAGGAGCCTTGTAGGACATCCTTGTATTGGGCGATATGGTTTAGTTGTAGTGATGCCCGATATGGGTTAAGTGGAAACCCTAGTTGTTGCTTTGATAGAGGCCGATATGGAGTGCTGCCCTATTGACTGATAGGCTTCCTTGAGGTGCCTTTGTGTCGCCTGTGTCATGAACATGTTGGGTGACACAGTGTTGGCTTGGGGCGCCATGATCTCAGCCGATACAGTGGTGAGAATGGGTGCCAATTTCAACCCTAACCCTAGCTGGTTGGTAGGGTTCTAGCCGATACACCTCTTGAGTTGGCTGCACGATACACCTTGTGCACCTAGTATGCACGACAAGGTTGCATGTTAACACCATGTTTTCTAGTTGCATGATACACCTTGGGTGTTGGTTGGATATCTTCTAGGGTTGGCCGATATGTGGCTAAATGCCTAGGCCGGTATGCTTTTGGTGAAGGTTGTTACCCTGCCCGATACCACCTGTGGTGAGGGACGCGCTACCCGCCACACTTTTAGAGAAGGTAGCAGGAGATTTTAGTGAGGGTTCTTGATAACCTGAGAACCTAGTAGATAGTTCTTGATCATGTAACTACATCTTTGATGAGAATGATGATATGGTTTAACTACCTTGAGCTCACATCAGTGTTGGTATGAGACATGAGGATAGGTTGTGAACCAAGTATGTTTGGAAGATCATGATGTTGTTACATATGATGTTGCTTCACATGATAATGTGACACATGTATATGATCACAAGTATGGGGCATGATATATGTTTATGATTGATGATAAAACTATGATTTATACAGCTTATGTGTAATATACTCATAGATGTTGTTTCATACTTGATGGCTTCAGTTATCTCTATGGATGTGTATACTAACCATGTAGGTATACTATGTGGATTCATATCCTAGTAAGAGCTATGAGATATATATGCCTTGACTAGCACAATGTGATGATAATCCTTGTTAATGAGATAACAGGTTGATAGGTATGAGGACCTGATAAAGGCTGAGTGCCTAGTTGAGGTGTTATCCTCTGATGATAAGTTAAGGGATGCGTTCCCAGAATGTTGATGCATGATTATGATGCCTTGAGAGGTAGTGGTTGTTGTTATGAGGGATTGAGATCCCAAGACATTATGATGATGGCATTGATGATGTAATTCTATAAGGCTATGTTTATACTTTGGTTGCCTCAACAATTGGCTTAAAATATACTAATTAATTATAGATGAACATATCATGTAGTTTACCCTGGCCATAGATCCATCATCGTCAGTATTTGGTGATGGTGAAACAGGTTTATCCTGCGAGATTACCTGGAGTGCATATTGTTGAATATGCGAGGTTTCCCCTAGCCTAAAATAGGAGGGTTTGAGTGCAGCTGTGGTTGCAGACTCAGGATATATGGAGCATGGTGAATAGACCCATGGCTCAGGATATGCGATGATGAGCATGATGCATTCATGGCTCGGATATATGTACTAGCACCTATGATGAGGTGAGGTAGAGATATGGGTAGCTTGCAGAGCTGACCCAGAGGCTGAGGCCCTATAAGCATAAGATGGTGGTCTTGTTTGATGATTTGTGTACTGACCACGAGAAGGTGAGGTCATGGAATCTGAATCTCCTTAGAACTTGTATGGCACCGGATTGGGCTTTGCAGCCAATGGTTGGATTTGAGCAGGGAAGGCTCACTTCCTCAGGGCATAATAAAATGTAACACAAACGAATAGTATATCTTGCTTGAAGCAAAATATAGAACATTGATTGAGGCCTTGCTTATATAGCTGATCTAGTTGTACTATGCAATTGTGTGTACGATCCTTATGTATTGTGATAAGTTCTTATAAAGCTTATCTTGTCAATCATGTTCCATAATGAAATACTTGGTTATATACCTCCCGGATATCTTGGTAAGCTTGATGGTAATAATAGCCTTGCTCAGTATGCTGCTCTTGTTCTATGATTTATCAGTTATCTGTTGTTGTTGCCTTAAACTTCTGAGGTTTTATAGTGTCGGTGGGGAGTTATGTTTCTCACTGGGACTATGTGTCTCACCTCGCTGGTTTACACCCTTTTTAGGTGATCACTCTAGACGTGGTGGTGGTCGTGAGGTTGCGGCCGAGCAGCAAGAAGAGTGGTAGAAGGCAAGAGATGGACATGCTAATGTTTTGATGGTTTTGTAGTAGAGTCCTAGAGTCATCCTTGTACTCTCAGGTCCTCAGAGGTGTTTGATGACGTTTCACGATGTCTGGCTGTTGTAATCTTGTATATCCTGTTGCTGGCTGTACGTGGCCATTATGTATGTATAAACAGGTGTTGAATTCTGGTGCTGACAGTACAGCTGGTTCTGATAAGCCGTGGACCTATAACAGGGCTTGTGAGTGTTGATATAACATACTTTCTCTACAGGATCTGGATGCAAAAGTTTCCTTGAGTATGCTTTCTGCAATCGGTTTTAATTAACCCGTGTTTTCAGTAATATTTGGTGCCACACATTTTCACGTGTCATCTCATTGTCTGTGTGATGGCAGGGTGTCACACTTTCCATCCACCACCTCATCTACCACCACCACCCCGATATCGCTAGTGACTCCATCAACAGTCACCACACAATTCATGTGCCCATCAATAGTGTCTCTCTCGCAAGGCACTACCAATCTTCCACCCTAACCCCAACCACCTCAGCCTTCCATCTCTGGGGTCCCCTTTTCTAACATCGGTGAGGAATTCAGACAGCAATTTAATGCCATTTGAAACCTCCTCACCGATCCTTCTAACATATTATCTTGTATTTTTTCTTGTGTGCAGGACATCACTTCACAAGTTTCCAAGACCGACGAGCAGAACAACACCTTGCCAGGCATCATCGCAAGCATCCAACAATGACAGGAAGCAACTGCTCAGTAAGTCAACCGCATCAAGAGCCACTTACAAACCCTATCGGAATTGGTGCTCGAGATGAAAGGCCAGCAAGAAGCGTTGGCCCAGCAAGTCCATAAGGTCTCTACACAAATTCAACCTTTACCTGAGACCCTCCGCGAGCTTCAGCAGCAACAAATTGCTCAAAGCACGTGCTTGGACGACATCAACAACAACCTTCTACAACTCATCTGCCACCAGGAGGAGAACTCCAACAAAGAACTCAATGACCTTCACTCACAAAAAATCGATCTATATGCACGACTCCTCTCTGCCGAAGCACAATATGCGGATCTTAAAGAAAGCCATGATGCATTGCTCGAAACCCACGAGAATGTGCAAGTGGCACTTGAAGAGCTGCAAGCAATCCATCGGCAGTACAAGAAGAAGTTGATCACGAAGACAAAGGAAAAGGCGGCAGATGATGATGATGATGATGATGCCAGTGAAGATTATGATGAGGACTCTGACTCCTCGGCTGACTCCAAAAATGACAGCTCCTCCTCAGACGACCAACCCGATGACCCTGACAATGCTAGGGAGGGTACAAGCCGAGGGGCAAATCCCGCAAAAATAGGACAAGATAGCGGCCACCAAGAAGAAGGAACCAAAGATCCCAAGTTCCCCAATAACAATGACAACGTCACAATGTCATATGGGGACCAGTTCTTTAATTTCTCAGCCATGGGATCACTAGGGGAAGCTGCTAAAGAAGCCACTTTTGCTGAATTTCAACAATGTATCATGGAAACCAGCATAAGCCCAGCTACAACAGAAATTCAACAATCTACAAACCTCCCCCCTAGAACAAGAAGAACCCGATAGAGTGAATCTAGACACAGATGATAGACTCGACTCCAGTTATGACTCAGACAAAGATGAAGCTCTACCTCCATTCTTAGAAGATAGTGCGCAGACTCCACTCCCTCCACATGACCTTCCCCCACTGCCACCTCTACCTCATCTAATGAAAGATCTAGACATGCAACCATCTCTACACTAGACGTTTAGGACATCTTTATCCTAAACACTATTTTAGATGATGCCAAGAATGGGGGGACATCATATATAGCAATACAAAGACAAAGTGCAAGTTGACTCGTGAAGATTTCTATATTCTCCTTTGACCACAATCGGCGGTGACGATGGCTCTCTTCCACATCCTACTTGCCAATGCTATAGAAGAATTCCAAAGCTCTAAGAAAGCACAGCCTATTTTCAACGCTTCACCCGCCTTGTCCCTATCTTTGCTACACAAGGACTTATAGGCGAAGTCTGTAGAACGGTTGTAGGTTGGGCTAGCAAGTAGGGCATGCTACATCACTATGCCCTTTAAAGTTTCTGGACACTGGCTGCTCATGATTATCGACATCGAGGCATGCAATGCCAAGGTGTACAACTTCTATGCCAGTGAACTAAAAGCCAGACATATCAACTTTGCAGGGTTAGAAGCTAGGGAAGCACGATGCACTCCTTTTTGGCTTCTCAAAATAATATGGGCCGCCTTCCCATCGCTTAAACATGGTTGGAATCAACCCTAGTTCCGAATCATCAACCTGCCTATCCAAACAATTGAGGGTTTCAGGGATTGTGCTTTCTGTACAATAAGACACACAGAAGAACTAAATCGACAACTCCCATTTACTGAGTTAGCAGTAGAGGATATGCACTCTTTACGGGGATGTTATGCCATGGAACTCATCTATGATAGACGATTCTTTAAGGATCTGACAATGGCACAAGATGACGTACCTCAATATCTCGTCTCTTCTATCCAACGTCTGCAAAAGCGTCCATACAAGACAATTCTAAAAGAGTTGGAGAAAAAGCAACATCAAACCGCCAAGGTCCCGGAACAACGCCAGTGGGACCCTTATACTTTCGATTTGGAGGCGGACAAGGGGGACATCGACGTGATAATAGGGATCACCATAAATAGAGCTTTACAACCAATGGTGCCCCTATCTACCATACAACCAACGTTTCCAAATTTTGACTAAACGCATGCAAGAGCCTCTCCGACAACGAACTCCGACTCATCATGTCTTGACTACACACAGAGAACGATGAGCTGGTTTTCCTGCACAGAGATATTTTGGTAATGGTAGATTCCCTTCGTGAAACCATACAAGTTAAATGTTCTTTCTCCGTGAGCGTAATGACTATGTACCAGTTCCTTCTAGCACGGAACCACCCTACAATTTATATGGTGTCAGCATACATGAAAGATGATCTATTAGGGTCGAACAACTTTGGAACCATGAAGGCACTAATTTCATATCTTCAACACACAACTCTGAAGTTCATTATGCTTCCCTTTCTTCACTCTGACCATTGGATGCTACTGGCAACAAACCTACATGAAGGAACAACAATCATCTACAATAGTTCTGACACCCATTTTGATCCAAACCAAAAAATGTATGTTGTTACCACAAAGACGCCCATGGAAGAAGTGGCGAAGGACTGCGCTGAACAACTACATGATCTCCTGGGCAAACACATAAAGGTGTATGAAAAATAACATTTTCACCGCCCAACCTTCAACCAAAGATGTCCCCAGCAGATCAGAGAATCTAACGACTGTGGTTTCCATGCCCTTTACTGGATGTACACCCTTATTGTCCTCGGTAATCACGTGGAAGACATGAAGGATGTGGATTATCACACTTTATGGGGAAAGTTTGCAGCTACCCTCCTACGATCGTATGGAGCAAACAAGGGACTAACAAAATGGTGATACCCTTGCCCATGTACTTCTCAACCTATCACCTTGACACTCTGAGGAGAGAGTGGATGATAAGTTGGGGGGGTACACTGGGTAAGGGTGAGGTATCATATTCAAACCCCTTTTCTCTTCTTTCACCCCTGTTCTTCCGTACATATTTTTCCTTCCCTTCGACACTTAGATTTTTCAGTAATTTCTTTGATAGAATAACTCTCGCATATAAAACAACTTTCTTTTTGGAAAAGGAACACCCCTAGCTAAGTTAGAGACAACGTAATCCTCACTTACATATGAAGCTTCTAGGCATGTAATGGTGAATTAATAAATCACTTTCATACCCGATTCTTATGCTTTTACTTCAATTCTGCATCAGACTCTCCACAAGTTAACATCCTGACCGACACAAGCTAAACACTCTCAAGAACGGGAGGGAACCAAGTGAAATCCAAATCAAGGAACCTCACAAGCGGACCACCGAGTATAAAACCGTAATAAGTGCATGTCAGGAAGCTCTAAGAAATAGTTTTCTTCTTTTAAAAAAGAGGCTTGGTAGCCCAAATAAAATCCTAAATACCCAAATCCTAAGCTTGTGAGCATATGAATACAAGCCTAAGTGTTGAATAAAAATATGAGAGTTGTGCCATGCATAAGGACTTATACAAAGAACCAATAAAGATCTTACCCAGCCGGTACATTCAGCTACCCTCACAAAGGCAGATGTGTCACACCCGGTAGTGAGATCCTAAGGTATCCAAGTATATGAAAAAGCTGATAAAGGACTCGCCCAGCCGATACATTTAGCTACCCTTACAAAGGCAGATGTGTCGTGCCTGATAGTGAGATCCTAAAAGTTTAGATAATCCCCCCCACCAAAAGGGGGAGTTACACAACAGCCTTTAGCCAACCCTCTTACCTATCTTAGCTTTCAGTAGGATTTTCAAAGAGGTATAAAATTGCTTAGAGACGAAAACATGCATGGAATGCGATCAAGGAAAAGGTGGTCCCAGTGCGAGTTTCGCGATACGGAAGAAACCTGAGATCCACACAACTCTCACCCGAAAGAGTTAATGCAAGAGAAAGTCCCGATATAACTCTAGGAGATCTCTGGTTTAGAATTGAAGCAAGAGTATGGAAATCTTCACTAAATAAAATCGCCTCACCACTACGTGCCTTAGCTCTATCCAGCTTGAGGACAAGCTACACTCTAAGTTAGAGGGGGTGATAACCTCCCATTTTTGTGATGTTATCTTACTAGTTTTTCCTAACTTTCCATACTCTTTCTTAGATAAATTATATATATTCCTTAACTTTCTGTGTTATTATGAATTCACCATTAAACTAACACTTATCTCCTTCCTCTTATAGAAAAACCCAAAAAAATCGCAAAAGGGACAAACGGTTTGAAGACCGAATGAAGTCCAAATGGTCCCAAGACCGAATGAACTCAAACGGTCCCAAGACCGAATGAAGTCCACACGGTCCCAAGACCGAATGAACTCAAACGGTCCCAAGACCGAATAAAGGCAAATGGTCTGGAGACCGAATGAAGTCCACACGGTCCCAAGACCAAATGAACTCAAACGGTCCCAAGACCGAATGAAGTCCAAACGGTCCTGAGACCGAATAAAGGCAAATAGTCTGGAGACCAAATGAAGTCCAAATGGTCCCAAGACCGAATGAACTCAAACGGTCCCGACACCAAATAAAGGCAAATGATCTGGAGACCCAATGAAGTCCACACGGTCTCAAGACCGAATGGACCCAAACAGTCCCAAGACTGAATGGATCCAAACGGTCCCAAGACTGAATGAACTCAAATGGCCCTAAGACCGAATGGATCCAAACGATCCCATGACCGAATGAACTCAAACGGTCCTAAGACCGAATGAAGTCCAAACGGTCCCGAGAGTGAATAAAGGCAAATGGTCTGGTGACCGAATGAAGTCCAAATGGTCCCAAGACCGAATGAACTCAAACGGTCCCGAGACCGAATAAAGGCAAACGGTCTCCAAACCGTTAAAGACCCAAAACGATCCAAAGACCATTTGGGATTCTTTGAAATCCTATAAATAGGACCTAAGGGGTCCTCATTTGGCATCAACTTCTTGGATGTCCAGAGGCTGCCCCAATCACTCCAGAGCTATTCCACCTTCATCCTTCCCCAAAGGCTGTCGGTTCAAGACCCATACTCCATCTTTAAGCTACTTCCTCTCTCATCAACATAAGAAGGTGGGAAGTGGAGGATTCTTCATCAAGGCAACCACACGATGTGAAGATAGTTGCTCTCTCCTCTAAGGGGTCGACATTCCTCCCTCCTACATGGAGATGATGCTTTCTCTCTCTCTTCCCACTTCCTTCTTTATTCTTTCCATGAGCGAGTAGTTTCATACACTAGGGTGTGGGGAGTAGCCCCGCTACCCATGCTTTCATTTCATACATTATAATTCTTGAGTTTGCAATAGAAAAACACTATCTTTCCAGTTCAACATCAATCGTTTAATGAATGCTAGTTGCTTGATCACCAACTTGTGTTATATATTGTCTGTTAATGCAAATTGTCTATGTTTTTACTTCTAGATTTGAATATCGACTGTTTGTTGGTTCCAAATTGTATGTAGTCACCATACGTTTGGTTCGGTATCTAGGAGCGTTTCTCAAGGAGTGGAGTAAACTCACCTCCATTGGTGTACTTTCATACTATGAAATGGAATCAGTTGATGTATGAAAGTACAACATTGGCAGGTCGAGGAACACACTTTGTGAGGGGAGTGATGCAAAGTAAGTGACCATTCGTCTGGGGATGGCTGGCATTGCAACACTTCCACGTTTCTCGTAGTTATTTATTCGAAGGGAAGTTAAGTCTACAAAGATACTAAATGTTTAGACTCTTTTCTTTGCAAGCAAATTTTTTGTGGTGTATGTTTTGATCCATGCGTAGTGGTGGTGAAACCCGATCACATCCTAGTGGTTATTAAATATTATTTACAACCTTAAGTTTACTTTCTTTTCTTTCTTTACACATTAGCTTAACCATCAAATCAACTCTTTGATCTAAATATCAACTTTTAAGTGGATAAGTAGGATTATAACGTTTTCCATCTTGTTAAAATCTTAACAAGACCGTTGTCTCGTGTATTCGACCCTTAACTATACTACAATAAGACTTCCTCGTATCTTAGCATACGTGGGTGGAGATCTTATTTTAGCATACGTAAGGCTAAACTTAGAGATTAACTATCTCTAGGATTTTTAGTGGTGCACGCAACTCCATGTAAGTGGAAGTTCCATTCCACCCTAAGATACAAGAGTGAGATAATTGCATATAACTCAAAAGGATCCACTATGTTAGACTATTAGGGTGAGAATAAAACCCTAATTAGATGATTAAGTTTGTAAATGGATAAGTGCAACACAAATAATTACAAAATACAAATATAAGTCCATATTTGTGTTCCTTATAATCTAATTAAGTAACCTATCAATTTTGGGTGTAATTAGATGTTAATTATACCCTTAATGATGGTTTGGGAGTGAGTATACAAGTTAGGACAATTTGTTTCATTTCAGACCTTGGTCACGCTAATGTATTGAATAAGGTTTGGAGTTGTTCAGCGTCACATATGACTATGGTATCACACAGATGCAATCCGAGTCAGGTTACCGGGTGGAAGACCTCATCTTCCACCTTCGAAGTCCCCACATGCACAGGACTGGCTCAAGCCAATGATGAATCTTCTCACCATTCTCTCTCCTCCCTCAACCATTGCTTGTGATTTCTTCTCCACTAGATCCGCCTTGATCCCCTAAATCCAATAAACCCTAACTCACACTCTCGATCACCCTATGTAGAGAATGCCCATTTCCCATCTTCTTTCATCACTACTGCGGTTTCCAGTGACCCTGACATCCTACCAGATCTGTCACCAAGAAGCATGTAATCATACAGGAAGCACCGCATCATCGTCCTTCACGTTTAACTGAAGTCAATTGGACCTGACCGCCCCAGGCTGATCTGTCGGATTGAGTTGTTTCCCCCCAACACAATCCTTGTCGTTCTAGCAGCTCGCTGCTTCTCATTTCAATTAACTTCAGGGTAACCATCTTGGACCCTTGCTCTTTCTTTCTGTGCATCTATCTGCCGCATTTTTACCTTGTTCGCCCGGTCGACTAGCGCCGCTGACACCTCTGTTTTGTCACACTGACGAGAGGGACTCCACAAGTCTCCAACCCTGGAAGCTTGACCTGTGAGTTCGTCAGGTCCAGTAGAAGGCCATCCATGCCTTCGTACCCCCATCGGACCTTGGAAAGATGATTTCGGCATCTAGCTTCCCCTCGTCTCCTACAAACTGGTCCGGGAATGCTTCTTCATCTCGTCACCATCCTGTACACGATTGGTGCTCGTTGGGCTCGCCCCGACCTCGCCATGGCTTCTGCCTTAGGCTTCTGGTGAGAGGACTACTGGTCGGAGGCTAGTCCAATGCGAGTCGAGCTCCACTGCAGCGCCATGGTGCGAGAGACAGGGAAGTCAATCTCTGGGGTGAAAACCCAGTCTCAGCCATTGATGCACATGATTTTCATCATGCCCAGTAGGGGCATTTCTGTAATCTAACATTTCTTTGATAGGTTGACCCCGTGACATGAATGCGAATTCTCCCGTATAGTTTGTGATAAATCACACTGCATTAGCACAATTTCATTCGAGGGCATCATTGTCTTTTCACAAATCATTTTTATTTTCCCTCAAAAATCAGGATTAACTTCTGAAATTCATTATAAATGATTCCCATGTCCAAATCGCACATATAAACATGTTTTTGAAATCAGAAAAATTCGATTGATTTAATGGGATAGGTTTCACGACCTGATTTCAAAGTTATAGTAGGGTCATTTTCTAAGCAAGAGATTTAATGTAAATTATATTAATTGAGTGCACACATATTGTGACTAGGTTGAGACAACCCTGACCCTGTGCTTAGGAGGTGTTACTGAGTATTTAGGTCTGATCATAAGGTATGTACATCCTCTATTTTATTTTGGGCATTATTTGACTAAAACCTAATTTCTTTTAATGAGGCATCTCTTGAACTATTGTTTCTCTTAGAAATCTAATATTCATCGACATTTCTAATTCATGATATAAATCTCTTTTACTGCTGTGATTATTAATTTGACATGTTATATGGGTCTTTAGGCCCCTCCTGCCTTGTTGTCTTTTTGTTTGATATTGACTAAAATGATAGTCTTGTCACTCTATTATAGCATGATGCGTGTTTGACTAGAATATCTAGAATAGTGGTGCTTATGTACAACCATACTTATATAGGGCGTGCATATTCTGCCCGGGGTGTGCATTTCCACCCTTATTTATTTTTAGGCCATGATCCTATAGTGTTATGGCCATGTTTTAGGTATATTTAGTCTACATTGTTATGCATGCAAATATTTGTTGTTCTAATATGAATCTGTGGATGATTGTTATGGCAAGACACTCTTTTATTATCATGCTTGTAATATGAAATTTAATATGCCTCATTTCTTTTGTTGTATTCCTTTTGAACTTACCTAATTGCAAATAGCCCCCTTTTCTTGTGGAAACATCTCTTTTTGCACTTTTAACCCTATATAATTCCCAAAGTGTTTTATATATGTACATACTCAGCCTTTGTTGACCTCTTTGTTGTTTCCTATGTTCTGGGTGATGTTCTCTTCCACCCAAGTTTAGGTACATTGGAAGACAAGAGCTCAAAAAGATCACTAACATGACATGAACTTAAGGATAACTTGGAATGGTTGGGTTACCCTCTGCTACTGGCTTTACTTGTACTTAGTTCAAGTTTTTGTAAAATCACCTATTACAGTGAGGAACAATTATATAAACGAATTATGAAGTGAATTGTAATAGTTTTGTTTCCGCTGCTTATTTATTATCATGCTCTGTATTATGTACCATTTGAGAAATGAATAAAATTCCTCCTTTCCTTCTTACCTTTTTGGTATGTTTGGGATTGGATGGACTTTTTCTTCAATTCATTGAAGAGTGGATCCCCTATCAGGTCTCACTCTTTATAGTTACTAATCAACACATGTTGATTATCATTTTAATTCCATCAAAATAGTTCATTCTCATAGTACAAGTATTCTATCAAACAATCATAATACAAGAACACATTCTTGTAAATCAATTCAAATTCTTGAACCTCATCTTTTAATTGAATTAAACTACAATTATGTACATTCCTTAATCCCTCATTTGAGATTGTTATTCATTAACACCATCTAGCTCAACATTTTAGGGTTAGAGTTTGTTTCTTAAATTTGTCTACTAATTCTCATCTTTTTCCATCAATTCATATTCATTAATCTAAACTTCACTCATGTCATGTTCATTAAATTACTAGAACCAATCATTTTTAACTCACTTGATAGACAATCTTTCTCTTTTCATTGATATCCATCAAAGTCTAGTTTTTATTATGTTTCATTCAATTTGGCTTAAGCCAAATGTAATAAAAAAGGACTAAAGACTTCATCATAATAACTTAATTAGATTCATCTTTAACTTGCCATCACCAACAATACATTTTTTCTTCATATCATTTCTTATATTTAGATAAATGTACCATGTCATTGACTTCTAATGTCATTCCCATAATCAACAATGATCATTATTTATTATACTAAAACAAATGCATTAGACTTAGATGATATTAGTTAGAATCATCATATTCAATTGAAGTATTAATACTTTCAACTTCAACTTTTGATCACATTTACAACATCATATACAAGTTCTAGATTTATCACTCATAATTGTCTTAATAATAAACTTTTAGGGTTTTCAAGAAGTCATTCCTTAGTTCAACATATCATAAGAATCATATCATTTAGTAATCCAATCATGATTCAATGGTTCATTAGGGTTATTCACAAACATGGAAACCCTAGTTTCCATATTCACACATTTCATTCATCAATCATAAATGTACATTGATTAATTGACTCATTTGATTCACTTCCTCAACACAAATCCTAATCCGCATATGTGGTCATTCAATTCCATTAACATTCTACAATATACTTTTATAATACAATCTAGTACAATTTAAATATGATTTTATGCATGTCAATTCAATTCCAAGCATATCGGCTATTGGGCTAATTTTTAGGAAAAAATTCACATGAAATAGCATGTTCATCTATCTAGGATTCTTCATGGATCCTCAATCAATATATCTAGAACTAATCAAGTTCCAATCAAAGAGAAATAATCAAAATTAGTAGAATTTTGTCCCCTAATATATTTCCCAAATCATTTTCCAATCAGCTACATATACAAGTAAGGTTTCTGATTACTTTATCCGGATAGAATTAGGATTTCAACATGATTACATAGCTTAGGAGGGAGAAAAACACTCACCTCAGGTGACAAGCACATTAAGAACTTAGGTCAACCTTTGAATTTATGGAAACCAAATCAAACTCTAACAAAATGAATCCAATTCTTTCTCCTCTCAACTCGAAAACCCTCGAAATGGGAATTAGAAGAAAAAGAGTGAAAAAGGGGGAGATTTGATGTAATTTTGAATCAAATCAGATAAGGGACGAAATCTTGACATGTGAGAGAAGATTCACTATGAAATGCTATACAAAGAAGATAAACTTATTTGATATCATCATATCTTGGATAGAGAAACCCTAGGTCAACATCTCCACCACTTTCTCTTCTCAAAGCCCTATCTCTCCTCTCTCTCAAGAATTTCATTTCTTTGACAGGATTGACAAGTTATGAGAGCTCTTTGTGTGTTAGGTTATTCATATAAATGAATTGAGGTTCTTAGAACAATTGCAAACAAGTCCTTCATTATATTTTTATTTTGCTTAGACTGGTTTGTCGGCTGAGTTATAAACTCGACCAACACCACACTTTTAAAAACTCAAAAATCATATAAAAATTATGAAACTTTAACCCAATGTCTGAGATTGATTTTATAAGAAATAATAAAATTTTATATCATTTGGAATTACCAATATATAATTAAAAATCAAATACTACACTTCTATATTACAGTCTGCATCATGGTCGGTCAAGTTTAGCCTTCACAAAACTTGACCAAAACCCCTCTTTATAGAGATCAAATATCATCCAAAAATTTCTCCAATTTAATATTGAGTCTATGATGGAGTTTCCCAACTACCATTAAAATTTGAGATCAATTGGAAATACCAGTAAAAAGATAAATTCAATTAGCACACTGCTATATCAATATGAAAATATGGTTGGTTGAGTTTGAAACTCGACCGACAAATAGGTCAGAACATTCTTCAAAAATTTTGATATTTTTCAATAGTTCTCATTCGAGATATCAAAATCATATCCAAATTTGAATTAAATCAGAGTTACACATAAAATACCAAATATCATTTAGTTAGACACTATACTTAATCAAATTTTGTATTCATATGTCATCAAAACCTAATTTGGGTCGATTAGGGTTTCCAAATTTAATATGTGAATCAAAGTATGATTAAACATTCTAGTTATATTTAAAACATAAAAACTTAACTACCATCATTAATCAAGCTTTAAACAATGATCAACTTAGTTAAGCATACACTCATCCAAATAAACCCTAATTAGATGACTAATTTGAAAACGAGTCATTACAAATTCTCCCCTCCTTTTAAGATTTCATCCCAAAATGTAAGAAAAGAAATGGAATAATATCATGTCATCTAATCATTCACCTCTTTGGGTATTAAATAATAAAGACTTGCATTTTATCTTTCTTTCATATGACTATTTTTTGCATTTAATGGATATTTCATCCCTTATCATCATCATATCTCTCCTTGAGTGTTACAAACACTTACTTCAAAAATATTAGTAATACTTTATTTATCAAGATTGGATTCACATCACCTTTCTCATCCTTTTAAAATGTTGATTGTGTATCTCATGGATTGGGATTATGACTCATTTAGTATGATTATCCGCATTCATCAACTTCCTTTGTAAAGAAGATCATTTAGTGTGCATTACTCTTAGTTTATAGTTTTTCTTTTCTCACAATTTCAGATTCCACACTCAAATTCAAACGCATTAGAGTTTGTCTTCATAATCCATTAAAATTTCATCTTTCTTATATGAAATTTCATGCTTTCCATACGTTCCATATTGAATTATAAAATCCTTTTCTCTTTCACCATTTTACCACCATTCTTTTTTTATGCATATTATTATACTACCAAACTGTGTTCATCTGGATACTTGGTCAGGGCATCCAGAAAAAGTTCAGTCTGTAGTTTCATACTATCTAATCTCAATACCCAAATACTTGACCAGAGTATCTGGATACTAAGTTCATCCAGTATGCACATCATTCAGGTTATATTCAACATCTACATTATCATTGAATCATAAATCCTATTGTCCATGTAGACTCATCTAACCTAGGCTCTGATGCCACATTTTCGGGACCCACTCTTTTGATCAATATAAATACCTTCCATTAGAGATAACCCCAAAACCTACTGGATTATGAAATAGAACATTGAATTCTCGACAAAGGCGATTAAACAATATACAAAAACATAGATAAATTTTTCCTTTTTCTTTCTTCACAAATTCATAAATCAATGTCACATCAAGGACATCACATTTAGACATCACAAATGTTATTCAACTCCATTAAAACCAGAATCAAATCTTGTTCTCATATGTGGTTCAATTGACATCAAATACATGTACATTGATGAACAAACTTAGTCTACAACCCATCCTGGGAAAGAGAGAGTACATGGGCATTATAATCTTTCTAGATTATGCTATTTATATCTTCTTTGTCATGACCTCTCTGTTGGATAGCATTATACCTAAAAATATTTGAAACAACCTTATGAGACTCATATAGAGCCCCAGTGAGTCGATACCTCCCACTCAATCTAGGTACATGCATCGGCATCAGATTAAGTATAATAAACTTAACAGAAACATACAAATATTAAAAAGTCTATCAGATAGTTCTATCATGAGTCAAATTTATCTTAAAATGGTAATCTAATCCAACAGATAAGGTAATCACTTAACCCAATTATAAGTTTGAAACATCTTTTAGAGCATTTCTATATACAAACCAATAGATACTTCTTAGTTCAGATTAAGAATCCTACTGCATGAGTAATAAGTCCAGTTCTAAGCATTTTGAATCAATACATAACAATAACATTATCTTTTTGACACTCAACCAGCTGGACCATGAACACATCCTATAGTCCTGAAGCTGAAGTACACAAAATACATATCTACCAAACAATACTATCAAATAACAAGCAATCCAACTCACATTCAGAATGGATATAAATCCCAACATTTATAACTTGTCAGCATGACAGACCATAATATGAAATAGAAAATGTCCATAGCAACATGATTACTTTCCACAACATGAATCTTAATCAACAATGACAAATCACCAACTAGCAGTACAAGGAATGTAATAATCATTCAAATCATGTTCTACACGGCTTATCATCTTTTATTCATTTTCCCTGAAACTACTTGGCTTGTACCTCACCAAATAGAAGTCTCCATGCCTGATTCTCGTGTCAACGACTCACCGTCACTATCTTGGAATCTAGTAGGCCACCCTAGCTAAGATATCAACAATAGACCCTGGCCACCTTAGGGTTGCCTAAAGAGGCTACATCCTCATCTCAGGTATACGAGATAGAAACTAGCAAAACAGTATATCACATATCATAGTATTTCACATATTTTTCATTTCACATTTCACATATTGCATTTCATCAGAGTCTATTCCATCTAGACATAGACTTTCACAACAAAGATTTAGGGTCAGAGCCACCCCAGATGACTCACTCATAAATTATGGTGGTCTAACCTTTAAGGTCTCGATCGACACTCTGGAAATCCTTCTCATAATTCATCGATTATTACAAGGAGATCCATTTTGTTTCCCCAGTGTGGTCCTCATAGGAAACTCACAGTGTCCAGGGCACCTAACTAGATGTTCCATCATTTTACTTGTTATTAATCTCTTTTACTCATCTTAAAAGAATTCAAAACATCATATATCATATCTGTGTATTCTCACGTAACTGGAATAACATGAAATAGATTAAGTTTATCAATAAGGATAATGATCAAAGCAAGAAGCATAATAAATCTGTATATTGCAACACATATGATTATTTCTATTTTCTACATCATTTTATAGCAATCATCAACACGTGGGCCTTTAGCCCAAGACATAATCTTATTGTCCATCATATACTCCATCAGGGTTTTATCATCATTAGTGGGCTTTCAGCCCTAGACATAATCTCATTATGCAACATTTACCCTTATCAGGGTTTCTCAATGTAAGGAGTGTATATTAAATTCAATTTCAATGTAAATCTTATCAGTTCATTGTATATCACAGTTCTGAAGAAATATTAGTAGAGGCATTAGAACTAGCAACAGTAAAAGCATATAGATATCATGTATCATTCCTCATACTTAGAATAGATTTATCATACAACATATGCTTGTTCCATCCAATCTGAATAGATGCCAATAAATTTCATGCATATGCATGCATAACAGACTTAGTTCTCTTCTTTTATTTCACATTCTTCATATGGGGTTAATAATCAACGCATGTTGATTATCATTTGAATTCCATCAAAATAATTCATTTTCATAGTACAAGTATTCTATCTAACAATCACAATACTAGAACACATTCTTGTAAATCAATTCAAATGCTTGAACCTCATCTTTTAATTGAATTAAACTACAATTATGTACATTCTTTAATCCCTCATTTGATATTGTTATTCATTAGCACCATCTAGCTCAACACTTTAGGGTTAGAGTTTGTTTCTTAAATTCGTCTACTAATTCTCATCTTTTTCCTTCAATTTATATTCATTAATCTCAACTTCTCTCATGCCATGTTCATTAAATTACTAGAACCAATCATTTTTAACTCACTTGATATACAATACTTCTCTTTTCATTAATATCCATCAAAGTCTAGTTTTTATTATGTTTCATTCAATTTGGCTTAAGCCACATGTAAATAAAACAAAGGATTAAAGACTTCATCATAATAACTTCATTAGTTTCATCTTTAACTTACCATCACCGCAATAAAAATTTTCTTCATATCATTTCTTATATTTAGATAAATGTACCATGTCATTGAATTCTAATGTCATTCCCATAATCAATAATGATCATTATTTATTATACTAAAACAAATGCATTAGACTTAGATGATATTAGTTAGACTCATCATATTCAATTGAAGTATTAGTAACTTTCAACTTCAGCATTTGATCACATTTACAACATCATATACAAGTTCTAGCTATATCACTCATAATCATCTTAATAATAAACTTTTAGGGTTTGCAAGAAGTCATTCCTTAGTTCAACATATCATAAGAATCATATCATTCAATGATCCAATCATGATTCAAGGGTTTATTAGGGTTATTCACAAACATGGAAACCCTAGTTTCCATTTTCACACATTTCATTCATCAATCATAAGTATACATTGATTAATTGACTCATTTGATTCACTTCCTAAACACAAATCCTAATAAGGATATGTGGTCATTCAATTCCATTAACATTCCATGATACACTTGGATAATACAATCTAGCACAATTTAAATATGATTTTATGAATGTCAATTCAATTCCAAGCATATCGGCCATTGGGCTGATTTTAGGCAAAAATTCACATGAAATAGCATATTCATCTATTTTGGATTCTTCATGGATCCTCAATTAATATATCAGGAACTAATCAAGTTCCATTCAAAAAGAAATAATCAAAATCAGTAGAATTTTGTCCCCTAATATATTTCCCAAATCAATATCCAATCAGCTACATATACAAGCAAGGTTTTTGATTACTTTATCCGGATAGAATTAGGATTCCAACATGAATACAAAGCTTAGGAGGGAGAAAAACACTCATCACAGGTGACAAGAACCTTAAGAACTTAGGTTAATCTCTAAATTTATGGAAACCAAATCAAACCCTAAAAAAATGAATCCAATTCTTTCTCTTCTCAACTCAGAAACCCTAGAAATGGGGATTAGAAGAGAAAGAGTGAAAAGGGGGGAGATTTGATGTAATTTCGAATCAAATTAGAGAAAGGATGGAATATTGACATGTGAGACAAGATTCACCATGAAATGCTATATAAAGAAGCTAAACTTACTTGATTTCATCATATCTTGGATAGAGAAACCCTAGGTCAACATCTCCACCACTTTTTCTTCTCAAAACCCTAGCTCTCCTCTCTCTCAAGAATTTAATTTCTTTGACAGGAATGATGAGATATGAGAGCTCCATGTGTGTTATGTTAGTCATAAAGATGAATTGATGTGCTTAGAACAATTGCAAGCACGTCCTCCATTATATTTTTATTTTACTCAGACTGGTTGGTCAATTGAGTTATAAACTCGACCGAAACCACATTTTTAAGAACTAAAAAATCATCCAAAAATTATGAAACTTTAACCCAATGTTTGAGATTGAGTTTATAAGAAATTGTAAAAAATTCGATATCCAAACTTTAACCCAATGATGAGATTGAGTTCAAAAATTTTGATATTTTTCAATAATGCTCACATTCGAGATAGCAAAATCATATCCAAATTTGAATTTAATCAGAGTTACACATAAAATACTAAAAATCATTTAGTGAGACAGTATACTTATCAAATTATGTATTCATATGTCATCAAAACCTAATTTGGGCTGATTAGGATTTCCAAATCTTAATATGTGAATCAAAGTATGATTAAACATTCTAGTTATATTTAAAACATCAAAATCTAACTACCATCATTAATCAAGATTTAAACAATGATCAAGTTAGTTAAGCCTACAATCATCCAAATAAACCCTAATTAGATGACTAATTTGGGAAGGATGAAATACCTTTCTGGACGTCACGCTGGGCCAACCACTTGGCCTGCGTTTGGCACGGGACTGCAACCCGGTTTGGCCTTGTCTTTTTGTGCCAACCCCGCCAAACAAGTGCCGGTTTGAGGTTGATTTTTGTTTGGTTCGCAATCCTGAAAAAGCCCCGTTTTGGGATAACGGAACCCCGTAACCCGGGTTCTCCCAGTCCCACGAGGGGCGGGATTCCGGTTCATAACCCGGTTTTCGCGATCTCAGTCCATTTTCGTCTCGCCCTTTCTGCGATGGGGTCATCGCCCCCCGAGCCTCCACGCCCCTTCGCGTTTCCCGTCTCCCTCTTCTGCTCTCTCTTCTGCTCCCTCTCCCGAGAAGTCGACGCCCTCCCCCTCCCAACAGTTATGACGCCCTCTCCCACCTCTCCCAAGACATGCAGCAGGCCATCATTTCGTATGGCAGGGCAGTGCCATATGGATAAGCCTGGTCAGTTGCGTAGGCGCAAGAGCCGGTCAATCAAGCCGACGGAGGGGTACGGTGGGTCGTCTGCAATCGCCGACCTACACCGCCAGTCTAGACGCCGAGAATCAAGCATCGTCTGGAGTTGTCATCTCCCATCAAAGCCCCCCTTATCACTGTGTGCAAACCCAGTAAACCCTAGCAAGGGCAAGTGGTGACGCTGCTGCTATATAGTGCTGCGATTCATATCTGAACTCCTCCCTGTTCACATTCGTATCCTCCACAAAATCTTCTCTGAAGCCGCCGCTGCCGAGCCCCTGTACTCAGAAGTCGCCCAGCTGCTCGCCCAGCTGCTTGAGAGGTATGTCTTCGCCGACCCTCTTCGCCGTTTCAGTAGGCTAGCGGCTTATGTGTACCGTCCCTCTACATTTGTTGTATGTGTACCGTCCCTCTTCACCGACCCTCTTCTCCTGATGAATACGAACACAACCTTGATTTCTGCTGGCTGACCATGTATTATTTCCAGAAAAAAATGGATGCGTTGAAATGAAATAAGTCGATCATATTGCTATATATTTATATTGACAATTTATTTAATGAGTTCTCCCTGCTAGAAACCTCATTTACGAGGACAGGGTTATATGTAAACATGATTGTTCTCCCTGCAAACATCAAGTAGACATGATTTTTCTCCCTGTTAGTAACATCATGAATGTTTGGTCATCTCTTTCTGTGTAATGAACCAGATATATGAGTTCTCCGTGCTAGTTACCTCATGTCATAAACATAAATACACCAGCATGTTAATCATGTTATAAACATCAAATAGGTCGACCAAATGGGATGGAACAAAATAATAGTTATATATTTATATGGACAATTCCATTACTGAGTTCTGCCTTCTAGTAACCTCATTTACAAGGACAGGTTTATATTATAGGCATGATTGTCTTAGCATATTGTTTGGTCATGGAAGGAACCCGAGAAGTAGATTTATGTTATATATGTCAGTGTGTTTTTAGTATCATTTCATTTTTTTTTGTAAAATTTAGTACCAACTTTGCTTTGTGTTAATATATTTTGGCACCTTGTACACATCCCTTTACTGAGGTCTGCCCCCCCCCCAATTAGGTCTATTATGATTTTCCCAAAATAGGAATCCACCTATTACGTATTAATTATGTTTTTTTTGGAACATACTAGTCTGTAGTGTACATTGTATATGCTCGTAAAATACTAGTTTGTAGTTGGAACAATTATGTGCTATAAGCCCTAATTTGTTTGGTCAGTATTTGTTCCCTTTAAAATAATATGAAGTAATTTGTTTGGTCAGGTACAAATATCTTATATAATATATTTGTTTAAGTTGGACCAAGTATGTGTTAGAAGCCCTACATTGAGGTGTGAATCAATAATGAAGGGTTTTTTTTTGTATAAGCCCTAATTTTGTGCAATCCATTTCAAATGGTGACTATTATGTGATTGAAACATATATCTGAATGCCGACTATAGATCACTGATATACAAAACATAATTAATATTTGATATGTCAAATCAGTGATATAACATTAATCATGTTATAAACATCAAATAATGTGATTTCAGGTTTATATTCAATTAATGTGTTTTCAGTTGTGTTTTCATGTTAATATGTATAATTTATTATGTTTGATATGTCATTATATGTTGAGGTATACAAAAATGTAATGTAATATATTTCTTAAAGTTGGAACAAGTATGTGCTATAAGCCCTACATTGAGGTCTGAATCATTCATGTAGGTTTTTTTATGTCAAACTTTTCAAAACTACAACTGGGACACACTAATTTTGATCATTCAACTTATTCTTATTTGTGTTATGATTGTGCTCCTAGACTGCTTATGCTTTGTATACGTGCAAATTGTACACCCATTGGTATAGGTAGATCTTTTTCATAGTCATTTCATTTATTTTGTAAACTTTAGTACCATCTTTGCTTTGTGTTAATATCTTTTTGCACCTTGTACACATCCCTTGACTGAGGTCTGCCCCCACCCCACTTAGGTCTACTATGATTTCCCAAAATTGGAATCCACCTATTACGTATTAATTATGTTTTTTAGGGAACATACTAGTCTGCAGTGTACATTGTATATGCTCATACAATACTAGTTTGTAGTTGGAACATTTATGTGCTATAAGCCCTAATTTGTTTGGTCAGTATTTGTTCCCTTTAAAATAATATGAAGTAATTTTTTTGTTTTAGTTGGAAACATATATCTGAATGCCTCCTAATGTGTTGTACATCACCTAAATTATGGTGTTGTTAATCATGTTATAAACATGAAATACAGTAGCATTAGCTGTACAGCACTATATTCTGCTGCTCCTGTCCCTGACAATGTCACTTGCTCATCTCTTTCTGTGTAATGAACCAGATATATGAGTTTTCCCTGCTAGTTAGCATATTGTTTGGTCATCTGTCAGTGTGTTTTCGGGCTAATATGTATCATGTATTATGTTTCATATGTCATTAGTTGTTCAGGTACAAATATCTTATATAATATATTTGTTTAAGTTGGACCAAGTATGTCTTAGAAGCCCTACATTGAGGTGTGAATCAATAATGATGGGTTTTTTTGTATAAGCCCTAATTTTGTGCTATCCATTTAAAATGGTGACTATTATGTGCTCATTGTATAAGCCCTAATTTGATTGGTCACTATTTCTTCCATTTAAAATAATATATGTTGAAACATATATCTGAATGTCGACTATAGATCACTGATATACAAAACATAATTAATGTTTGATATGTCAAATCAGTGATATAACATTAATCATGTTATAAACATCAAATCATGTGATTTCAGGTTTATATTCAATTAATGTGTTTTCAGTTGTGCTTTCATGTTAATATGTATAATTTATTATGTTTGATATGTCATTATATGTTAAGGTATAAAAAAATGTAATGTAATATATTTCTTAAAGTTGGAACAAGTATGTTCTATAAGCCCTACATTGAGGTCTGAATCATTCATGTAGGTTTTTTTTATGTCAAACTTTTCAAAACTACAACTGGGACACACTAATTTTGATCATTCAACTTATTCTTATTTGTGTTATGACTATGCTCCTAGACTGCTGATGCTTTGTATACGTGCAAATTGTACACCCATTGGTATAGGTAGATCTTTTTCATAGTCATTTCATTTATTTTGTAAACTTTAATACCAACTTTGCTTTGTGTTAATATCTTTTTGCACCTTGTACACATCCCTTGACTGAGGTCTGCCCCCACCCCCAAATAGGTCTACTATGATTTCCCAAAATTGGAATCCACCTATTACGTATTAATTATGTTTTTTTGGGAACATACTAGTCTGCAGTGTGCATTGTATATGCTCATAAAATACTAGTTTGTAGTTGGAACAATTATGTGCTATAAGCCCTAATTTGTTTGGTCAGTATTTGTTCCCTTTAAAATAATATGAAGTAATTTTTTTGTGTAAGTTGGACCAAGTATGTCTTAGAAGCCCTACATTGAGGTGTGAATCAATAATGACGGGTATTTTTTGTATAAGCCCTAATTTTGTGCTATCCATTTAAAATGGTGACTATTATGTGCTCATTGTATAAGCCCTAATTTGATTGGTCACTATTTCTTCCATTTAAAATAATATATGTTGAAACATATATCTGAATGCCGACTATAGATCACCTGAATTATGGTGTTGTTAATCATGTTATAAACATGAAATCAGTGATTTGAGGTTTATATTCAATTAATGTGTTTTCAGTTGTGTTTTCATGTTAAATTATGGTGTTTTAAATCATGTTATAAACATGAAATACATCAACATTAGCTGTACAGCACAATATTCTGCTGCTCCTGTCCATGACAGTGTCACTTACTCATCTCTTTCTGTGTAATGAACCAGATATATGACTTGTCCCTGCTAGATACCTCATTTACGAGGATAGGGTTATATTTAGAATGTGTTTATATTTAAAATTTTAGACATGATTGTTGTAGCATATAGTTTGGTCATCTGTCCGTGTGTTTTCAGGTTAGTATGTATCATGTATTATGTTTCATATGTCATTAGTTGTTCAGGTACAAATATCTTATTATAATATATTTGTTTAAGTTGGATCAATTCTGTTGATTATGTCATGCAAGTAATCAAACTATTTCGGCTAATCTGTATTCCCTCTGAATTTCTTGTATGTACCGACCCTGACCCTGTCGCTGGCGGTGCAACTATGTTAAACCTTCAATTCGGCTTACCAGGTATATGTCATGAGCAATACAAACACGTTTAATGTGAATGTCATGCTGAATGATTGCTATTTATTTAGTTTTCCTGTAATGAACATATTGGATGATGTGTTTGCTAAAAGCATTTCAAATTTAACAACAATTTCAAATTTGTTGTACAAAATGTGGATCTTATGTCTGGTTGCGAGATTGATGAGACAATATGACATAGGTTATTGCTTTAAAAAAGTTATTGCTTTCAATACAAGTTATTACTTTGAACTGCGTAGTTTCATACTAGGTTTGTATAACAGTTTTGTTTAAACACCCATACTAAAGTGATATATCGCAGTGTCATTGGTACTATGGCTACACCCGACCCGAGGTTTCGTATTGTATGGTCAAAAGAGTTGGATGAGGCTCTGGTTGCAGCATTGAGGAGACAATATGACATGGGTAGGTGCGTCGATGGAATTTTTACTAGGGACGCGTGGAGGGAGACGCTACGTGATTGGCATATCAGGATGGGGAGGAATGAGGGTACATTGGATCAGTTAAAAACTCGGTGGAAGAACCTCAGGAGAGACTATGCAAAGATAAAACTGGTGACCAACAAAAGCGGTGTTGGATGGGATGACAGCAGGCACAAGCCAATATTGCCTGACACCCCGGAGTGGAGGGAGGCACTTGCGGTATGTCTAATAATATACACTCCCCTGACTATTATATATAAAATTAAACTTGTTAATATTGACCTAATCAGTAGTTGTCCCCTATTTTAGGCAAACAGGGAACTAGCGAGATTGATCAACAAACCATTCTACCACTACCACGACGTCGAGCTGATGGGGGGGAGGAACATAGCTAGGGGCCATCATGCAATGTCCTCAACCGATAGACAACCTCCTTCTGATGTTGCATCTGAAGATGATGTTGCTGTTGACCTAGATGCATCTGATGCATTTGTCAGCCCAGAACCGACCGGTCCAACCGGTACTGCCGGTATCACTGAAGACGTGGTTAATTCTGGGACGCAAAGTGAGGACACCAACGACGGATCACGCAACCAAGGTGTTGGTGCAACGACTCCCACCACGATGAGACGTAGGAAGCGAGCGTCAACCTCACAGGATAGTTGTGTCCTGTCTAATGAAGTCGTGTCCGAATTCACAAAGGTGTTTGCCAAGGTACATGACATGGGCAGCGGAATTGCTGCTAGGTCTAATGATAAAGACGAATACCAAACAATTTTGCACCACTTTCATGCAAGCTACCCTGACGCCCCTGTCCCAGTTTTTACCACTCTTGTGCACGCCATAAAAGATCCAGCTAACCGTAACATTTACCTAGGCCTTATGGACACCCCACAAAAAATTACCATTTGGTTGCAAGACTTGTGGGAAATGAAGAACGCAACTTCTGCATCTTCTGCATCACAATCACCCTTCACGCCACAATCTCCACCGTACTTTTGAGGTTGTGTAATTTATTAAGAACTATTTTATTCCATTGGGAACAATATCTGAACTTTGGTACTGTGTATTGGTTTATGTTGTTATTTGCTATTTGGTTAGTATTTGCTATTTTGTCACTATAGCCCTAATTTCATTTCTGCAATATGTCGATATTTTCCTGATGCGGATAATCACTTTTAATTATAGTTGTGATGGCCGGTATTCATTCATATGAAACAACTAATGACATTCTACAAGTACTGGATCTTATGTCTGGTCCGGCTAATGGCATTGCTAACGCAATATCCTACCAAATAGCGGACCAAATTTCGCACAATATCATGCAAAATTCAGACGCCGCACCCAGACACCAACCAATACCGAGATCGGTTAGTATTAGGAGTGGCCATCAAAAGGTTTTAGAAATAATAACTGGCCATGAAAGAAGGGCGTACGATCTGTACCGTATGCTACCCAACACGGTTTTAGCCTTTGTCGACAAACTTGAGGACCGAGGTTTGTTGAAAAGTACCAGAGGTGTGTCATCAGTGGAGGCAGTTTGCTACTTCCTTCAAATGGTTGGCCATGGCCATACCAACCGTGTTCTTGCTGAGGACTACATTCACAGTGGTGAGACCATAAGTAGAAAGTTTAATGAGGTGTTGGATGCAGTGTGTGCTTTGTGCAACGAATATATTCTCATGCCAACTGCATCCACAACTCCGCACCGCCGCATCGCCGAGAGTTCAAGATTTTACCCTTACTTCAAGGTATGACCATTACTTAGTTGACCATTGTCCATTCCATTGTTAATATAACCACTATCGTCATCGTTGAGTGTATTTCTTATATACTTATCTTAGGATGCCATTGGGGCAATTGACGGGACACACATCCCCGTTTTGGTGAAGCGCGAAAAGCAGAACCGATACAGGAATAGAAAAGGGAATGTTTCCATGAATGTCATGGCTGTAGTAGACTTCTCAATGGAGTTCACATATATCATGACTGGTTGGGAGGGATCTGCTGCTGACCAAAGGGTACTTCACGCAGCTACAACCACAGGCGGGTTCAAAGTACCCGCTGGGAAGTACTATCTTGTTGATGCAGGGTACGCCAACACCAGCCAATTTCTTGCACCATATCGAAATGTTGCTTACCATATAGCAGAGTATCGGGGTAACAGAGGCTCATACACAAGCAAAAAGGAAATGTTCAACCACCGACATGCTCAACTACGTAACGTTGTCGAGCGAGCCTTTGGTGTGTTGAAGAAGAGGTTTTCCTACTTTCGTAAAGGAGTGACTTTTCACGTGCAGTCTCAATGTCGGATTGTAATGGCTTGTTGTATCGTTCACAATTTTATCCGACGCCAAAATGATGGCGATCCATTGATGGACGAAAACTTGGATGAGGCTCATACTACCACTGACATCACAAACGAATTGAGTTCTCTCCAACAAACAAGCCAGGCCGATGCTAGAGAGGGAGATGTCTTGCGCGAAACTATTGCCAATTCTATGTGGGAAAATCAGTGATTTATACATTTGTTTTCTAACTTGCATACATTGAAACATGTTCTACAACATGTTTCACTTACTCCCTTATTTGTGTAAGCTAACAGACAACTTTTGTTCTCAAACTTTATTGTTCACCGTTTTATTTGCCTACTTATGAACAATGTGAAATTATGTCTCATTAGGTTTTCTGTCTAAAAATGGACAAAGAAATGCCGTTGTGCCCATGTGGTCTGCAGTGCACCGTACGAGTGTACATGGATGCCACAGATGCGGCAAATGGACGGTTTGAAGACAACAATCCCCACAGGCCATATTTTACATGTGGTAGGGGTCTTGTACAAACCAGATGCCATATGAGGTTGCCCGCGCAGCAAGTACCACCTACAGTGGCTACGCTGACTGCAATTAGGGATGCAATGGTATCACAACTCACATATGCACGTAGCGAACGCAAGTTTTGGTCAGAACATTGTGCCTTTGTCTGTTCAACCAGAGCAGACACAGATAGGTTACAAGAAGAAATTAAAAATATGCGGGAGAGGTGCCGATATCTTCGCCACCGACTTCAAATTACGAGTGATAATGACTCTTCATCAGAAGAAGATGGATACAATACGTCATAGATATACCATATTATGATATGTCTAAATGAACTCGACTTGTCTGTTGCAACAATTACCTACTCTGTCTTCATATTATCTTGTAAAACTATGTCATGAACCCGATATTTTTCTATTAATCATCATTTCTGTTTTATTTAGATGTCGATGATACCATCTGAGGTTCCGAGGTGTGATTGTGGGCTAAATGCAGCCTTACGGCTTAACACAGAGGATGCAGGGTTAAATGACTTTGTCATTCTGAGTCAAAGGCCGGGCGAAATGTATTACATATGCCCTACTCGTGAGGTGTCATAGTACATCAATAAATAATATACTGTCCTTGTCGAGGCTCCGCATTCTTTGCCATTAACTTGTACCTCGTACTACATTTTAGGGAAAAGACCGATGCAAATACTTCCATTGGGCAGTCGATCTCCCCCCAACAATTGATTCATTGAAAGCGGAGATTATGTTACTAACTGTTGAGTGCAAGTCAGTGTGGGGTCAGGCGATGAACATGAAGGACTTCGTTGAAATGCATTACAACTACGATGAATTATACTCTAACAAAAAGTATGAGCATGAGGTTTTAGAAGCAACGTTGCCAGTCTGGAGGAAGATTGTCGTCTGCTTATGGACATCCCTTCACCTCAAATGACTCCATAATGTTGAATGGCAAATGCATTTACATTGTGTTCTCTGTTTAGAAAGACTATGAATGGATGTTATGAACATCATACACTTGTTTATTTTATGCACTTTTATAAACGTCATATTACATTTTAAGTGGTCAGAAAATTTTCTTCATGTTGATGAGTGTTTTATTAATGATGTATGTTATTATTCGAATTTTTTCTTAACGTTAGCTAAAACCAAATCATACAATTAATTGTGACATACACCCTTACTTTTGAAAAATATATTACTTACAGAATCTGTTATATGGCTGGCCAACCGCCGACACCGTCTTTTATCTGGTCATACGAGCTTGATATGGTTCTCAGGGGTTTGATGAGAACCCAATATCACATAGGTAGATGTGTGAATGGAGTCTACTCTACACAAGCTTGGATGGAGGCATGGCACCAGTTCGTATACATAACAGAAAGCCCTTACATTACATTTCCCGAGTTGCAAATGCGATGGCAATACATCAAGAGAGAGTTTGTAAGAGATAATATGTTCATATTGGCAGATTTATTGCCTCCCCCCACATTGGCCGCGCAACAAGGCATTCAACGCAACTTCTTGATGACGCGTCGCACTTACCCACCAGGGATTTTTTTTAGCACTGACAATTGAAATAAACAAATGAACTTGTAACATTTGTGCTAAATGTAGTTGTGTTTTTGCGTCAAAACAATTTACATTGTCTACTTATGTGTTGCATTATTATATGTTGCTACCATAATGCGATCAAATTTCCTACTTTATTATTATCTTATTGCCACAGTTACTTTACGAATTATGTTATTTGTTCATACCTTTGTTTTTATTAATTATAGATGTCGACATCGCGTGCAAAGGAAAAGCCAACGACAAAATTTGAAAAACTTTTGAAGTCACCAGAAAAAAATCATAAATATGTTGAAGATAACCTTTTATGCAAACAACCATATTGCAATCACATAAACGAGGAGGGCAAAGTTGGGACCGATGATCAAGTCAAGGGCAAAGTCGTCAAGGGTAAAGTCAGTTAGCATGTTCCTCATTTGCCATTGTTGTTTGATTGGCCAAAAGACGACATCAAACAACAAAACAAGCAGCCGGTGCAGGAACCATGCCCAGTGTCATGGGACGAGTACGATGAGGCCATAACGTTGGCCCAATGTGCCTTGTCAAAATCTTAGCTTTGGTTTGCATGTTTATTGCTTCCCTTTTTTGTCCTTCTCCCCTGAGGAATATTATCCGTAAACAATTATGTTAATATCAGTGATCGTTTATGTTTCACTAATGACGACAATATGATTATTATCAGTTGCTTTTACCGACGATAATGTACTTTGTTTATGTTATGAACAAAATATATTAGGCCAATTTCATATTTCATGTAGCTTGACTGCCAATTTCATATTTCATGTAGCTTGACTGTTACTGACGATCATGTAATTCGTCACACTCATGACGACAATTAACTAGGTTCAACATTACATATATATTTTTATGCTAAATGAACTTGTAACATTTGTGCTAAATGTAGTTGTGTTTTTGCGTCAAAACAATTTATATTGTCTACTTATGTGTTGCATTATTATATGTTGCTACCATAATGCGATCAAATTTCCTACTTCATTATTATCTTATTGCCACAGTTACTTTACGAATTCTATTATTTGTTCATACCTTTGTTTTTATTAATTTTAGATGTCGACATCGCATGCTAAGGCAAAGGCAAGGGCAAAATTTGAAAAAATGTTGATGTCACCGTAAAAAATTCATAAATTTGTTGAAGATAACCTTGTATGCAAAAAACCATGTTGCGAGCCTCCACGCAATGAGGGCCCAAATGAGAGAGACGAACAAGCCAAAGGAACAAGCCAAATGAGGGCCCAAATGTTGCGAGCCTTGTTTCCTCCTACTCACCATCTGTCGTTGCTGTTCGACTGGCCAAAAGACGCCAGCAAACAGGAAACAAATCAGGTGTTGGACGAACCCTGTCCTGTGTCGTGGGAAGAGTACGACGAGGCCATGAAGAACGACGAGGCATGAAGTTTCCTGCTTGATCACCAGCTTAGATTGTGTAAATATGTCGTTGTCTAGGTCCAGGGCAGACCTCTCGTTTCATTTTCTATGTTACATATGTATTTGCCCGAGAACCAACAATATATTATCTTTTAATTAATGTGGTATTACGTTCTGCTACAGACATGCTACGCACCTTTGCTACTATTTAATTTAAATACATTAATTATATTATGTATTTGTTATTTAGTATATAATACACTTCAGCCAACTTCTGCTTAAGCGGCAACACAACTACACATACCTTATTCTTTGAAGATAACCTTGTATTCATAAATATACAAAATAACACCTACACAAAACAAATAAAATATATTTTTAATATATTCTAAACTTACATTGAAATGACATCACAAATACACATTCTGCGTACTTGTTCAAACAGTGATGCAAGAACATGACAGAATAAGCAGATACTGACTACGCTGCCAAACAGAATCAGACTTCCAGCCAAACAGATTCAGACTGCAGTCAGACTGTAATCAGACCAGCTGACCAGAATCAGACTGCGTTGCCAAACAAAGTCAGACTGCATCCTGACTGCCCCAGCACCGGAATCCAGACTAACCCTGACTAACCCAGTCTAGATTTCAGAATCCCAGTCCTGTGCCAAACGCAGCCTTGATGATCGATTATCATCGCCTAGGTGCACAACTCAACCTCCATCTACATATGCGGGACCTCCTCACCCAACAGGGGACATGGGATTGGAATGTCGTTCAATTACATGGGTTCCGCCATCCACACAAAGCATGAGACTGAATATTGGATGCATCACACGCTTGAGACGACGACCACAACATTCTATACGTTTTGATATCACCATAGTATGACTAGGAGCCAGGTTGCTCCGATAATACCTGCTCCCAATTTAAGTAAAAAAAGTATTTTGTTTTTAAGATAAAGAAGAGTGAAATTTCGAAACTTGGAGGTCTGTCTTGGTAAAAATCCCCAAGCTTAACATATATAACATAAAGAAAGGCGGAAGAAAATAAGAAAGTATTGGTGGTTGTCAGGCGTTGCTGCTGCCACAGTGTACTTGTGGGGGTTGTGTGGCTGCACCCAGACTAGCCAGCCGCCGAACGCAACTCATATGGCTCTGCTAGATGACCACTATTTTAAGCCTGTTCTGAGGGCAAAGAGGCATTATTTATTTTAGAAAACAACGAACCCCATCTCAAGCCAGACAGTCAGCCAGCATTCAAACTTGGGAGAAAGAAATAAATAAAAAAAAGGGCTGCAGAAGCAGTGTTCCGAGAAATAAAATAATGTGGTAATCGTTTTTGAAAATATTCGAATAATAAATCCCCTGGCCCTGAGTCCTGACCAGACCACACTACACAGCCAGCCCCGGTGCGCCAGTGCAGCAGCGCACAGGGTGGAGGTGGTGCGTGCTGGCAGCAGGTCAGTGCAGCGCGGCCAGCGAGGGTGGAGGAGGAGGGGAGAACTGGGCAGTCAAGGCGGTGACCGGAATCCCAGTGGAGTGACGCGGCTCCCTAGGGAGGAGGAGGAGGAGGAGGTGGTGGTGGTGGTCCTGGAGCCGGTCAAAGGAGAAAACACAGCAGCGCAACACAACAGTACAGAGTGGAGGAGGAGAGCGAGGCTCAGGCCGAAGCCTGACCGGTCAACATGCTCACCTGTCCGTTTTGCTTTTTATATCCGCAAAGGAGGACCCGCAACCCCACCGTTCAACATCTCGGTTACCTAGCGCCAACGCAACGGGAGCCGTGCAGTTTTGCTTTTTGGGCTTTGCTGGGTTTCCCAAAATACCCCTAAAGGGTATTGAATTTCCTCATGTACAAGATACTTGAAAGAGATTTGGATTCTTTTAGCAAATTTATTGTTGACCATTTATCAACTAATGAGAAAGATGGACATTTGATTGATATAATAAATTAATGCCAAATGAGTATGATACTTGTTTACTATCAAATTCTTGTCGGCACAGAAATAACAGAAACACAATAATTTTGCATGTGAGGAAACCAGCAGACCCATTGATCTGCATTATTTTTCCGGTCAATGGTCAAAGACTGGGTACCGGCAGGTGGTATCTCAATTTATTGGGCATTCTTATTTAGAATGACATCACATTATCTGAAATAAAAAGTTGTGGGAGCATCTTCCTTGCCATGGTCAGAAAAAGGAAAACAATGGGGGCGAAAACCACACCTGCCATTTTTCAATTATGTTTGGGAAAAGAAGAAAATCGAACCTTGGCGAGTCCAGGGGCATTATTGCGACAGGAGATAAGATCTGCACGTGTGGAGCGGAGGACGAGGCCGCCTCTCCCAATCCTAAGTCACACTTACTACCACCGCTACCATTTTTTGCGTCGGCTCACCGCAACACTTTGGTCTTCAGTCTTCTTCCTTTTCTTCTCTCTCTCTTCCATCGCCCCACGGGCCAGCCAAACCAACAAAATCTCTCCTTTTCCCTCCAGACACTGTGCCCCTCCCTCGCTTCCCCTCTGCTCTGCAGCTGTGCAGTGGGAATTGAAGCAAAAGCAAAGGGAGCAGACCACCAAGACGAAGACTGCAACTTAGGATAGCGAAGAGAGAAAGCAGGAAAAGAAACGAAGACGACCATCCCTCCTCAAATCCAGCACTTCGTCTTCCTCACTTTCTCAAAGATCTCTCCTTTTCATATCCTTCTTCCAGCTCTCCCACACCCTCTAGCTACTTCCTCCCCTTCCTGGAATTTTCGCTACCTCAACCACTTTGCCTTTCCGTTTTCATCACCAGCACAAGGGAAATCTTGCCTTCTCCTTTTCGTCTGCTCTCGCCATCCACCTCCGGCTTCTCGTGTGTATCTGCTGCTATCTGTCTGTGTTAGATTTTTGCCTACCCCTTCTTTCCATTTTCCCCTGGTTGCCCCCCGTGGGTGTACCCCGTAGACCCATTATTTCGCCTTTCCCTTTCCTTGGATTTTGAGCCGGGAGCGGGTGGATTATAAGTCTATGATGCCCTTGATGATGACGATGATGCTTCTCATGTCGCTTTTGACCAGAGCAGCAACAACACCTGCGCCCACCACCACATCCACTATCGATAGTGCCACACTGCTTCTTCTGCTTGCTTCCCAAGGGCAGATGGCTTCTTCTTGCCCCAGATACGCCTGTGGAACCAATGCTCATCTTCTTGCTGCTTCTTCTTCTACCTCGTCTACTCCTTCGAGACTCTGATCAACTCTTCGGATTGCTGTATATCATCTCTTCTTCCTCTTCCTCCTGCCGTCGTCAGTCATTGCCTCGCCCCTCTTTTTCCCACTCCTGCGAAATCAGAAACCGCTGCTTCCCAGCCCCTACCACTTGGCACCAAGGAAAACAGCTAACAAACCGAAAATGCCTCAACAACAGCACCCTCCCCCTCCGCGCCACCACCACAATCACCACCGCCACAATCCTTCCTGGAAGCTGGAGGGCGGCGCCCAGGTCATAGATCTAGAAACGGCCGTCAAGGACGGCTTCCTCGGCGCCGCCGCCGCAGGAGGCGGCCCACTCTCCGGTCCGGCAGCCGAAAAGCTGGATCTGAAGAAGATGGTGGAGGAGCTCGACTCCGCCGGAAGCGGCGACGACGTCCCGGCCGTCTTCATCTGCCCCATCTCACTCGAAGCCATGCTCGACCCAGTCACGCTCTGCACGGGTCAGACATACGAGAGAGCCAACATCCTCCGCTGGTTCGCCATGGGCCATCGGACGTGCCCGACCACCATGCAGGAGCTGTGGGACGACGCCGTCACGCCTAACCGGACCCTCCACCAGCTCATCCACACTTGGTTCTCCCAGAGGTATATGCTCGTCAAGAAGAAGTCCCAGGATGTTCAGAGCCGTGCCGTGGACCTGCTGGAGTCGCTCAGGAAGGTGAAAGGGCAGGCTAGGGTACAGGCGTTGAGGGAGTTGGGGAAGGTCGTTTCGGCGCACGCGTCGGCGAGGAAGGCCGTCGCGGATTCCAGCGGTGGCCTGGCGCTGATATCTTCGCTTCTGGGGCCGTTCACCTCGCACGCTGTGGGCTCGGAGGTCGTTGGCATTCTCGTTAATCTGCCTCTGGATCCGGATTCGAAGACCAGCCTGATGCAGCCGGCGAAGATCTCACTTGTAGTGGATATCTTGAACGAAGGCACCGCGGAGACAAAAATCAACTGCACGAGGTTCGTACAGATGTTAATGGAGGAGGACGATTTCCGGGCGGAGATGGTGTCCAGCATGAGCCTACTCGTCGGGCTGATGAGGTTGGCCAAGGATAAAAGAAACCCCAACGGCGTCTCGGCGGGTCTCGGCCTGTTGAAGACGATATGCTCCAGGCATTCCCAGGTCAGGACACTCGTGGTCAGCATCGGAGCCGTCCAGCAGCTTGTTGAGCTTCTACCCAGCCTGTGCCCGGATTTCCTCGAGCTCGCATTGCATATACTAGAGGATCTGTCGTCGGTTCAGGAAGGCAAAGACGCGCTCAGGAATTGCGCCCTGACGATCCCCAATTTGGTCAGGCTGCTGATGCGGATCTCGGAGCCGTGCACACAGCACGCACTGTCGATCCTCTGGGCGGTATGCAAGATGTCGCCGGAGGATTGTGCCCCTGCGGCGGTGGAGGCCGGATTGGCGGCCAAATTGCTGCTCGTCATACAGAGCGGATGCGGCGCGGCGCTGAAGCAGCGGGCGGCGGAGCTGTTGAAGCTATGTAGCTTGAATTATACCAGTACACATTTCATATCCAAGTGCAAGCTCACCAGGACGTTCCAGTGAATAAAGATCAGCTTTAATAGACTACTGTCATCACTGTATCATAATTCGCCATTCCTGCTGTCACAAATAGCAAACAGGATGGATGGCTGCTGCTACATCCACGGTATAATACTGGTTGTCCTGGATTGAAGCCGCAGGCAGGAGATTGGGGCTCCCTATTTGAAGCAAAATAGTAGCAATCCTGTGAAGGAAGAGCATGCTATTGCAGTGCTCAGATCCCTGCCTGTATCACTTCACCTGTGAATAGTTACCGATGCTCTAAATTTTGTTCTGGGTTCTTGTGCATAATTTCCTTGATGCATAATCATCGCACTCTCAGGCTGGGATAAGAAAGTTGAAAATTAGCCCTTCGTCATGCAACAACATAAGGATGTTAAGAGACTAAGATCAAGGATAATGGTGAGCAGGAGTGTCAATTCTGCACAGATCAAATTCTGCTTACAATTAGCATATGCTTTTAATCTCAAAAGGGGTTTGGGGCTTGGTCCCCAATTTTTGTTCAGTTGAGACAAGGTTCTTTGCTCCCCTGTTTGTTTGTTTTCTTTTCACTAGTTTTGCTTCCGCGTAAGCAAAAAAAGTCTTCTTTAATGTAATAATTGATAGAGGAGAAATTCAACAGGAAAAAGTTGTCCATTACTCTTTGCTGAATTGTTCTCCTCTGTTTCAATTCATTCCATTCAGATTATAATTGATATAATGCTTTATGAACATTCAGTTGAAATAAAAACGCTGTCATAATGGTCGAAGGCAACTGAGTGGACTAATGAGGCTGAGAAACTCATTTCCTTGTCTTTTGCTGGAATGATGATGGCAGTGTAGAAGTGGATGGCTTGCCGGTTCCAACAATAAAACAGCAGGAAGTCCATTTGCTCAGCATTCTCATCTGCAAATGGAGAGATGTTGTGGCCTTGCGCGTCCGTGGTGGTTGCATTTAGTGGATCTGAACTAGATGCAGTTGAATTCAAGTCTGCTACTCTCTCCATTAGTTGTCCCATTGACCACCCAGTCCCAGTCTGTTTTTCTTTTCTAAGCTAGGGGTTCAGGCTTCTTACTAGAGTCGTGTGAGGAGTTACCTATTTAATCGGTGGGTGTAGACCATAAGCAACGGGTGCTATATCATTTTGCAACATTATTGTACTTAGAATTCCTCCATCAATATCATCCCACATTAATTGAATGTTGGGTACTCAAAATGCATTTAATGTGAATTTCAGTTGCACTTGATGAGTGCAAGTATATGTTTTTATATTAATTTACCGATGAGATTGAGTTGGATAGTAGAGTCCAACATCTTTTTAACAAAGACTAAATGCATGATTTCTATTATGTCTGAAAATCACTATTTTTTTTTTAAATTTTCCATATTCCGCAAACCAAACATAAATTTTGCACATAGAGATTTTTGAATACACTCCAATGCTGAAAAATATATGAAACCAAATATAATAAGTGAATGAAGGCAATGTTTCAAATTTGCTTCTTTCTTCATTAGGTGTCCTAGTGATCCACCCAGGTTTGTTGGTCCTTTTATATCATGGCTCCACATTGACGCTGCGTGAGAAGTTACCATTTAACGATAGAGAGCTAGCCATTATCATTTAGGATGTGTTTGATATGTCGTGACAAAATAGGGGAATCGGACAGGGAAAGAAAAAAAACATAAATAAAATGTTGTTTGATTATGGTCACATGGGGAATCGGAGAGGGAACGTAAAAAAATATAAACAAAATGTTGTGTGATTATGTTCGCATGAGGGAGGAAGATATTTAAAAAATGTTGTTTGTTAGATTGATATGGTCCATATGGATACGAGGAGAATGAATTTTTTATGTGATAAGATTCCATTGAAGTACAACTCTTATTTATTTTAACAACAGACTAGCTCAGCAGAAATTTTTTTGACATAAACAACGAAGATATTCTCTCATCATATATGATAATATATTATATAATATAAAGGAAATCTTTGACTCACAACACAAGTTTCATTTCTTAACAATAACTGAAGATAAAAATTTGTGAAGGAAAATTTGGCTTGGCTCCTAAATCTTTGATCAGCTGAGAGCCTGAGACAGGTTCATTTTCCCCCCGTTTGTTTATTTCGTTTTCACTAGTCTTGCTTCTGCGTAAGCGAAAAATCTTCTTTCATGTAAGAATTGGTAGACGAGAAATTCAACAGGAAAAAGGGATGTCCATACTCTTTTTGTCGTTCTCTTTGTTGAATTGTCATCCGTTTCAATTCATTCACTTTAAGCAGACCAAATGCTTTATGAACATTCAGTGATAGAAAACTGTCATCATGACCGAAATAGTGAGGTTGAGAAATTAAATTTCCTGTATTGATGGAATGATGGCAATGTAGAAGTGGATGGTTGCCAGCTCCAACCATTACAGCAAGAAGTCCGTTTGTTTCAGCATTCTTATCTGCAAATGAAGTGAGAGGTCTTGCGGTCATGCACGTGTGTGGTGGTTGCATTTACTGGATCTGAACTAGATATAGTTGAATTCAAACCTGCTTCTCTCTTCATTAGTTGTCCATTGACCACCCAGTCTGGTTTCCTTTTCTAAACCAGGGCTTCCTACTAAAGTTGTGTGAAAAGTTACCTGTATAATCGGTGGGTTCTAGACCATACACGACGGGTGCCATCTCATTTCATTAATGGCTTCTCTTCCAAGTTGAAAAATTGCGATGTATGTATGGTCTAGTCAAACCTACTAATTGATTTGGCAACTCTACCCAACTCTGTTATCTTGCCAAATACTTCTAGCTTGGTATCATATTCTCAATCAAGGCTACTGTGGAAAAACTCTCAAACAAACCACCCATAGCACTGATCCCTAACTCCTTTTCCCAACCCTTCATCACACTTCTCCACCACCTGCTCTCTTTACAACATTGTTGCATATAACAACATCCTTGCATATAGGGCCTGTTTAGCTAGCAGAATTTTTAGAATTCCTGCATTAGTACCATCGTACAACATATTAAATGTTGGGTTCTCCAAATGCAGTATATCTGAATTTCGTGTTTGGTTTGCAAAATATGGTGAGTGTGAGATTCCTTATTCATCATTAGTTCATCTATGAGATCGAGTTGGGTGTTTGCGTCCAACATCCTTTTTTATGGAGATTAAAATGTAGGGTTCTCGTTATGTTTGTATAAGTGTATAAGTCTTTCTATATTCTTGTATATTGAGATTGGTCTTACATTTTGTAAATGGGTATTGGCAGCCACATATTGTCTTATATAAAGGTTAACCCTCATGTCTATAATACACGTACAATATTCTCCGTCTTCTCAATTTTACTTTTTTCGGGGCTATTGGATCTTCGTCATGTCTTTTTCTTTTGGATGAACTTTGATTTTCGATAGGTGGAAACATTGGTGTTAGAGCATTTCAATCCGGAAGTAGCCTCGTTCTCTAGACTATGATATTATCTTTTCTGTCATCCTAAGCGGCTACTTCTCTACGAGTGGAAGTCAAATCCCCCCCCCCAACACCATGTCGCCGCTAGGGTTTATCACCCCCCTTCGCCACTGGCTTACATGCCATGTTAGAATTTGACACGCGGTGTCCCCACTAGGGTTTATCTCCTCCGCCAACTTACACATCATGTCAGTCCGTCTACACACCATGTTGTAGCCTACATGCACTACATCATGGGAGATGAGAATCCTCCTTAGCCTACATCTCTACAACATACATCATGAGAGGATAGAGCTTGACATAGCACACCACAATGGTACAACTGAGGGGATGAATCATAATGGAGAATGTTAGATGCATGTTAAAGACTGCACAGTTGTCAAAGACATTCTGGGGCAGGGTAGTGAACGCTGCTTGCTATTTGATTAACAAGTCTCCATCAATCCCATTGGGATTTAAGATACCGAAGAAGGTATTGACATGAAAAGATGCATCATACTCTCATTTATGAGTATTTGGACGCAAGGGATATGTATATGTTCGAAAAGAAGTAGCAAATGATGGATGATAAAGCGGTGCCATGTTTTTTCTTGGATATGGAGATTATCAATTTGGGTACATGTTATGAGATCGTGTGGAAAAGACCATGAGCAGACACATAGATGTGACATCCGGTGAGAGTTAGATAGTTATAAGGCCTGAGAGTGATGATGCAAAGATTGCAGAATAATGTGAGTTTTTCTGATGATGAGTATGAGGATGCTTCAACTTCTACACCGCTGTAGTCTTTAGATTATAAAGAAGAGCATCATGATCACCCAGAGCAATAGAGTGACAACACATTGAGTGGTCCCGTTCCAGATGCACAATTGAGTGATTTAGATTCACAATCAGAGACTATTGGACATGTGGAGAAAGATCATCACCAAACAGAGTCCTCACAACAACAATTGAGGAGGTCTGATATAGTTTATCGTCCTTCATATATATATTTGACATCTCTATATATTTTACTTATGATCAGGGGGAGTCAGAGACTTTTTAGGAGATATTAAATTATAGAGATAGAGAAAACTAGTTCAGGGGATGGAGGAGGAGATTTCTTCTTTAAAGAAGAATGATATCTATGAGCTTGTGACACTTCCCAAGGATTGGAGAGAATTAAAGAACAGGTGGGTTTTCATAATTAAGAGAGATGACAGTATTAAGGATATCAGATACAAAGCCATACTACTTTCCTAGGGATTTAGTCAAAGACCATTTGTAGATTTTGATGAGATATCTTCTCCTAATGTGAATATGACTTCTATTAGATTAGTTCTAGGCTTGGTTGCTAGCCTACATCTAGACTTACAGTAGATGGATGTGAATACGACGTTTCTCAATGGTGACCTAGATGAGGAGTGAGTAGCCAAAAGGATTCCAAATCAAGGGGAAATAGCATTTAGTCTGCAGATTGAGGAAGAGTTTGTATGACTTGAAACATGCTCCTAGACAGTGGTACAAGAAGTTTGATTGTTTCATGTAGAGTCACGAGTACATGAAGATAAGTGCAGATACATGTGTCTATGTCAGGATGTTTACAAGTTCATTATTTAGCTACTCTATGCGGATGACATGTTGATAGTGAGGTAGAATGTCAGTGTGATTAGAAAACTGAAGACAAAACTTTCTAAATCCTTTGATATGAAGGACGATTTGGACTAGCATGATAGGTTTTTGGGATGCAAAGCACATGTGACAGGAAGAAGCTCATGTTGTGGTTTTCACAAGAGAGCTATGTTAAAAGAAATTTGGTGCAGTTCAATGTGAGAACCTGAAGCTGTGAGTACTTCACTATCATGTTATTTCAAGCTAAGTAGTCATGACCGTCCATTGACGTGGAGAAGGAGGAGACAGTCGTGAGTCATAATTCTTCTAGTTGTGGGGATCTTTATGTACACAATGGCGTTACTCTTCTTGATATCACTCATATAGTTGGTGTTGTAAGCATGTTTCTATCAAATCATATAAAAGATCACTAGGAGATAGTCAAGTGAATCTTCAGATATTTATGAGGCACCAATAGTTCGTATTTGATGTTTGGTGATTCAGAAACAGTTCTGAAAGACTTTGTTAATGCTGACAAGATATGTAACATTGATCATAGGAAGTCTATCTCTGGGCATGTATTCACTTTTATAGGGGAGCCATATCTTAGTAGTCCAAGTTGTAAAAGTGTGGTACACTTTATATGCTAGAGGTAGAGTACATTGCAACAACAAGAGTAAGGGAAAGAAATACTCTAGTCAAAACATTAGATTTTGAGATTTTTGAGGGAACTGGATATGAGTCTAGTTGATCTGACTATTTTGTGCGATAGTCAGAACACTATTAATGTGAGAAAAAGTACAATGCATCAAGCACAGACAAAACACATTGATGTGAGATATCATTGTCTTCATGATGTGATTGAAAAGAAGTTGTTGACACTGTAGAAAATCCATATTGAAAAGAATGCTTCTGATATGATGACCAAGGTGATGACATAAGACAAGCTAGAGCTCTACAAAGAGCTCAACGACATACATTCCGAATGATGATTATGTGATGATGGTATCCCTTGGGCTGGCGGGGGAGATTGTTGGGTCTGCATGCTTCCAAGACAAGTGGTTTAGTGGTGGTGGCCCATTAGGGCACATTGCCACAGAGACAAGATTATAAATCCGAGTCTCACACATGAGATATTGTGTGCCAAAGAACCCACCAATTGAAAAGAAAGAAAATACAAATGTAAAAGAAAAAGCAACGTTTTTGTTGTTGTTCATCACTATGGAGATGGGGAATAAAAACAAGGAAGAGGAAAGGAAAAAAAAGGAAGTTGAACAAGACAATCAAGGCATCCACGTTTTCTTCTTCATGCCATCTAAATTTGTACACTTCTTGGAAGAGGGTGTCTTCCTGGGAAATTCTAGAGTGAAAGATTGTAGAGATCTCTCCCTACGGTGGTAACTTCTTATATCTCCTTCTGGCTGTATCACCTCAGTGTTGACACCCTATTGTTGCACACTCAACATGTATTCACAACTAGTGTTAATCCTATGGATAATAATTGATTCTATTTTGCATCCTACCAAATTTCCATATATACTTAATTTTCAAACTTTTTCGCATTTTCAACACATTTTATCCACCCCTTTTTTCTCACTTTAAACAGTTCGATGCCTTCTGCAAAGAAACTTTCTTTCAGAGTGAAAGTGAAATTGTCCTTAAATTATTCCCTAAATAGGCTATTTTCACAAATTTCCCAATTGAATTGTGTGGAGTTAAATATTCTCTTTTCAAGTATCTATACCAGGAAAATCTAAGAGATAACTCCAACTTATCTTTCTATGAAAATTTCCCCCATTTTCTCAAGACCATTCCTAAAATTATTGGGAAAGATGGAAACTACCTTTTCCCCCCTAGGAGAGCATGTAAATTACTTCCAACTATCACATGACAAAGCGGATCACCTCGATCTGTTTGTCCTTCTGTAGAGTGCAACATGGTGATCCGCCGCCTCTTCAAGAAGATTTTGCCCAGAATCTCAAACCCTAAAATCTATTTATAAATAGAGTCCCATACCCAATGTATTTCAATCCTCTCTATCTCTCCTGAAGTCAGAGAAATGACTAGCCATCTCTTTACTTTTTCTATTACCTATGATTAGAGGATCCTTCCTCTGGCACCATCTTCTCTACTAGATTTGTAGAACAGTAAGCTATTGTAAGTGCATGCCTAGACTAATGCATCTACTATCAAATTATATCTGATCTATAACTATTGCACATGACATAATCTACTGTTGTATCTGATCTATTAACTTCTATAGCTTTTATAGTTGTTATTTTTACTACTTCTGAAAAATTAGATCTAGTTCTTTGAGCACACATCTTTTAGTCATCCTCGAACTTGCTACGCATCGGTGCTAATTACAAATGATGGACTATGACGTGGGAGGTCCTGAGGTGATTATGACCACAACACACCTAAAAGTTAGGACTTTTGGGGCCAAGACATGAAGGCAACAAACATCTTCAACCCCGAAAGCCCATCCACAATAAAAACTCATTTTTATCTCATTTTCATGCTTTCTTTAATTTAAATATCCCGAATTGCTTAATTTCCTACCGATCTAATAATGTCTTGATACCAGTGTATAAGGAGAGACGAAGGTAGTAATCCTTCAACTCGTAACCAGATCACCATGTCTGATCTTTGGTTTTATTTTTTATTTCCTTTTTCTCCAACATTGATAATTGCTCAAATTACACTGTGGCTTCCAAGATCTACCTTTTTTCCTTATTTTTCATACAAAACGTGATGGTGAAATTACCATTTTTTTCATGCGATGTTCTCAAAAAGGGTAGATCATTATTCCCCGAATATCTCTATTTCTTTGCCCCCTTTTGGGCAGGGTGCAACAGACTAGTGACTCAACTGGGGAGTCTTGTGAAGTCGATCCAAGTCAAACTCTCACTATCCCATTTTGAGATTTGAGTCTTCAGGATCATTCATTTTTTTCTTCTCATTTTGTCTACTTCTTGTGCTCTTTGGTTGGGAATAGGTGTACGGCCCCTAATATTGCTTAACCTTTAAATATAATTTGTTTGTCCTAATTGGATGCTTAATTTCAAAAAATTGGAATTCAGATTATGGTTTTATGTCATCTAATAAAGGTATGTTTAAAATTTGATGCAATTCCGACTTCTTATGCTCAAGTTATGTAATTTTTGAAATTTTATGGACTCATGTGCAATTTACCCATTTTAGGGGTGTAAATATAATTTTAGTACTTGTATAATAGATTTATAACATTCTTAATGATATTAAAATTTGACATATTCTCTGAATGCTTTTGAGCCTTGCTTTCTTTGGGTTTACATGAGCTTTTAAAGTAGAAGAGTAGCGTTTCCATCAGTGCTCGCCAGGAATTCTGGTGGTCACTTAGATTTTTTTTATCTTCGATGGTCACCTAGAATTTTTTGCGGTCTCTTGAATTTTTGAACAACTTGGTCACTTGGATTTTTGTGGTCGATTGGGTTTCGATGGTCTCTTGAGTTTTGGCGGTCACTTGGATTTTTGAACAATTTGGTTGCTTGGATTTCGGTTGTCGCTTGGGTTTCGGTGGCTGATTGGGTTTTGGTAGTCACTTGGATTTATGAACATCTTAGTTGCTTGTAGTTTGGTGGTTGCTTGGGTGTTGGTGGTCTCTTCAATTTCTAAACAACTTGGTCACTTGCATTTTGGTGGTCGTCTGGAATTCTCAGTGGTTGCTTGAAATTTATGAACAACAACAAACTTCCACCCTTCTCTTCCTCTCTCTTTATCTCTTCTCATCTTTAACGATCTTAGTGCTACGTTTCAGAGGTCAACGAGAACCTATAAAGGTCAGTGATCATTGATTTTTGTAGAAGTATAGGCAAGAACTGAGCTTTCTTAGGCTGATCTAGAGTTATTGATCACTTTCCTTGCTCCTTTCATATAAGATATCCGCTCTTTTACTTATTTTCTTATTGTTCTTCACCCTCCTTCCTCATATGGAAAAATTTCTTGGTGTTCTTATTGGAACCCTACGCATGTGGGCTTGAGAACTCTTTTTCTCTCTCTTCTTGCTCTAGTTTTCCTTCTGTTCATGGATGGTGGAGGCGTTCTTGGAGCTTTGGTGGATCGAGACCAACATTTTGTTTCTAATTTCAAAATTTTCCATCTTAGATTTCAGAGTTCTTGTTCTCTCTCTAACTAGGTGATTTATAACTTCAAATGCATCTCTCACCTAACTTTTAAGTGCATATCTTTAATCTTACTTTAGAACTCGTAATATTAGGAAAGATGGCATTTTTGTGCACTGTTTGAGGTGAAAATGACAATGATACAAGTTTTTGAGCATTCCTTAGTCTTTATGGATGTTTCTTCTTCTATAAATGAGCCAAGGTTTGAAATCTGAATATGTAAGTGCTAGACTTCTAAAAATCTCACATATGTAGGTGTTGTTTTGGTTCCCAATGTATATAAGTCTGACCCAAACTTTAAACCTTACTATATAGTGGTTAATCGCTGGTTGTTTTAATTCTTTTATTTTACTATTTTGGTGCTAAAATGAAGTTGGACGAAATCATAATGGTGAAAGTAGCTCATTTATGCTTGATTCTCATCACATAAATCCCAATTCTTGTAAATGCCATAACTCTTACATCTAATGGAATTTTATGTTGAAATTTGGGATGTTGTATTGTCTATGACTTGTGAAACCCTATGCAAAATTCAGATGATAATGATGTTGCTATAGGAAGTCATTATTATTTTGCCTAAATGACATTTTGGGGCCATTATGCACCCTAACTGAGATCAAGTCCCTTTTATGGCTGGAAGTAGATGAATATACCATGATGGAGTAACATAGAACAAATTTCATACATTTTATATCTTTGGAAATTGCACTCTACAACTTATTTTGTAGGCATACTTTTGGAGCTTGTACGTAACTTGGTCGATGTAGTCAAAATACTTAAAAGTATAATTAATCAAGTGTAACCCTAATTATGTAGCATCATGATACATGTTGTTTCCAGACCAATTCACTAGAACAATTATCCTAGAGTTTAATCCTTTTTACTTTCCAGTTAAGGTTAGTATAGAAGGGTCGATCCCATAGGACAACATTTTTAAAATTGCTTTCTTTTAATCCCAATTGATTTTTGAAATTATTTCTTTTTGGTATTTTTTCTGAATAAGAAATAGAAAATAAATTCCAATTTGGGTTTGGTTGTCTAAGCTAGAACAAGAAATTGAAATACAAAGAAAGTAAAAGGTTACACCAAATAAAAAAAATGAAAAGATTAAACTAAAGCAGAAGAGGAATAATAAGAATAAAATTGTTGAAATTAAAAGAGGCAAATTGAAACAAGTGTTAGAAGAAACGATTGAGATCAAAGAAGAAGGCATCAAGGCTTAGGAGTTTCACCACCTTAGCCCTTGTGAAAATAGGATCAAACGATATAGGGAAAATAAGATAGAAGCATGCATGTGATTTATTCATTAACAAAACACAAAAGAGGAACTCCACATGAACCCATTGGCCCTGGTGTTCACGTATCCTTGTTTTTCATCCTTAAGAGGATTTTTTCACAGTCCCATGCAAATCCTCGTGAAGTCAATTTAGGTGGTCTAAATCACGGGTTCTGCGGCCGCATCTACTGGGATTAACAAGCGATTAAAATAATTAATTACTTTGTTTAAATCAGTGATTTCTAAACCAAAATCCATCAGTCTAAAGAAGTTGTGTAGAAACTTGATTAGATTAACACATGGCTAAGGGGATAATCCCTTCACCTCGATAAAGAAACCACTCGCTACTCATAGCGAGGATGGGAGAAACAAGGAGAGAAAGCAAAGGAGCCATAGACCGCAATTTTAGAATCTCTGTAGAGTCCAAGGCGGTGACAACTAAACAACTTGGTTGCTTTGTCTCGCACTCCACGATGAAAATGTGAGAAGAAGAATGAGAAAAGAGAGAGCCAAATGTAGAAGAAAAGAACCAACTTTATTAATTTGAATGTAAAATTACTCTAGATAGAAAATAACATAGTTTCGCTACTGATTGCATATAAAAATTGAGGACCTTTTTCTTAGTGGAGTCCCCTCTCCTTTTATAGGGGAAGGAGGTGTAGAAACCCTGAGAGGGGGGAAGAAAGAAAACAAGTGACAGTTGATGAAAAGTACTATCTGCACATTGTGAAATGGTTGTCTCGCTAAGGGAGACGGTCGTCTGGTGATGGCTGGAAGTAGGCCTCGAAGATTCGGGTCAAAACCCTACGAAGGGTAGTGGTGGCGCTCGTTTGGATAAAGTCTTGGGCTCAAAGCAACGAACCAGACGGTCGTCTGGTCCTTTGGAATGCTTGTATCGGGTGTGACGTGTGACCGGCCTAAATCGCACGTCCGAAAAGTAGAGGCAGATTTGAAGTAGTCAGACTTTTTAATTTATAACCCGAAACCTTCTAGCCCCCCGCAACTTTGTTTACGGGGTTGAAGTAGATATACGGGGTCGAATACAAGGACAAGGGTGGTAGTGTTGAGAGCACGGAATCGACACGTTACACTCCGACAAGGGAAATGAGATGGTAAAATTCCCAAAGGGAACAACAAGATAAGACTGATAAAACAAAAGAAATCTATCTCCAACCGGAGCTACGAGGTAAAATTAAGGTTTTAAGCATTTATCAGTTTTTAGGGTTTTCGTGCAACGGAAACAGAGAGATAACACTATCGCTTTAGTAAGGAACGAAGGAGAAAACTTTGGTAAAACAAGCGGCAACAGAAAACATCATGTACCCCTCCTCTCGAAGCGGGTACCTCTAACTGAGCATCAACACCCCTCTCGAGGTTGCTGGACTTAAGTTAGAGTGGAAATGTTACTATAGCAACTCCGATCCTGGGCACTCTCGTACTCCAGTATCAGACCAAACACTAGAGCCACAACACCTCTCTCGAGGATGTTGCAACGGGAAAACATGATTCGGTAGCTAATCGAAACGCGATCCAAGAATACAAGCTAGAGTTCATATGTTAAACATAGCCATCATCCAACAAGGGTACCAAACATAAAGCAGCAGATAATTAAAACTCTTCTATTTCCATTAACATATAAGGGTCTGAATACATTGCATAAGTAAAGGAAGTAAATGACTGAAATAAGTAAAGATAAATGTCGCCTTCTTGATATAGAAGAGAGATAGGCAGCAGTAGATCCTCTAGCCCGATACCGGGCAGGGGCCTTTCCCGATACGCCTGTGTCGGGCGGCACACCCTCTCAGGCGACACGCTAATGACGGGCGGATGTATCGTGTTGGGCGCCCTTGCTCGATACGATTGTGTCGGGCGGCACCCTCTCGGGTGACACGCCGCGACCGGTGATACGTATCGGGGTTCAGTATCGTGTTGAGTTAGAGTGTTGCTTCCAGTATCATGCACTCTTGTCGGGTGTCCTTGTTAGCCTACATCGACCTGTAGTGGTGCTCGAGACGACCCTAAATGAACCATTCCCTCCCTCTCAGGATGAGGAAGTGCTCACCTGGAATCGCCCGACACGCCCCTGAGGCACGACACGCTATCTCCTGAAGCTTTCCTAAGTTGGCTTTCGAGAGATTCTGACCCATCCCATCGGAGTCCTGTAGCTGCTATTTATAGGCAGCAATTGGGGGAAGTTATGGTGCTCCAGACGCCATGTGTTCTTCCTCAGCTCTTTTTATCACAGAATTGGGGATGGCCGATATCAGTATCGCCCGACACAAGGATGTCGGGTGTCAGTCACCGTGACGAGTGGCGCCTGCCGGTGGGTGGCCTGTATCGCGTGACACGCTTCAGTTGTCGTGGCGAGCCCGACCCCTTGTCGAGTAAAAGGCGTATCTACCGTTAGTTTCTTCTTGCGCGGCATCCTCATGTCGCGTGTCGGTGTATTGTGCTACCCTATCGGGCAGTGAGTGTATCGACTGGTTGGTGGGAAGGACGATGTAGTTGGAACAAGTTTGTGGGCCGGGACGGGCCTTTTTGCTGCTAAATGAGTTCAAAAACAAGGAAAACTCTGCAAAAGATGATAAAATTGAGTTAATAGCGTGGCGTGGCCTGTTTATGCAAAAACATATATAAAAAGAGAGGAAAATAGTTTAAAAGGGCAGTTTTGATAATGAAATAAGGGCCAAAAATATCACAAAATTTGGTGTTATCAACTCCCCCAAACTTAGCATTTTGATTGTCCTCAATTAATCTTTAAACTTTGTTTTGTGATGCTTCCTCTTGACCGGTATAGTTTTCAGGCTAAGGTTTCGAGCGAGCATTGAGGTGTCTTACTGAGAATGCGGCCCGACCACAAACAACAGACTTTATTTCTCCTGCCTTATTTAAGCAAAAACTTTCTCCACAGCTTCGACGAGACTTGGGTGCATGATTTCAAAGTTAGCTTTCACACCAAATAACTTTTTGGGAGCAGAAAGTAGTGTTGGGTTGGCTAAGGCTTTTTGGGTTTTTTCTTGTTTCCCATCAGTCCATCCAGGTATAGGTCCGTTAGCGAGTGAGTAGTCCCTGCAGTCCAAGCCAGTTGGCTTTAGAGAAGTGATTTCACATCCTACGTAGCACTGCCCCAGATATACCATGCCTAAAGATGGGTACGTTTGGAAAACAAGTGTGTATATATTTCTTTTTCTTTTCTCTTTCTTTTTATTGGGCACAACTCTCATGTTTTTATTCACTCTCATAAGGCTGCTCTCTCTTTTTGGGATTTTGTTGGGTAAGGGAAAATAAGAGAGATTTTTGCTGTTTGGGCATCTTTTTCCTTCTGCATACACGTCTCTTAGCTGTTGTGAGATTATTTTTCGAAAATTTTGGCGTGGAAATTTGTAGTTTTTTGTCGTTTGAGGCTGCATTATCAAAAAGACATAACAAAACTTGCATCTCCTTAGGCACAAAGAAAATAAACTGGCAAGAAGTCGTATCTGATTTTTACTATATAGTGTCTTTATACAAATGCATGGAGACAAGATAAGCAATTTTTTTCAAAATTTTTGTATGAGCATGTATATGTACATATGCTATAGAAGAAGAACAAAAGAACAAAAGGGTGAGGTCTGAAAATTTTTCGAAATTTTTATACCTCCCTCACTGATACATGGTACCCCCCCAAACTTACTCCACACTTTGTCCCAGAGTTGTGAAGTAGATAAGGTAGGGTAATATTAATTCAGTGAGGGTTAAAGGCTGGTGAGCGCACCTACGCCAGATAGAAGCTCCCACACATATTCTCCTCGTTTGTTGTGGTAGTCGATGTGGTGGAGTTGGTCAGGCATCTCTTCATTTGATATCTATTCCAGGACGAAGATGCCGCAGTCGTTGGATAGGGGAATTTGTTGTGGACTGCGGTGGCAAAACTGAAGCTCGTGTCATTTGCTTGCTGCTGTGTCCAGGAATGGTTGTATCTGCACCGACAACTCATCGTAGTATTTTCGTACTAAGCGCTCGAGGGATGTCTACGCTACTGATGTACACTGCACTGGATGATCTTTGTTGCTGTCTGAACTGTTGTAGAAAATTCTTGCTCGTTGGCGAGTGTACATCGTCAGGAGCGTCCAGTGGTTGTAATGCAGGATGGGCAAGAAGATCGTACGTGGAACCTTGTGCTCCAATTCTGCCAGAAATGATTGCTTTGCTCTTGTTTCATCGGTGAGGCATATGTCGTTGAACAACATTAGATGAGCAATGTATGCGGTTTGCTTTGTACGAGCCATTTCTGTTATCATTAAACAAGTTCATAGATCAATTAATTATGCCAATATTAGGTAGGCAGAACTTAAAATTAATACCGGCTTTTAAGAGAAAAACTGAATGCACATTATAAATTAGTCTCGATACAAAAGTTTCCCGACACCACCGTATTGGGCGATGCAAAACTTTCGAAGAAATCTCCGTAGGCTCATGCCCGCTACGGGGTCCGGGTATCGTCCATCAAAAGAATATCATAGGTGATACAGAACTGGATGATACGGGAAAAACCACGCGTCAGGCTCGTCGCCCGTCATGGGTTTGTCGGGCAATATGATATCGTGAAATGAAGCGCCCGATAAGGCCTTCCAGAAAAAGAAAAACAATGTGTCGCCCGACACAAAACAAGCGAGGCGGAAAGAAGTTGGGCGATATTGCTATCGCCCGATAAGGCGTATCGGGCAAGCACGTTATATAGGTGTGTCGCGTGATACACGTATCGGGCGATACAAGGAAGTTAGCCAAAGTCGTCAGCCCGATACGCTATGCGCGATATGAAGGTCGTGCCAGGCAATCCAGGACGATGAGGCTGTCGGGCTATATCTTTGTTGTTCTTAAGCTTTCTGCACGACATGAGAGCAAAAGAGAGCTGCACGACACGACAGAAAATGAAGGAAGTCACAGCACAATACGAGTAGGTGAAAAGAGTAAAGGCGGTAGCCCGACACAGTAAAACCTTCGTACTATAAATAGCAATCCTAACCGGGGTAGAACGGGATTTCCGGGACGCATGTCGGTCGTTGAGATCATTCATTCCCGAGATGAGCAGTCCAGCCGTCATGGCCTCTGCGATGCCCGAAATACCGACGCCCGATATGAGCGCGTTTTGCATTCCGATTGAGCTGTCGCCCGATACGAACCCCTCAGATCAACAAAAATCTAGAGGAGAAACTTAAAAACAAAGCGAGGGAAGAAGCGGTTGATGGGTAAAACATCATTGGCCTAAGGATAAGTCCCTGGCCTCAGATAGTATTACCCATCCAGATCTATAAAATAGCACGGTGGCCCATAAAACAGAAGAGTCAACGCATGTGGCGCATGCACTGACTCGGGCCTTATTACAGTCCAAATGTTCGTAATGTTGGTCTTCCATTAAAGTAAATAACATCCTATTCTAGGAAAATAAAAAGCTCGGGCTGCCTCCCGAGGAGCGTTGTAGTTTTCGTCGCCAGCTCGACGGCTCTAGCTTCTTCACGTTTTAGCCTCTAGCACCATCCATCTTTTTCAACTCGATCCCTATTTCTCTCGATCACAGCCCTGCCTTCTTTGCAGTTTCGCTGTTGGACGATATTTTGCTCGATGGATTCTTTATTAATTCGGCCATCTGAGATAATTGCTTATCAATTTGGCGTTGATGCGTCTGCATATCTTCCATATGGACTTGCAATGAGTTCAAAACACCCGAATTTGAAAGCGCACTCTGCGCTAGCTGGTTATTAACCGTGTCCTGCCTTTTTACAAAATCAAACAATTGTCCAACCACATATGATTAGCTTGAAACCTTGTCCTGTCCCTGCTCCTTGGCTGATCCTTGGTATTTAACTTGCCCCTGGAAGTTTTCTTTGTTTGACTGGAAGGAGGTGTTTTTGGTGTATTGACTTGGTCCTCCCCTCTTCTCGAAAGCTTGAGGCGTCTTGGTGGAGTTATGCAGCTGATGTGAGTTTTCAGCTGCATCTTTGTTGCCATAGTTGAAGCCAGGGTGGTCCGCCCTTTTGAAATTTACAAAGGAGACATTCTCAGTCTCCTCTGCCTCAGATTTGGTATCGCTTGATGCGTCAGGTTGGGTGTAGATGCATTTATCTACCCCGTGTCCACCCTCTCCACAGGTGACACACTTCATGACTTTTTCAACCTGCTTCTTCCCCTTTCCGCCAGACTCTTTCAGCTGCTTTACATCCGTTGCTATCCTCTGGATCTGAGAAGTAATAGTCTCCAGAGCCTTGGATTCAAAAGAAGGTCCTTCACTAACCTTCTTAGCTTGCCCCCTGTCGGATCTATCATAGTCAGTGCCGACTTGTAGCTCGGCCATGTTCTTGATGATCTTCTCAGACCTACTTGACTTCTTCCCCAGGAAGTCACTTCCTGCTACTGCATTCAGTGAAACCCTTTCATTGAGAGTTAGACCGTTATAGAAGGTAGTGATTAAGAAACCTTTCTTGTAGTTGTGGTGAGGGAAGTCCCTCTGATATTCTTGGTATCGCTCCCAAGCGTCGTGGAGGTTCTCGTTTGGCTTTTGCATGAAGGAAGTTATCCTTTGTCTATTCCGCACGGTCTTCTCAGTTGGATAGAACTTGTTCACGAAGGCATCTGCCAGTGCTCCCCATCCATTCAGAGCTTGGTGGGGCAGCCCCAGATACCATGATAGAGCCTTATCTTCCAAAGAGAAGATGAAGCCCTTGTAGTAGATTACCTCCTGGGGGACTCCCCTCATCTTGATGGTGTCGTAGATATTTTTGAAAGCATCCAAGTGGTGATAGGGGTTGTCATTATTAGAACTCCCCCTAAAGATTTTGTTTTGAATCATGGAGATGACCGATGGCTTGAGCTCAAAATTGGTGGCGTTGAATCGCGGGATGATGACAGGGCATCGGGAATTGTTAGCCTTTGTGGAAGCTAGCTCCCTCATAGTCTTTTCTTCTTCTTCTGAATCATCGATGTCACTGCCTTCTTGGTGCTGTTCTTGATTATTGTAATTTCTTCTATGCCTCTGGTGATGATGACGTCTATCACGGCGATGGTCTTCCTCAGACTGCTCCATTTCTGGATCTTTAGGTTGATCATTGTCGTCATAGCGGTCGTTGACTTCAGGTGGAGGCGAATGAGGCCTAGCTCTCCCTTGGTGTTCACCTTCCGAATGGGGTTGTTCAACGCGAGGTGACATGTTTGATGGTGTCGGTGCTCAGTTGAGCAGAATGCCTTTCTTCTAAGTACCTAAATATCATGTAAAATCAAGTCAGAAAATCTATTATTAATAATATGAATTATTCATTTCAGGCAAAGAATAAAATATGAAAAATAAAAGGAAAAGAGAGTGTTGTCAAGCTTATTTCTAAGCTTGAGGCACTGGAGTGTAGTTAGTGGATTCGGGTTCGTCAACAGTACCGTTTTGCCTTATCCCCGACAACGGTGCCAAAAAGTTGACCGACCTAAATCCCGCGTCTGAAAAGTGGAGGCGGATTTGAAGTAGTCGGACTTTTCAATTTATAACCCGAAACCTTCTAGGCCCCCACAGCTTTGTTTACCGGGTCGAACACATGGACAAGGGTGGTAGTGTTGAGAGCACGGAATCGACACGTTACACTCCGGCAAGGGAAATGAGATGGTAAAATTCCCAAAGGGAACAACAAGATAAGACTGATAAAACAAAAGAAATCTATCTCCAACTGGAGCTATGAGGTAAAATTAAGGTTTTAAGCATTTATCAGTTTTTAGGGTTTTTGTGCAACGGAAATAGAGAGATAACACTATCACTTTATTAAGGAATGAAGGAGAAAACTTTGGTAAAACAAACGGCAACAGAAAACATCATGTACCCCTCCTCTCAAAGCGGGTACCTCTAACTGAGCATCAAGACCCCTCTCGAGGTTGCTGGACTTAAGTTAGAGTGGAAAGGTTACTATAGCAACTCCGATCCTGGGCACTCTCGTACTCCAGTATCGGACCAAACACTAGAGCCACAACACCTCTCTCGAGGCTGTTGAAACGGGAAAACACGATTCGGTAGCTAATCAAAACGCGATCCAAGCATACAAGCTAGAGTTCAGATGTTAAACATAGCCATCATCCAACAAGGGTAACAAACATAAAGCAACAGATAATTAAAACTCTTCTATTTCCATTAACATATAAGGGTCTGAATACATTGCATAAGTAAAGGAAGTAAATGACTAAAATAAGTAAAGATAAATGTCGCCTTCTTGATATAGAAGAGCGACAGGCAGTAGCAGATCCTCCAGCCTGATACGCCCATGTCGGGCGGCACACCCTCTCGGGTGACACGCTAATGAAGGGCGGACATATCATGCTGGGCGCCCTTGGCCGATACGATCGTGTCGGGCGGCACCCTCTCGGGTGACACTCGACGACCGACGATGCGTATCGGGGTTCAGTATCGTGTCAGGTTAGAGTGTTGCTTCCAGTATCGGGCACTCTTATCGGGTGTCCTTGTTGGCCTACATCGACCTGCAGTGATGCCCGGGATGACCCTAAATGAACCATTCCCTCCCTCTCAGGATGAGGAAGTGCTCACCTGGAATCGCCCGACACACCCCTGAGGCGCGACACGCTAGCTCCTGAAGCTTTCCTAAGTTGTCTTTCGAGAGATTCCGACCCGTCCCATCAGAGTCCTATAGCTGCTATTTATAGGCAGCGGTTGGGGGAAGTTATGGTGCTCCAGACACCATGTGTTCTTCCTCATCTCTTATTATCACGGAATCAGGGATGGTCGATATCAGTATCGCCCGACATAAGGATGTCGGGTGTCGATCACCGTGATGAGTGGTGTCTGCCGGTGGGTGGCCTGTATCGCGCGACACACTTCAATTGTCGTGGCGAGCCCGGCTCCCTATCGGGTAAAAGGCGTATCGCCCGTTAGTTTCTTCTTGCGCGACATCCTCATGTCGTGCGTTGGTGAATTGTTCTACCCTGTCGGGCAGTGAGTGTATCGGTCGGCTGGTGGGAAGGCCGATGCAATTGGAACATGTTTGTGGGTCGGGACGGGCCTTTTTGCTGCTAGATGAGTTCAAAAATGAGGAAAACTCTGCAAAAGATGATAAAATTGAGTTAATAGTGTGGCGTTGCCTGTTTATGCAAAAACATATATAAAAAGAGAGGAAAACAGTTTAAAAGGGCAGTTTTGATAACGAAATAAGGGCCAAAAAATCACAAAATTTGGTGTTATCAACGTGACAAGGCCTTGGAGTAGCGAGTGAACCTTAGTGATGGCACCCATCTCGTGTTTCTTGGTCTCAAAGTAAGACCTCAAAACGAATGTTTGGACAATTGAAGCGCACGTCTCGTGCCGCCATGTGTGTAAATAAGACTTTGGAACCCTAATCAAGTGGTTAGATGCTTGCTTTCTGATGCGAGGCTAGCTCCACGAAACAACCGTCTCTTCCGGCATGCTATGTCAAGTGATGGAGCCAATGCTAAGGTGGTCGAATGGCTCTAAAATGATGGTCTTCAAGGTCTGAGTCGACTGTATGGGATCAGTGAGACGATCGTCTTCCTGACTCAGTGGGTCAAAAATGAACTTTGGAGAGAATCCCTACAAAATTTGAGAAATTTGGGTAAGTATTTGCATAAATAAATCAAGAAATGGGTAAATTATAATTTAGTCCAGAAATTACTAAAAATATGAAAATATAATGAAAATGAATAAGAAAAATATGCAAAAAGATGGATGAATATGCATTCATTAATATACCCCAGACTTGAATCTTTACTCGACATGAGAAAATTAAATTACAAATAAATTCCAATTTATACTCCCAAAATGTCCTCCTCACCTTTGTAACATCACTATTTCCTTAGCTCTAGATTTTTGGCCAAGTGACCGAATCTCCTAGAACCACGTAGCATACAATTCTATATTCCCTATCAAGAACAAATATCAAATCTTGCTTTTAAAATGAGAGTTTGTAGAAAAATTGGCTTCCTCAATGTTTCACTTTGACACTCTGAATTTTTATTTTTTTTGTAAGTTATTTGCACAAGAACAGGAAGAAGGAGGGCGTGTGAATAAAGAAGGAAGTAATAAGTTTTTTTTATCCCTCTATTTGACTCAAGATTTGGATTTTTGCGGAGTTGTGGCTACATTGGTCACGCAAAAAAATTCTTGTGCACTTTGGCATCTTTTTGGTGGTATGCCCCTTTGTGGGGTATGGAATTTTATTTTTGGGAAGCATGCCATCCCAAACTTGATTTTTGTCTGGTGTTGATTCTTTGCTTCTCTTTTTTAGAAGAAAAATAGAGGGATAGAAGAGATGTTCCTGTGCTTTCAATCATTCAATATTTTTTTAGAGAGTGACATTGTTCAAGTTAGAATATTCTTATAATTCACATCATATAAGTTTTATAACAAGATAATCTATTTGTCCAAAAATAAGGAAACTTATGCTTGGTTTTAATCAATTCCTTATGACTTGCCAACTATTCCAAGGAGTGATATAATTAAGGGTCGTTGGTGACATAATAGTTTCAGACATGACAATTTGTAATGGATTTTGCAAAAAGTTTCACTAAATTCAAGGGGGTACAATGATAGATGACTATTCAATGTCTGACTAGATAATGGCTTTACAACTAAATAAAACAAAATATGATGACCGACAAGATAAGGACCATTACTAAAGCAAAAATATGCAAAACATAAAGAAGCTAAAAAAACAAATAATGAAAAGATAGGTGGTGGAATAGAATCGTACCACCCATCTCCACACCTGACTTAGACTTTTTCTCATCCCAAACAAAACCTAAATCGGAGATGGAGGGAAGAGAATCACTGAGGTAGTAGAAAATGTGAAGACGGTGGAGGGTTGTAGTAGTAGTTTTCCTAATAAGGGGGGTTGGGGTCAGGTAGGCCTGATGAGCCCCATACTCCTCATACTGAGGTCTCCTAGCATTGTAATGGCCCTGATGCACATGCCAAGACTCATGGGAGCACTGCATCAGATACATGTGATTGAGTTGATGACCTTGACATTGTTTCTCATGCTAAATATCCTCCAATTGGTCACAGACCTCGTAGAAACCATAAGGCTCCTCAGGTCCTTCCTCATTGCCTCATTGAGTCCTCGTGTGGCATCGCAAAGGTGGTAGCGGCAGTCCAATCTCATCACCATGTGCCTCCATGGAGAAACTCCTCCCATGGGATGTAGGCTTGGGGACATCATCTAGATCAAGATGTTCCTAGAGGAAACGTTGAATGTGTCCTGGCAGGTCTGTCAGATCAAATACCAGATTTGTAGTCATAAACCTGGCATGTCGAGGAAGCTTTAGACCAAGGGTGATGCCTTTGAATGTCAAGTAAAAGACATCCCTGGATACTCCATAGCATATGAACTTGTAATCATTTAGATATGCGAGGTCGAGTAGATGATGCATGCTCTCCAGTGGTGGAAAAGGGATGTGAGTGAAGCCTAAGAACTTGGCCACCATAGTAACAACACGACCAATACAGACTGAGCAAGAAGTGTTGCAGGTAGCTTGATAGTTGAGATGTGAAATCATAGCATTCCCCGAATTGAAAGGATCCTCATTCATCAGACACCATAAGGTATATTGGTCAAGGTGGGTTCCCTCCCTACTAAAAACAGTGCATGCTAGGATAAGATGAAGATAGTACACCACATGATTGTTGATGTTGGATGCTTTTGCGCCACTGGGTATCTTGGGTGAGAGGCATGCGATGTTTATCCAAAATTTCTCCATGTTGTAGGATTCATGATAGTCGCCATGATAGAGACTCATGCATTGAGATAGACAATCAAACTCACCTTCTTTGATGATGAGGAAGGTGAACTGTCAGGTAGAGATCTCCATGTGTTCCTTAAAAATCTAGATTTTAGAGTTAGAATTTCCTTGGGAGCAGCGGTAACATCAAAAATTGGACATGAACTCAAGGGTGAGATCACTGTATACTGGAAGAACACGGTAGATGAAGGTTGTAATGTGACTGCGTCAAAGAATTGTGTCAATCACCATTTTGATGCCAAGTGCAGTCAAAGTAGGGACACATGCCTATCTTGGGAGGGAAACACCAACCAAAGATAATCGTATGAATCTATCGGAGTGCTCATCGCTAACAAACTAAACGTAGGTGCTAGGATGCGGAGTGATGTGAGGTGATCGAGGGGTAGTGGAATCGAGATCATGGTGTGATTGGGATCATCCTCCTACGACCTCATTGATGAGTCTGTCCATTTCGTGGATATCCTGGAGTATCTCCTCATCCACCTTAGGAGAAGATTCATCAGTAGGCTCCCAGATCTGAACATCTTGTGCATAGTGGGATCGGCAAGGTGGTTCACATGAGGAGGAAGTGGGGGACTTCCCCTTGTTCTTCTGGAAGCGGTTGAACATGTTTGTAGGCTACCAGAGGTGAGATGGGCGTCTGAGGGACTTGACACACTCATCTGGACTACTGAAATGGTCAAGTGAGATTCTTAGATGATTGTTCATCAACAGGTGCTTGTACGATGCTAGCTGCTGCTATTGGTGCCCAGTTACGAGGCAACCGTATTGGTAACGAGATGATCGTTTGGTATCAGGGGTGGAATACGACCAAATCATAGAAGCTTGGTAGCAACAATAGTGGTGGTGGGGAAGAAGAAGGGATGTAGTACATGAGACGACCGTTTCTATTTTTGAGATGGTCAGCTGGCGTTGGAGCACTAGTTGTCAAGGAGAACGAATTGGTGGGAAAGGAAAGAAGGGGCGGATCCACTGATCATTGAGGAGAAGTGAGGCAGCCATCGAGCTCCGAGACAGCAGTTGTCTTGTTAATGATGGGTCCCTAGACGTGAGGGAGGAGGCGTCAGGATGACCAGTCACACTGATGAGGCTGCTGTCTAATGGTGGCAGTGACACCGCTAGAGTAGCTAGGGCTTAGGGAGAAGATAGAGGTGTTTGGGGTGAGATGTCTCCTCCCTAAACATTCGTTAAAATAGGCCCCAGGGGGTGCGAGACAATCGGTTAGAGGTCTCTAGATGACCAGTTGGAGTTGTTGGGTGGTCAAATGATGAGTTGAATGCACCTCAAGTGCCAAGATGGTGATGAGTTTGAATGCACATTGAAGCGGGCCAAATAATCAGCTCACCCCTCTGAAATGATTGATTGGCATTTTAAGTCACCTTTTCAAATTTCAATCAGTTGTCATCATTGGAGAGGTCATTTGAAAGGTTGAGATGAGCCTCTCGCCTTTACTAGATAGTCATCTGGATGATGGAAATGGCTGGCTATCATCAATGACGAACAAGTTGGGTTACCAACCTCTCATTCATTTTTTTGAAGAAAAGAACTAAGTGTCTGATCAGTAAACAAAAGTGTTAGCTAAGACAAATGTAAAAGATTTTTGCAAAAATTTTAAAAATTGGGTTGCCTCCCAATAAGCGCCTAATTTTAATGTCGTAGGCCCAACAAAGCTTGATTAAGGAGCCATTTCAGGCTCGAGAGGGGGAGGTGGGGGTTCATGCAAGTTGAGGTCTTCGAGTAAGTAGAGTTGATGTGCCTCAGAAGATAGAAAATACTCAACAGTGACGTACCGTTTAATTCAATGTCCATTGACCTTAAATTCCCCTTAAACATTTTCCCAAAGAAGAAAAGTGTCATGGGTAGGCACGCTTGACAAGGTAGGGACCATACCATATAGATTGAAGTGTTCCCATAAAAAGCTTTAATCTAGAGTTATACATTAAAACTTGATCGCCCTCCCTAATGTCTTTTCGCCTAATATGACCATCATGCCATATTTTGGTTTTATCTTTTGTAAATCCTAGCATTGTCATAGGTCGTCATTCGGAGTTCATATTGCATTTGCAAAAAGTAGTTTTCACTTATAACAGTTAGTCAAAACTAAGAATTTTGATGGCCAATTGGCCTTATGCCCTAATTATATGGGCAAATAGCACGATTTCCCCATAAATCAATTTGGAAGGAGTGGTTCCTATGGGGTTTTGTAGGTGGTCCTATATGCCCACAAGGCGTCATTGAGTTTTAAATCCCAATCGGTCCTAGTGCGGTTTACCATTTTCTCTAGGATGGACTTGATTTGCCTATTTGACACCTCAACTTGACCACTAATCTGAGGGTGATAGGGAGTGGCAATCTCGTGATGGACTCCATACCGTTTCAACAAGGACTCAAAACTCTTCTCTAGGAAATGGGAACCTCCATCAGAAACTACGGTACGAGGTACCCCAAATCAAGGATAAATGATATCTTGGAAGAGTTTCTTCACACGCTTGGAATCACATCTTTTTATGGGAATGGCTTCAACCTATTTGGAAACATAGCCAACAACCACCAAGATATACTTGTACTCACAAGAAGAAGGGAACAATCACATATGATTTACCTCCCACATGTCAAAAATTTCAATCTCCTGCCAAGAAGTCATGGGCATTTGGTCTCTCTTAGATATGTTGTCGGTCCTTTGACATTCATCCAAGAAAGGATAGCATGGTATGAATCTTTGAATAGAGTAGGCCAGAAAAACCCAGATTGTAAGACCTTCAGTTTTCTGAGAGCTCAAGTGCCCTCCAGTGGGGCCAGCATGGAATTGCTCAAGTATGTTATGATATTCTGCCTCAGTAGCACACCTGCGATAAAGTCCATCTGAATACAATCTAAATAGATATGGATCGTCCCAATAATATTGTTTTACATCATGTAAAAATTTAGCCTTATAGTGTCCCTTATATTCGGGGTGCAGTACACCTACAACTACATAATCAACAAACCAAGGATATTGGGATTCCATCTTCAATAATTTATCATCAGGAAGGGAGTCATTTATAGGGATGTCATCATCATTGAAGAAATCAAAGTGACTAAGATGGCCAGCAACAACATTTTCACAACCCTTTTTGTCTAAGATCTCTAGATCAAATTCCTTAAGTAGAATAACCCAAAGAAGACGGTGAGGTTTGGCATCCTTTTTGGTCATCAAATATCTAATGGCCACATGATCTGTGAAAACAATGACTTTGGAACGTACCAAATATGAGTCGAATTTGTCAATAGCATATACTACGGCTACCATTTTCTTTTCATTAGTTGTGTAATTCCACTAAGCTTCATCAAGAGTTTTGGATGTTTCATAAATCACATGGTGCTTTTTATCAACACGTTGTGAATGAATAGAACCAACGGTGTAATCAGTCACATCACACATTAACTCAAAGGGTAGGGACCAGTCTGAGGCCCTAATGATGGGAGTAGAAATGAGGGCATCCTTCAAACAAAGAAAACTGGACATGTAAGCTTTATCAAACACAAAAGGAGTGTCTTTTTGAAGGAGATTAGTTAAGGGTTTGGTGATCTTCAAAAAATCACAGATGAAACTCCTATAAAAATCACATGCCCAAGGAAGGCACAAACGTCCTTGACAGAAGAAGGTGGTGGGAGTTTTGAGATGACCTCAATCTTGGATTTATCCACTTCAATGCCACAATTGTTCACCCTATGGCCTAAAACAATTCCTTCAGTCACCATAAAGTGCCATTTCTCCCAATTGAGGATAAAGTGTGCTTCCTCATATTTTTCCAAAACTAGATATGAATGATGGATACAAGATTCAAAACTATCTCCATAGACAGATAAATCATCCATAAAAACATCCATGATGGTTTTGGTCAATCCAGTGAAAATATCAAACATGCACCGCTGAAAGGTGGTTGGAGCATTGCACAACCCGAATGACATTCTCCTGAATGCATAAGTGCCAAATAGGAAAATGAAAGTCATTTTCTCTTGTCATTCGAATGACCATAAAGATAGCAAAAATATTCTTGATGGGTGAGGCTCTCTAGTACTTGATCCAGGAAGGGAAGGGGGAAATGATCTTTCTTAGTGGCCTTATTCAGTTTCCTATAGTCAATACACATCCTCCACCCTATGACAGTGCAAGTGGGAATAAGCTCATCATTGTCATTTTTCACGATGGTGGTACCTCCTTTCTTGGGGACGACCTAAAATAGGCTAATCCAAGGGGAGTCATGGATGGGTGATGCGTGCTAATTTAGCACCTCTTTTCACATCCTTTTAAGTCATGTCACCTGGAAATTATTATCTTTATCCACTAAGAAGAAACAAATTTCTATTTACTTCCTTTTATCACAATTGAACTTGCATCTCACCCAAATTTGTGAATTTCTTATAGACTCAGAAGATCAGATGAGTGGCTCACCTGTTCCAGCCGATCGTCTCACCTGTTCCATCTGATCGGCTCACCTGTTATGGTCGATCGGTTGGTGCCATCCCTCAGCCATCGAGCCTTGTTTAAATGTTCAATCTAGATGGCACATCATTTGAATTGCAAACGACTGTTTTAGTCCTCAAGCAGGAGTTTTCCCTCCCAAACCGAGTGGGTCAAAGAGTGCTGCCAATTGAGACTTAGGTTTACTGACTGCTGCCCTGACTCCAGCCCTTACCAGACACCCAACCAACTAGTTCGCTAGCCAACTGATTGGTTGACAGTGTGTGGCCAGTTCAAATTTGCATTCGCCAGCCCCATTTGTCCACAACCCTAGTTGTAAAAGCCTCCTCCTTCTCCTATAAAAGGAGGGGCACTTCCTCCTAACATCATCATCTTTTGTACTGGAGATTTTTGAGCAATCATTCTTGTGTTCTTATGTTCTTGTATTCGATTCATCAATCAAGATTGGTTATTTGCAAGTTAAGTGTTTTCTTTCAATTATTGTTCTTTTACATTGCTCATTTAGATCTAATTTACCTCTTCTTATTCTTCTTCTTCCATGGGCTAGAGCAAGGGATTAAGCATCGGCCATTTTATTGTCTCTAGCCTGAGGAAATAATCCTTTAATAAGTCTAGACTATGGCTAGAACTCTTCTTTCCTCCATCTCCCTTTTCTCCACAAGCATGTGCAAGTAGTTATCTATCGAGGAAAGGGGAATATCCCCTTATCCATGGCTTAAATCGATTAATCTGAATTCTAGATGGAGTTTGATTCTAATAACTGTTGATCTATCAAAGTAATTACTTGATTTGATCACATGTTAATCCGGATGGAAATGACCATGGAAATCTGGATTTAGAACAATAGAATCAATCACATAGGGGTTTTTAAATGACTGTGTATCTTCCACTTTTGTGATGATGGACTAAGAAACATGAGCACCAGGACCAATGGGCTCATGTGGAGTCCATATTTTGTGGATTTTTATTAATTCGCATGCCTTCATTGTAATCGTTGTTTTAAAGGATTTTGTCTATTATCGCCTAGGCTAAGGTGGTGAAAACCCCTAAAGCCTTGATTCTCTATCTCTTGATTTATTCTTGTGTTTGATCCACTCTCTTTACATTCTAATCTTTCATTCACAATAGTTTACTTGTGCTAACAATTATCTCAATTTTCCTTGTGACAGGGCAAATTTATTTCTTATTAAGTGCAATCTAGTTCTTATATTTTCTCTATGCTTTAGTGATAATCACCCATACCCCAAATTCAATCTTTACTTTCTGTTCTAAAATAAGAAAAAACCAAAAATAAATAAAGAGTTCTTCAAAACCATTGGGATTAGAGTTAACAACCTTGAAAATGTTGTCCTTTGGGATCGACCCTTCTATACTAACCTTAATCGAAAAGTATAAAAAGGATTAAACTCTAGGATAATTATCTTAGTGATTGCAGTGAACTTTGATGCATTAACAATTTAGTGTCATTGCCGGGGACACAATATTTTTTCTCAAACCCCCAAAACTTTTGAAAAACTTTTTTTCATTTTTTATGCCTTCCGATTAACATTCTGGAAGTGCTACTCCTCCTTCTGCCGAGTTTCCATTTCAGAAGTCCATTTTTTCTACACATGATTAACTGCTTATTTTGTGCATGCGACGCCCAAACTCTGAATATCAACTGTTTGATCCTGAGATAGATAGAACTTTTCACCATCTAAATCATTAAAATTGAATTAGGACGGACGAGGAAGAAGTTGCTCGTAGGATCAACTAGGTTCTAGCGGCTCAAAGAGAGCACATCTTAGCCGAACAAGTGGCTAGAGAAGCCACTTTACGAGCAACCAACATGGCTGAACAAGATACCCTAGAGTCCAATCGGAGGGAAGTTGAAAGGCAAAAACAATTGAAAGATTTTTCTATTCCCAAATCTGCCTATGCCCAACACCCAGTTGTGCCTCCCAAAATCGTTGCCCCCCAATTTGAGATCCAAACCCAATAGATCACCATGATCCAAGCAAATCCTTTCTCAAGAAACAATGGCGAAAATTTCCAAGATCATCTTCAAAGGTTCATTGACCTTTGCTCCTTGAACAAACTCCTAGGCGTCTCTGAAGATGTCATCCACCTTAGATTATTCAAGTACTCTCTCTGGCCAAGCTAGTAGCTGGTACAACATCATGGAGAGTGAAGAACATGTCACAACTTGGAAAGTTCTACAAAATAAATTTATTGAGAAATTTACCCTCCTTCTCTCACCTATGAACTTAGGGGACAAATCACTCACTTTTCTATGTCCCCAGGAGAATCCCTAGGAGAAGCTTGGAAAAGGTTCAAAAACTTACTTAGGAAGTGCCCTCATAATGACATCTCTCAATCCCAACTCATAGAAATATTTTATCGTGGTGTTGATGATGATACCAAATTCTTTCTTGTTTCCTCATATGGAGGAAATTTCATGCACCAAAGTCTGACCAATGCATGGGAGGTGGTTAAACATGCTTCTGAAATAAGGGCTAGAAGGGGAATTGTTGGAGTCCTTAAGGTAGCCAAGGCTGAAGTTAATCCTGATATCTAAAGCATAGCAGAAAGCCTTAAACTAATTGCTCCAAAACAAGATCAGTTAGAGTCATCTCTAGGCACCCTTTGAGTGTTACCCCAACAAATAAAAGTTGTAGACTCTCTTTATGGCATCTGTCAAGGATATGATCACACCACCCTACACTTTCAATACCTTTACAACACCCCATGCAACTAGAAATGGGACAACAACTAGGAAACCTCAACTCAATCCATGCCATACTAGGCCAAGGTTACTATAACCCCAACTAGACTAGAAACCATCTCGACTTCCAATATGGGAACCTTGTAGGTGCTAAAAACTCTAGCCAACTCCAATCCCAACAAAAACATCCCTACCCTCAAGGCAACAATAGACTACCACCTGGATTCTCATACAACAACCAAAGGAACTTTGGAAATTAAGGAAACTACTGAGGAAATCACCCAAACTGATTACCATATCAAGGACAACAATTCTAAAACTTAAACCTCCCCCTCAAAATCTCAACCAGCCACCTCCTCATCCACACCTCTAGAATTTGAAGATGAGGACATGGTAGTTGTTGAACCTGAAGCTACACCTGAATCAACCATCCCTGAACCCCCTCAGGTAGAAATTGAAGAACCAATCTACAAACCACAAACTCCCTACCCAACCCGCCTTAAGAAAACAAGACTTGACACCCGTTACATGAAGTTTAGGGATGCCATGGAAAAAGTTACATGTTGAAATTCCCTTCCTTGATGCTCTAACAGACATGCCTGCCTAGTCTAAGTACATGAAATCTCTCTTGACTAGGAAGTATGCCACTGAAGGATATGAGACTGTCAAACTTGCTAAGACCACTTCAGATATAATCTAAAGTAAAATGCCTAAAAAATAGAAGGAACCTGGTTCTTTTGGAATAGGATGCTACTTAGGTGATAATGCTTGTAGAAAGGGCCTAGCATATTTAGGATCCAGCATATCCATCATGCCCTACAGCCTTTGCAAGAGACTATGATTCAATGACATGTTACCCACAAGCATGACCATCCAACTGGCGGATTCCTCCATGACCAAACCCATTGGAATCATAGAAGACATTCCAGTTAAGGCCAGGAAAGATGCCTATATCCCTTGTGACTTTGTGATCATGGACATAAATGAAGATTTGTGTTATCATCTCATTTTTAATTATCCATTCTTATCCACAGACCGAGCCTTGATTGATGTTGATACCGGGACCATTCTATTAAGATTAGGGAAGAAAACCCTAGAGTTTAGTGTGTTTGAATGCATGAAAGGACCTAGTTTCCAGGAAGAGGTCTATCTCCTTGACTGCATTGATAAATTATCTCAACTGAGGTAGGATTGGGAGTTAGTTGATTACCCCCTACACACAAATCTCACTAGTCCCCTTGAATGTGATTTTGACAATCAACAATTTGATCAATGTAAGGCTCATTTAGACAATTTTGAGGAAGCCCCTAATGCTGAAATTGAGGATCTTAAAATGATCTCCACTGTGGAAGAAAAGCCTGAGCCACCCTAGGCCCCATAAATGAAGGCTCTTCCCATAGGTTTGAAATATGTCTTTCTTGATGAACAATAATCATGCCATGTCATCATAAATCCTGACCTTACCTTTGAATAAGAAAACAAACTTATGGGTGAACTTAGGAAAAGAGGAACCGCCTTGGGGTACAAAATGACCGATTTAGTTGGAATAGATCAATCCATCTACATTCACAAAATCCCAATCATAGAAGACAACAAACCTTCTCAAGACCCACAATGAAAACTCAACCCAAACATGAAGGAGGTTGTCCGTCTAGAGGTGATCAAACTTTTGATTGCATGAATCATCTACCCCATCTCTGATTCCCTATGGGTTATCCCAGTTCAAGTTGTCCCCAAAAAGGGGGGACCACTATCATTAGGAATGAGAAGAGTGAGCTCATCCCCACTTGCACCATCACAGGGTGGAGAATGTGTATTGACTATAGGAAGCTTAACAAGGCAACTAGGAAGGACCACTTCCCACTTCCTTTCCTAAACCAAGTTCTTGAATGCTTATCCCATCAATAATACTTTTGTTATCTAGATGGCTATTCAAGATTTTATTAGATTCATATCCATCCTGAAGATTAAGAGAAGACCACTTTCATATGTCCCTTTGGCACCTATGCGTTTAGATGAATGCCCTTTGGTTTGTGCAATGCACCAGCCACCTTCCAACGATGTATGTCAACCATCTTTGTAGGATTGACCGAAACCATCATGAAGGTGTTCATGGATGACTTCTCCGTCTATGGAGATAGATTTGATTCATGCCTTAGGAATCTCACCCTTGTTCTTGACAGATGTATTGAGTCACACTTGATCTTTAATTGGGAAAAGTGTCACTTCATGGTTAAGGAGGGCATCATTGTTGGACATAAGGTTAGCAACCAAGGCATAGAGGTCGACAAAGCAAAAATTGAAGTTATCACCAAGCTTCCACCCCCAACCTCAGTCAAAGACATCTGAGCCTTCTTAGGACATGCCAGTTTCTATCAGCAATTCATCCATGACTTTTCCAAAATCACAAAACCCCTCACCAATCTTCTTCAAAAAGAGGTGCATTTCCATTTTGACAAGGCATGCATGGATAGCTTTCTATGTTTGAAAAAAACTCTCACAATGACTCCAATCATTCATGTGCTAGACTGGGCCCTACCCTTTGAAATCATGTGTGATGCTAGTGACTATGCTATAGGTGCCATCTTAGGATAGCGAATTGATAAGAAACATCATGTCATATACTATGCATCTAAGACCTTAGATGAAGCTCAACAAAATTACACTGTCACTGAAAAGGATATGCTAGCCATTGTCTATGCATTTGATAAATTTTGCTCATACTTAGTTGTCTCTAAAGTTATTATTTACACTGACCATGCATCCATTTACTACCTCATGGCCAAAAAGGATGCCAAACCCAGACTCATAAGATGGATTTTGCTATTGCAAGAGTTTGATCTAGAGATCCTAGACAAAAAGGGGTCTGAAAATGTCGTGGATAATCACCTAAGCCAACTTAGCTATAGCCCAATCGATGAAACCCCCATAAATAAATATTTGCCTAATCACCAATTGCTTAAGGTGGATTCCCAATTCCCTTGGTTTGCCGATTCCGTAAATTATTTAGCTGCTTGTGTATTGCACCCTGAGTACAAGGGACATTCTAAAGCTAAATTTTTACATGATGTCCAAAACTATTATTGGGATGAACCTTATCTGTTTAGACTTTGTGTCGATGGTCTGTACCGTCATTGTGTTCCTCAAGAAGAAATCACTGACATTCTGGAACAATGTCACCCTAGCCCCTATGGTGGTGACACGATTTTACTGTGCGTATAATGTAAGTGCACGCGTCAGAGTAATATAGGACTTTGTGAGGCCCGAGTCGAACACAGGGACACTGAAATATCAGTAGACTACTTACTAACTACTCGGGATCAGCTAGACCAATTAAAAGGTTTTGAGAGTTGATTGAAAAAGAAAGTAAAAATAAAAGAAAACAAAGCAATCAATTAAATGTTTAGTTTAATAAATTTAGATGGGGATCTTTAGGATTACGGTTTCACCGCAAGTTCTCATTGTATTCATTCCTACATAATTAATCAAATATGTCTCTCATTCCGGGTAGTGGCCTATATTCAGAATTGTTCACTGTCATAATACAATTCACTACCTAAATCTAGTTCGGTTCCACGGTAGTAGTAACATATACCCTAAACTAGGTGCATGAAGACCAAACTCTGGGTTTCCACCATTAACCGTACATCACCTTATTCAAAGGATTTATTAGTTAATGTGAATTTCGTCTCTTTTCAACCGTTAATTCTTCTTTCAAAGAAATTAAAGGCATTAGATTATCATTAGGGTGATCAATCATAATGATATATTGGAGAAAATGAAATCATACCACGGATTTAAGAGACAGAATATGAATTACTATGGTAAAAATGTCATACAACGATTACTCGGGAAACTCTCAGTCCTAAAGACAAAGGGAATTAGCCCCGCATATTCATTTCAATGAAAGACATGATGAGAGAAAGGGAAAACATGGAGAAAACGTGAATAAAAGTGATGTAAACCCCTGAACGGAGGAAATCTGGGCGTTCCTTGACGTAGAGTGCGCGATCTACAGCCTTCCGGTGGTGGAAAACGTCTTCTGCGGCTATCAAAACGATCGGCGTATGATTCTGGGCTCCTTTCTTCTCTCGACCTCTCCTCGAGACTTGCACAATGACTAACGACGTGATACCCTACTTTGGGCCGCCGAAATTAGGTATATGGACCACTTTTGGTCACCAAAAGATCACCACCATCTAATTAGAATCGATCTAAAACAAAACCTATCCTGACGGTGTCGATACCATCGACGGGGGTCGATGGTATCGACCCGTCATAGTATCGACAAGTTTTCTTTTTCTCTGATGTTCCCACTGATGCATATTCGATACCATCGACTTTAGTGTCGATGGTATCGACACTTTTAGGCATCGGTTTTATCACCAATCTGACGCTGAAGCTGGGCAATGTCGATAGTATCGACTTTGTATTGATAGTATTGACAGGTTGATTGATGGCTGGCTGTAGGTATCTCGCTAACATCGACTTCCCAATCGATGGCATTGACTCATCTTGGCTCCTTGCGGCTGTCTCACTGTGACTGTGTCGATACTATCGACGGATGTCGATGGTATCGACGGCTATGTATATCCGTTCTTTCTGAAATTTCAAGATTAAGCCAAATCAACTATGCTAAAACATATCAATATGATCATGTATAATCAAAAAGATAAAATATGAGATATTTGATACAAAATGAGATTATAGACTAAAGCGAATGAATCATGTGATACTAACCACAAAAGTGACTAATACACACATAAAACGCATGTAAAACAAGTCTATATAAGTGACTCAAAATCCTCGCATCAAACTCCCCTAAGCTTAAACATTGCTTGTCCTCAAGCAACAAAGCTATACAATAAAATTGCGAGGGTCAACTAAAGAACATATTATCACAACAGACATTGCCATATGATCCCCACCAAACATTCACATACCGGCCCTCACTAACCACAGAATGATAATTACCCTCTAGGCGACAATGATCATCCATAAGAGATATCCACCGCAAGATTGGTGAGCACTATCAAATAAGATAGTTTATATAATAAAATCCTCCAGTTCTGGCTTGGTGCATCTTTGTAATCTCCTATCTACGTTGCTCGTTTCTTAACTACCATCTAAATGGAAGCAGATCTCCTGATATTAATGAATGAGGAGATAATCACGGGTGGCCTACCAATTAGAGCAACGGGTGGATGGAATAGGTGGTTGTGGAAGAAATGGAAGCACATAACAGTCAATCATGCACACAAAAATTAATGACCTATCATGATGCAAAATGCACATGAAAATGTCCTAATGCTACATTTTAGGTGGAATGATGCATGCACTATCATTCCATGCCAACGAGAGACATAATATCTACAAAACTACACATGTGCTTGCTCTTCTTATAATGCATGTGAACAAGTTCCTTCCTCTTCCTGATTTTCACTTACTTATTATTTTTTTTCTTTCTCTTTTTTTTCATCCCTCACTTTTCTTCATGAACTAAGATGAAATTCACACATCTTTGTCTTGGGCTTATTTTCATAACTACTATTTTTTTTAAATCTTCAGAAAGTATGAAACAAATTCCTTATTTTCCGAAGAAGCAAGGCACATCATGTAACAAAATGGTTAAGATTATGCAAAATGCAACTAAAATGACATTGACATGCATTCTAAAATTTGTGCATGCATGACTATAATGCACCATTTTTTTCTCAATGCAATAAATGTAGACACTAACTACAATGCAATCCTAACTACATGATATGTAATCAAGAGATGACAAACTGTATAGTACTCCCAATTCTTATGGTGGAGTGTAGATAAGATGAAGTGGATAGATCACAAGATTAATTGACAGAACCATTAGAAGATATTATATGTCCCTCCTTGCTGACATGTGTAAAATCAAGAGGTTTCTCTCTCTTATTTCAGATTTAAAGTCTCATTACCATTTGGTCAGTTTAGGCTCAACATCTAATTCTGTCCACTTTTCTTGAATCATAGTCATGTACAGTTGTGGTCTTATGTTTTAAAGTTTACAAACCCAATTATTTTCATAAGTCACATGCTCAAGTTCAAACAAAGCTTGAAATTTCATTAAAAATTTTCAAACTGACCCATGACTCCCATGTGACAAACAAAGAGATGACACATTAAATTAGACATCCACAGATACACTAGATAGCATGTGGATCCTAAAAACAAAGCAAATTTCTAGAATAAAATAAAAGACAATAAATGATAAAACTAAAAATAAAAGATAGAAAAAGATAGAAACTGTTCCAGCTCCCCCCTAAGCTTGAATCCGACTATGGCCCCATAGTCAAAAACAATCTTAACAGGTAGAACAATGATACCATTTATTGTTCAGGTGGTGGGTACTGCGGGGCGGTGGGATCCCATGATGGATATTGCCCCTGGAAATTTGGATCATACGGGGCATGGGCGGAGGTTGCGGATATCCCCCGAAGTAATTTTGGCGTCAGTAATGATCATAGAATGGTTGTTGCTGCATTTCCATCCTATGCAACCTGTCGTTAATATTTTCTTGATTGGCGAGGAGGAGGCGCTCTTTCTCATAAATGGCCTGCTGATTTAAGAATAGCCGGTTCGTAGTATCCTGAATACTGGCGAAGGAGGTAGTGTGCTGCTGCTGGGTCTACTAGATATCCTATAGCATGGAGTACATATCCTGCATAGAATAGACATCCTCTCCTTATTCAGAGGGTTGTGGTGGTGGAGGCTGCGGAGATGATGATGCACCCGGGTGGAAGCGTGGACGCTTCTGCGGTGCCACTCATGCACGAAGAGGAGTGAAAGCCTCCTCATGCTCATCGTCGTCGTCATTGTCATTGTCGTTGTCGTCACCGTCTTCTTCTTCGTCGGAGTCGTCGATGGCAATTATGGGCCACTAAAAGTGTTGAACTTCCTGGATGTGAAAGATGGGATCTGGAAGCGCACACCCCTGATACTACTGGTTGACATGGCAATGTGCATAGACCACACCATCACGGAGCGTAAGAATATTGGATCGATGTAGATGGTGCAGATTGACTTTATTCTTGTTGGCAAGCGGAGTGAGTTGGAAAAAATCCAGCCCAAGATAGAGAGCGAGCAGTGTGATAAGCCCCCCAAAGTGGATAGGGGCTCGTCTAGTACTCCTCCGCACGTCCAACACACACATTAAGAAAAAAGTGCCCCAGTTGAGCTCTTCTCTTTTCAATAGTTTATAAAGAAAGAACAAGTTCGTCTCCTAAAACTTACTTAACAAAAGATCACCTCGAGCAAATAAAGTAGTGCACAGCATGCGATGCAGAATCCGCACAAATGGATGCCCGAAATCAGCGATGGTTGCGTTATGATAGCTGACGGACTTTCCTGGAGGCGCGATCACCAGTTGGGCAAGGAGTTCATCATAATCGGTCTGGTTGTCTGGCCTCCTATGCTGATTCGGAGAATGATACCAGTTGTAGATTGAATTCAACTATTGGAGGGTGAGGTTGTAGTTGTTGTTGTAAAGTAGGAAAGAAACTCTCCCTTTTATCCATTCCCTATCGGTGGCGATAATGTCATTAGGCACGATGCATATGTCAAGCGATGCAATAAAATCTGCCACCAGTTCTTTGTACGTCGGCCACTCGCTGAAAAAGGGGTGGCCTTCAGCGTGGTACTGGACCTCGTCAGACCGCTTGCCCCTGAAGGACATAAGCGAGGTTGGCCTCAAACTCGAGGTCATGGATCATGGCCCGATCAACATATCGGGTAGGTTCAATTTTGCGCTTGAGCAACTCCTCGTAGATCTTCTTTACTTCCGCCAAGGGATGAATGATCCTCAGACGAGGAATGGAGTCGGGTGGCGGAGGAACGAACGTCTCAATCTCCATCGGGGTTGCCCACAAAGAAGAAGCTCTTGCCGTCCTCACCATCGTGAACAGAGAGGAAGGGGGAATAAGAAATAGAGCTCGATGAAGGTCGGAGAAGAAGATCTCCGCTTAGTGCAAAGCTCGGGGAAGATATCTCGATCCTTTGATGCTCGATGAAGGCCTTTGGTTGCTCAGCAATGCTCAATGCACAAGTTGAGGGGAGAAGCTCTGAAGGTGTGAATAGAAAGTGAAACCAACTTCCCCTTTTAAAGATGAACCTGCCGCCACTGCTGACCCGTCGATACCATCGATGGGGTGTCGATGGTATCGACACCTGGAGCACAATCTGGGTCTTCGCTACTATCGACGGTTGTCAATTGCTTGATGTGGGGGCCCAGATCGATGACGCGTCGATACTATCAAAAATAGTCGATGGTATCGACCCGTCCCATGGATCGTCTTCCTTGATTTGGCAGCCGTCGTTGATATCTTCTTGCGGATCGGTGGCGTGCCGTGTCGATACTAACGATTGGGTGTCGATGGTATGGACACTTCATGGTTCAATTACCCTCGTGACGCCCGGACGCCACTTCCTTACTGTTGTCATGTCGATACCATCGACCGGGTTGTCGATGGTATCGACTTCACTGAGACAAATTCTTTTGTAAATCTTCAGGGATCTCACGAGCATCGACTACCTAGTCGATACTATCGACCTGGAGCTATTTTTTTCTTCAACATCGCTGAAGGTAGGTCGATACCGCTACCATCGACACAGTAGTCGATGGTATTGTCTCTGACTCAGTACTGCACACTGAACAAAATGATTAAGGTATCATTTTTACACACAAAAATGAAATTACACAAAACTAACTTGTGAATTCGAAAGAAAATGAAAGAACTACAAATTAAAACTACCGATGGTTGGGTTGCCTCCCAACAAGCACCCAACTTTAACGTCTTAGGCTAGACGCAATAAAGCTCTTCATTCATCCTTAAGTGCCATGAGTTTAACCTCATGTACTTTTCTTATGTAGTCCTCGCCAAAGTAAAGATTCAATCTTTGACCATTAACTAGGAACGTCAGCTTTCCATCTCACACCATAATTGCACCATGTGGACGCACCTCCTACACAACAAAAGGTCCACTCCACTGGGATTTCAATTTCTCGGGATGCAACTTCAACCTCGAGTTAAATAGTAACACACGATCTCCCTTTTTGAAAACACACAGTTGAATGTGACGACCGTGAATTTGTTTTGTTCTTTCTTTGTAAATCCTCGAGTTTTCATAAGTGTTCATCCTCAACTCATCTAACTCATTGATCTCTAACATTCGCTTCTTCCCTACCTCATCATAGCTCAAATTAAGCTTCTGTAGCTCCCAGTGCACCTTGTGTTCCAACTCTACCGACAAATGGCAGGCTCGCCCATAAACCAACCTAAAAGGCGTAGTGCCTATAGGTGTCTTAACTGCGGTCCTATACGCCCATAATGCATCCGGTAGTAGTGTACTCCAATTCTTTCTTGTCGAAGCCACTGTGTGCTCCCAAATTTTCTTAATTTCTCTATTCGACACTTTGACCTTCCCTTGTGTTTGCGGGTGGTACGGGGTACCAACATTGTGCTTCACCCCATACTTTATCAATAACGCAGAAAACTTTTGATTCTTGAAGTGGGTGCCTCCGTCGCTAATAATCATCCTTGGCACACCAAATCTACAGAAAATATTATCTTTCACAAACCTGCACACTACAACAGCGTCGTTAGTCCTTGTGGGTATTGTCTCTACCCACTTCAATACATAATCAACAGCAAGTAAAATGTATAAATTAGAATTTGATGACACAAAGGGTCCCATAAAATCGATGCCCCACAGATCAAATACCTCAACTTCTTGAAACACGTTGAGGGGAATCTCTTTCCGCTTGGAAATATTACCTGCCCTTTGACAAGAATCACATCTTCTCACATAGTCGTAGGCGTCTCGGAAGAGTGTAGGCCAATAAAGGCCACTCTCTAGCACCTTGGCCGTCGTTCTTGAGCTCGCATGATGACCACCAGTTGGTAGTGTATGACAGTGACTAAGTACACAGTCATATTCTATCTTCAGTACACACCTGCGCAAAACGTCATCCCTACATTGCTTCAACAAGATGGGATCATCCCAGAAATAATATCTCAAAGAATGGAAAATTTTCTTTTTCTCTTCATAAGTCCAATCATCTGGGATTATTTTACATGCAAGATAATTAACAATGTATGAAAACCATGGATCCTTGGATTTTAAAGAAAGGATTTTCTCATCAGGAAATGTCTCGGTAATGGGAATATTAATATCCTTCTCATCTACCCGCTCTAACCTATACAAGTGGTCCGCAACCACATTCTCAATTCCTGTCTTATCCTTAATTTCAATGTCAAATTCTTACAGTAATAAGATCTACCTAATCAATCTAGGTTTGGCATCTTTCTTTTCCATCAAGTATTTTATGGCGGCGTGGTCCGTCCACACCACGACTTTTGACCCTACTAGATATTGCCGAAATTTTTTGAATGCAAAAACCATGGCGAGAAGTTCATTTTCAGTTGTGGTGTAGTTAAGTTGTGCCTCGTTTAAAGTCTTTGATGCATAGAAAATCACTGCGGGGTTGTTCTCAAAATGCTACCCAAGAATAGTCCCTACTGCAAAATCTGAAGCATCGCACATGAGCTCGAAAGGCTTAGTCTAATCTGGCGTTTGAACAACCGGTGCAGAAATTAACTTTTCCTTAAGTACATTAAAAGCATGCAAGCATTTTTCATTGAAATCAAAAACCACATATTTCTCAAGCAATTCAGACAACGGTTTAGCGATTTTAGAGACATTTTTGATAAAGCGGCGATAAAATCCTACATGATCGAGAAAACTCCTTGCCCCTTTAACCATATTAGGTGGGGGTAGTTTTGAAATAACCTCAATCTTGACTGGATCCACCTCCATCCCCTTGCTAGACACCTTGTGTCCAAGCACAATTCCTTCACTAACCATCATATGACATTTTTCCCAGTTGAGAACTAAATGTGTGTCCTCACATGTTTGTAAAACTTTATCCCAATTGTACAGACATTCATCAAACGACGCACCATAGATGGAAAAATCATCCATGAAAACCTCTAAACAGTGCTCAACCATATCAGAAAAAATAGCAAGCATACAATGCCGAAAGGTAGCTGGTGCGTTGCACAAGCCAAAAGGCATACAGCGGTATACGAAAGTTTCATAAGGACAAATGAAGGTAGACTTCTCTTGGTCCTTAGGATCTATGGAGATCTGATTGTAGCTTGAGTAGCTGTTACAACCCCAATTTTTTTGGGTTCAAGTGGTGAGAAATATAATTTCTCATATTAAAGATGTTTGAACAAATAATCATATATTTGGTTGAGAATAATTGGATTTCGTTAAGATAGCCTTGTTGTATGATTTGTGGGCTTTATTAGCTATTGGGCCCAATATAAGGAAAATAACAAAGGAAATTCAATTAGTAAATGGATAATTGAATTTTAAGAAAAGAAATATGTGGAAACCTCTAGAAGGCAAATCCAAAGAGGATTTCGTGCCTCTTGGGTTCCTTGGGTACCAAGGAGTCCAAGGTTGCAAAAAGAAAGCAATAGAAAAAGAAAAGATTAATTAAGTATTTCTTTATGAAGAAAGAAATCGGGAAATAATGATATAATGTGGAAAATGAATGAAAAGAGACATAAATGAGATTTCTTGGGGAAATTTCGTATCCATGAGGTTTCTAATATTAAAAGGAATGCTAATGAGGAAAATAAAAGAGAAATAAAAAGAAAACCCCAAAAAGGAATATTTAAATGAGAAATAAACAAGATAATGTGAAATAAGGCATAAAGATGCATCTAGAAGGATAATAAATATCCTTGGAAAAGGATTTCGAAATAATAAGATTTATTGGGTGCCAAGGAGCCCCAATAAAGGAAAAGGAAGAGAAAATACCTTAATTATAAAATAAAGAGGTAATGGGAATACATAATCCATTAATTATGTAATTTTGATTAAAGGAAGTGTTTTCCTAAGAAGATATATATATATATATTCGTGGCTAATAGATTAAAAGTCAAATAAAGAGAGTTAAGGAGAGGAATTTCGAATTCCTAATACTTAAAGAAAAGGGATATTAATGGTTAAAGAAGAGAGAGAGATGATTGCTCCTCAAACAAGGAAAATAAGTTTTCTTTCAAGAATTGGACTTGAGTCCTCGAGGGGGCACGCCTTAGGGCTTCGTGCTCGCCCCTATATAAGGGTAGACTCTCCAGTCCGAGCCCAGAAGATTCCCCACATGGCTTCTCCTCTTCTTCCATAGTTTCTCCCATAAACCCTAACTAAAGTAAATCCGGGTGCTTTCGGAGCTGCGAGGCTGAATGAGGGAGTCACAAGAGAGCCCTTCTGCATCCGCAACAGCCTGGAGTGATTAGGAGGGCTTTTCTTCACCCTCGACGACCATGGCAGCAGCCGCACGGCTGCTTTGGGCGGCCGTGTTGCTGGTCTGCCCAGGTCCTGTTTCCGCCATCATGAGCGCAACCGAGAGCTTGGTTGGTGCGGCGGAGGGAGGCCAAGGGAGTGGAGTAGGTTCTGTAGATCGAGGGGATCCAGAGAGGAAGGGAGAGACTCCGCAAATCGCGCCTAGGGCGACAGGGAGCGGCGTCCTGAGGAAGAAGATGAGCTTGGGGTATGTTGGATGAAATTGCCCTTCGCGGGCTATAGAGTTGGACGTTTCAAGTGAGGGCAGTTCTGTAATTTGGTTATGTTTCCAAATCAAGCGCATGCATGGGATAGGTGACGTGGCATCGTGCCATTGGCTCAAATAGGTAATTCATACAAAATTCATATCTCGAGATTTGTAACTCCGATTAGGACAAGTGATATATGAATTTTGATCAAAAAATGCAAGGAATCCAATAAAAATATAATTGGAGCCTGGTTATGCTTGAAATTCGAAAAGTAATAAAAGTTATCAACTTTAATGTATTAATGGTAAAGAAACCCTACTTTGATATGATTAATGTGATTAATAGGGTTTAATGAATCATTAGGGTTGATATTAACTTGTTAAATGTAAAAAGGAACATTGAGTTCAAAAAGGAAGAACTTTGCACATGATTAGTTTAATTTAGAATTTATATGCTTGAAATTGGAAAAATACATAAAGTTATCCTCTTTAATGATTTATCTAAGGAAAAACCCTTAGATTTGATAATAGATGGATAATTCAAGCTGATATTAACCTGTTGTTAATAAAAGTGAAAATAGGATTTGAAAAAGATGATCTTTTGATATAGTTGGTTTAACTTAGGGTTCTATGTAAATGAATATGCCTTAATGAGATTAGAAACCCTAATTTATGTTGATATGAATTCTAATGGTTTTAATTGTACAAATCAAAGAATAAAATGGAGATATGATGATTTGAAGATAAATTGAGTACCAAAGACCTTTAATGTGAATTATTCAGATAATTAGTGTTTCCTAGTGTATAAAGGTGGAAATAGTAATAAATAAGGTTCATATATGTGAGTTGAACTATAATGGAAAAAAATGATTTGTCAATTTGAAAGAAGCCAAAGATGATAATTAGCCTTAATGTTTTGGATATGACCTAAAAGGATAAAGATAATAGTTTTAGTGTGAAAGAAACATATTAGATTTAATTGACATTCAATTGTGCCTATGATGCAGAAAGTAGGGTTTGTGAACTAAAAGAGCATTAAAAGTGATAAATGCAAAATGAAGGCTAAAAACCTAATAAAACCCTAAGGGTGGCCTAGAAATTATAAGGTGGAATCCAAGTTGATCTTGTGGATGTTTTGAATAAAACAATGACATTTGGATGTTATGCATTATTTTCAGGATATTGTTGATTGCTTGTTAATTGTGTTGAATGTTAATGCATGGACATCAAGTTACTATGGATCAGGTATGTGGTTACGATTATGAATAACCGCTATAGTTTCCCGATGTATTCTCGGATGTTTAATCGCATTGAATGCAACTATACTGTTGGATGTTTATTTATTTCATGCCACTATAAAGTGACTATGATTATCACCATAAATGTGCATGTATAACTGGCTAGATCCGGGTCCACCTCTGTTACTTTGAAAAAGCTAAAAAGGGGTAATCCTAGAGTAAGGTCTAGGTTGCCGTGAGTTAGAGACTCTTTAGCAAATCCCGAGTTAAGGAGTGGACTACTTATGAGTAGTGCCATGTGACTCAACCCTAGAAATTGGTTCACTTATAGTGGATCATGAGGGGTTTAATGGGGACAACACAGAGGATAGGGTACTCTTGGATCGCGGAGTTATATCTAAAACATAATATTGGTTGTTAAACAAGTAATTGAATGATTACATTGTTATCATAGTTGCATGTTTACTGTTTCCCCCACATACCAGCTACGGCTGACCGACGTTTTGTTTGTCGGCGTTTTAGGTACAATGAAAAGAACAAACAGTAAAGTGGCACATGTGATTCTAAATGAGAATTAAAGTGCAAAGGAGGATTAGATAGATTAGTATCGGTGTGGATAGAAGAGTAGAGATCCAAGTTTTCAAAAGGTATGTAAAGAAAAATTTTATTACCATTTTCAGTATAGTCTGTTAGAATTTAATAATTGTTTATGGTTATATGTCGAACCTTTGATCCGGGATTAATGGGTGCGGCTCAACCTCTTGGTCTCCCTTAATTGGGGGTTATCGGGAGGTGGGGTCGTAACAGTAGCCGTCTAAAAAACAAAAATGAGATCGACCAGCTAGTAGCTCTAAAATTTGATCAATGAATGGAAGAGGAAAATGATCTTTTAATGTAGCGGAGTTCAAGCAACGGTAGTCAATGCACACACACCACTCGGTTACCAATCGGGTCGTGACCAGTTCATTTAACAAGTTATGAGTGATAGTGATTCCCCCCTTTTTAGGGACTACCTGTGTGGGGCTTACCCACGTCGAATCCGAGATAGCGTAAATGATGCCTGCACAAAGGATCTTGATCACCTCCTTCTTGACGACCTCCATCATGCTTGGATTGAGTCTACACTGTTGCTGAATTACAGGTTTGACTCCTTCCTCGAGCCGGATCTTGTGCTGGCAAAGTGTAGGGGAAATCCCCTTAATATCAGCAACTGACCACCCAAATGTGCCACGGTGGTTCTTCAGCACAATCATCAACTGCTCTTCTTCAGCGACACTCAGATATGCTGAAATAATCACCAGTAGTCTTTCACCATAGGCTAAGAATGCATACTTCAAATGATGAGGCAATGGCTTTAGTTCTAACTCTGGTGGACTGATCAATGATGATTGAAGCGGTGGTGGGAGTGGCCCAAGATCTTCATAATGCTTGGCATAATAGCACGGAAGCACTTGAAGCATCTTGACACATTCTTTTAACGACTTGCTTCTCATCCAGTCATGCATTATGTTAACAAGGCAAGCTTCAAGGGGAAGTTCTGGATATGCGTCAAGGATAGAACTTGTTATTGCATCATCTTCAGTAGAAAGAGGAATTTCCTCCTCTTCATCATTGGGATAACCCACAACTCTACAAAGAGAAAAAACTTTGGTTTGTTCCATAATATCTACAGCCAGTGTCCCCTTATCTACCTTGGTCATTACATGAGCCATATCTAGAAATGGCTTCCCTAAACAGATAGTAATGTTTTGATCAAAATGTTTCACCATGCGACATTGCTCCTTTACCTATGATTGTGTTGTACTTGGTGGCATAACCATTTCAAATCTGTCATCCGCTATTCCCAAAGTCAGACGGCCTCTTCCATTTCGAGTATCATATTTGCAGTAGGTTGGTAGGGTCTTCCAAGGAGTAGCTCATTACCTTGGTCATCTTGCATTTCCATTACCATAAAATCTACTGGAAATACAAACCTGTCAACTTTAACCAGTACATCCTCACAAATACCATACGACTCAACCACAGAATTATCTGCTAGCTGAATTATCATGTTGCTATGCCTCGATTCTTTAAGTCCCAGCTTCTTGAAAATAGAAAGAGGCATCAAATTAATACTTGCCCCGGAGTCACACAATGCTTCATCGAATTTCACCTTGCCGATGTAACATGAAATATTGAAGTAGCCCAGATCTTGTCTCTTGGGTGGTAGTGTGCCCAAAATGAAGGCTCTCACTTGCTCATTAAGAACCACCACCTCAGTATCATGTATCTTCCTTTTCTTTGTAATTATGTCTTTCAGAAACTTGCCATAAGAGGGTATCTTCTCTATTGCTTCTAACAACGGAATGTTGACAGAAAGTTTCCTAAAACTATCTAGGAACTTTTTAAACTGAGCGTCCACTTTCTTAGCCTTCAAACTGTTTGGATACGGGATTGGGACGGTATGTACCCTCCGATGTGGTGATACATATGGTGTCCTCTTTTGAGTCTCTTCCTCAGTAATGGTTTCTGGTGTGGCATCCTCTACCGCATCCTCCATCGGCTCTGTGATTGTAACCTCCTCTGTGGCCTCACCTGTGGTTTTTGGCTGGGGTGTGCTTGGTTCATCGACATTAGAGTTTAAAATCATCTTTCCACTACGTAACAGAATTGCCTTGGCTTGTTGATTTCCTCCTGGAACATTTGTATTTTTGGGAAACCCTGGTTGTGTTGGCTTTTTTAGTTTTGCTATCTCAGCTGCCATCTGTGCTAACGATGTCTCCAGAGTTCTCATCTGAGCCCCATGACTTTGTAAAGTTTGCCCAAATTGATTCATAATTCTCCTTGTTGCTTAATCTGTTGGCCAAACGTTCTCATGAGTTCTTGATTCTGCTTGATTACTTGATTGAGAAACTCATTGCTCTTGTCCTCTGTCAACGGTTGTGGTTTGGCATCGGGGTCCTGTAGGAAATTGTTTGGGTCCTTCCATGAATTTTTTTTATCTTTCCTCCAAGAATAATCATTGTTTCTATACCCCTATTGCTGGCACATAAAGTTCACTTGTGCCTCATCATCAGATTCCCCGTCTTCCTTTGCTAGCAATTTCTTGGCTAATAAGTCCATATTCTCATTCAGCTTCTTGATGGCCTTTGACTCACCTGCAACTCGAACCTATTCTGGTGTGTCTTTGTCGCCCCATGATTGTTTCCTGGCCATATTTTTCAGGATTTCCCAACACCTAGTGCCAGCGTTGTTCAAGAAGAAACCAGAACCTGATGAGTCTAGATTGCTCTTGTCGTTCTCATTTAAAGAAAAGTAGAAGATCTTCACTTGTTTTTCTTTATCTAGTCCGTGATGTGGACACTTTCGCAACATTATCTGAAAGCGCTCCCACGTCTCAGAATATGTCTCCCTAGCCCTTTGATAGAAATTGTGGATCTTCCGTACTAGGTCATTGGTTTTCTCTGGTGGAAAGAATCTCTCGAAGAAAACCTCGATCATTTGATCCCAAGTCTCGACGGTCTCATCATCAAGGTTATGCAACCATTCCTGTGCATTACCTGCAAGAGAGCTGGGGAACAGCTTCAGATACAGTTTCTCCTGCAGAAACCTATCTATCTTGATCATATCACAATTTTCCACGAAAGTGCTGATGTGGGCAACATGGTCTTCATTCTTCAGCCCGTGAAAATTTTACCCTAGCCCCTATGGTGGTGACACGATTTTACCGTGCGTATAACGCACGTGCACGCGTCAGAGTAATATAGGCCTTTGTGAGGCCCGAGTCGAACACAGGGACACTGAAATGTCAGTAGACTACTTGCTAACTACTCACAATTAGCTAGACCAATTAAAAGGTTTTGAGAGTTGATTGAAAAAGAAAGTAAAAATAAAAGAAAACAAAACAATCGATTAAATGTTTAGTTTAATCAATTTAGATGGGAATCTTTAGGATTGAAGTTTCACCGCAGGTTCTCATTGTATTCATTCCTACATAATTAATCAAATCTATCTCTCATTTCGGGTAGTGGCCTGTATTCAGAATTGTTCACTGTCGTGATACAATTTACTACCTAAATCTAGGTCAGTTCCACGGTAGTAGTAACCTATACCCTAAACTAGGTGCATGAAGACCAAACTCTGGGTTTCCACCATTAACCGTACATCACCTTGTTCAAAGGATTTATTAGTTAATGTGAATTTCGTCTCTTTTCAACCGTTAATTCTTCTTTCAAAGCAATTAAAGGCATTAGATTATCATTAGGGTGATCAATCATAATGATATATTGGAGAAAACGAAATCATACCACGGATTTAAGAGACAAAATATGAATTACTATGGTAAAAATGTCATACAACGATTACCCGGGACACTCTCGGTCCTAAAGACAAAGGGGATTAGCCCTGCATGTTCATCTCAATAAAAGACATGATGAGAGAAAGGGAAAACATGGAGAAAACATGAATAAAAGTGATGTAAACCCCTGGACGGAGGAGATTCGGGTGTTCCTTGACGTAGAGTGCGCGATCTACAGCCTTCCGACGGTGGAAAACATCTTCTACGACTCTCAGAATGATCGGGGCATGATTTTGGGCTTCATTCTTCTCTCCACCTCTCCTCGAGACTTGTGCAATGATTAATGACGTGATACCCTGCTTTGGGCCACCAAAATTAGGTATATGGACCACTTTTGATCGCCAAAAGATCACCACGGTCCGATTAGAATCGATCTGAAACAAAACCTATCCTGACGGCGTCGATACCATCGACATGGGTCGATGGTATCGACCTGTCATAGTATCGACAAGTTTTCTTTTTCTCTGACGTTCCCACTGATGCAGATTCGATACCATCGACTTTAGTGTCGATGGTATCGACACTTTTAGGTGTTGGTTTTATCACCAATTTGACACTAAAGCTAGGCAATGTCGATAGTATCGACTTTGTGTCGATAGTATCGACGGGTTGATTGCTGGCTCGTTGTAGGTATCTCGCTACCATCGACTTACCAGTCGATGGTATTGACTCATCTTGGATCCTTGCAGCTATCTCACTATGACTGTGTCGATACTATCGATGGATGTCGATGGTATCGACGGCTGTGTATATCCGTTCTTCCTGAAATTTCAAGATAAAGCCAAATCAGCTATGCTAAAACATATCAATATGATCATTTATAATCAAAAAGATAAAATATGAGAGATTTGATACAAAATGAGATTATAGACTAAAGCGAATGAATCATGTGATACTAACCACAAAAGTGACTAATAAACACATAAAATGCATGTAAAACAAGTCTATATAAGTGACTCAAAATCCTTGCATCAGGTGGACACATGAGTTCCCAAAAAAATCGGGAAGGCTGTAATCTTCAAAGATTGTGGTTTCTATTGGCCCACAATTTTCAAAGACTCATATGATTATGGGCTCTCATGTGACCAATGTCAAAGGATGGGTAACATAATTAAGCGTGACAAAATGCCCCTAACCTCTTGGCAGGAATTAGAGATTTTCGACGTCTGGGGGATCGACTACATGGGCCCATTTCTTTCTTCATATGGGTTTGCTTACATTTTAGTTGCAGTAGATTTCATGTCAAAGTGGGTTGAAGCTATACCCACTAAAACATGTGACTCCAAACATGTTAAGAAACTCTTTAAAGACATTATTTCCCCTAAATTTGGAGTCCCTCGCACCGTCATTTCTGACAGGGGATCCCATTTTTTAGAGAAAAGTTTTGAGGCTCTATTGAAGAGTATGGGGTTTACCACAAAGTTTCCATTACCACCCTCAGACTAGTAGGCAGGTTGAAGTATCCAACATGCAGATCAAATCCATTCTAGAGAAAACTGTTGGACACACTAGAAAAGATTGGACATTGAAAATCAATGACGCTCTGTGGGCATACCGTACTACCTATAAGACACCCATAGGCGCCACCCCTTTCAGGATGATTTATGGCAAATCATGCCATATCCCGATAGAATTAGAACACAAGGCCAATTGGGCCATCAAAAGCCTAAATTTTGACCTTTCTGCTGCGGGAGAAAAATGTCTTCATCAAATGAATGAACTGGACGAACTTAGAATGAGTGCTTATGAGAATGTGAGAATCTACAAGGACCAAACTAAACTTTGGCATGAAAGGCACATCAAGTTCAAAGATGTTAGAGAAGGTGACCAGGTTCTAGTGTTTAATTCCAGACTAAGGTTTTTTCCTGGAAAGCTTAAATCCATATGGTAGGGTCCCTACCTCGTCAAGTGTGCCTATCCACATAGATTTTCTTCTTTGGGATAAAGTTTTAGGTGAATTTAAGGTTAATAGGCATTGAATTAAAAGATACATCACCACTGAAGACCTTGTCACTTCAGATACCAACAAATGCTCATCCTTGGAAGATCTCAACTTGACTGACCCTCAACCTCCCATAGAGTCACAATAAACTGGTATCTCATCTGTCGAGCCTCTGACGTTAAACACGGCACTTTTTGGGAGGCAACCAACCCTATCTTCCTTTTATTGCATTTTCTTTTCTTTGCTATTTCATCTTGTTCTACTTTCTCCTTCTCTAACATGCCAACCTATCAGCTCATAGTCGCAACTAATCGGTTGGGGATTCCTAAACAGTGGCTCTTCTACAGATCAAACAATCGATTAGAATCTCAAACAATCGGTTGGATTCAATCAAGCATCCCTCGAGTTGAATGTTGGTCGAACGTGAGGTGCCTCGACACCTCAGATTCCACCCTATGCCTGTGCCACACCTTAACCAGCTGGCTCAATCACCAACCGATCAGTTCAGTACCCTCACTAGGCATAACCTCCCACGGGCGCAAGCTACACCCTCACCCATTCCACTCTAAACCTAGTTGCCACTCTCGCCCACCTGAGAACTCTCGCCCTCCTGAGCTCTTGCCCAGCCGAGCGATCTGCACCCCAACTGACCAGTGATCGCCGAGCCGACCAACTTGCCACCTCAACCAACTGGCATTGTAGCAAGCTGCCGCCTCGTCTGCTCGAGCTCATCCTCCGTGAGCTGACCTCTTCAGTAGGACAACCACCCCGCTATCAACCCATCGCACGGAAGAAGCTGACTGTTTCCTGCCCAGTCGAGGGATCTACTCCTTAGTCGGCTGACTCTTCCCTAACCTGCTCCACGAGCCTCCAGTGTCACGCGCCCACCATTTTCCTCGAGTCATCGCCCCAACACCTCTGCTCGTCGTGGTCACCTCAGGCGCTCTGCAAGCCGTTCATCTTAGATCTGAGCTGCTTGACTCGCTCCTCCAAGCTAAGTGCATGCATTTTGACCTGCTAAGCCTACCTTCACCCTCGATCCACAGTGGCAAGCACCAGTCCCCTTACTTCAGCTGACGAAACACTCGTCCCCAACCTAAGCCGCTCGTCTAAGCCGCCCAACTGATCAGTTTAGCTATCTAACCAATCGGATCACCCCTCCCACAGTAGCCATGTTCAGCAGATTTCACAAGAACAAGGGGAAGTCCACAACCTCTTCCTCCCGGGACCCACCTCGTCGATCTAGATCTCACACCAGGATTCAGTTTTGCACACCATACCCCACCGGTGAGTCCTCATTCCAGCTTAATGAAGACATGCTCAATGACATCAATGAGGCGGCAGATCTTCTCCATGAGATGGAGAGAAACCAAAAGGTGAGTAATGACTCGGATTCCACTACCCCACGTTCACCCTACATAGACCCCATCCCTAGCAGCTATTTCTAGTTCACCAGCACTGACCATCTCGAATGTTATAAAAACTTATTTTCTATAGGTGTTTCTCTCCCCCATTGGGCATGTGGCACTACCCTCGACTCCCTCGGAATTCGCAAAACCACTGACAACATTCTTCACAAAAACCACATTCTCCTCTTCCCTTACCATGTTACCTCAGTGTATAGCGATCTCACTCTTGAGTTCTTGTATACCTTTCGCACTAACATTGTTCCCGAGGTAACTCCAGTTGCAAGATCTTAATTTTTGGGGAAAATCTGGAGATTTTCACTTGGCAGTTTACCTCTTTCATCCTTAACGGAGGCAACAACTATTGGTTGGATCGGTGTATGAAGCGATCCCATGATTCCTACCCTGACCGGTATGACAGAGACAAGTTCTGGGCTGAGATCATCAGCCTCATGCCCCACCTTCCTAGTAGGCCCAAGGCCTCCAACATCTACAACCCAGTGATCCGCTACCTCTATTGCATCCTTGCTTGCACCATTTTCAGTAGAGAAGTTACCCAGGGATCCATCACCTATGTTGAACTCTACACCCTTTGGTGCCTCTTGAATGAAGAACCCTTCAACTGGGGGAATGCTATTTTGGAGCACTTCAGTACCAAGCCATCCATACCACCTCATCATCCTTTTTCATCAGCCATTTCATCACCCAGCTCACCATCTTTCTCAGCTACACCCACATTCCTTTCACACCACTCCCACTCAAAAACCACCTGATCGACAACTACTACCTAAAAACCAGCAAGTTCATTCGTATGGGTGCCACTAGTGTATACTACCTTCTTTTCAAGGATTCACAAGAGGTTCTATAGATTCCTTTGCATGCAAGGTTTTCCATACGAAACCTTATTTATGAGCTCTTCGATCTACTAGGGCACATCTAGAGGTACAATCTAGAGCACCCAGACCCAATTGACATCCCCAAGACACATGCCTAGAGGAGGAGTGTTTCTTTAGAGGCTCACAATGATACCTCTGGTCCACCGCCACCACCCCACCATCGCACCAAGAGGCAACCAGATGATGATGAAGGCACCTACTGGTTCTACGAGGTCCAGCAGCAGCTGGATGAGATTTAGCACGAGCAACAATACCAGGGCCACCAACTCAACAATATGTATCTCATGTAGCACTCACATGAGTCTTGGCATGTGCACTGTGACCGCTATGCCCCTAGCCTCCCATCCTACAAGGAGTATGGAGCCCAATAGGCCTACCCAGATCCCCACTCCCCTTACTAGGGAAACTACTACTCCTCCCACAGCAGCATCCACCACCGCAGTGATTCTCTTCCCTCCATCTCATTCTAACAATTTGCTTGAGACAAGCAAAGCTCTAAGTCTTGAGTAGGGGTGGGTGGTATTTGTTCCACCCCTTATATTCCCTTTTAGCATTTTACTTTTGTATTTCAAAATTCAATGCATTTTCCCTTTTCAAAACTTTAGCCTTTACCTAGATGGACAATTGATGTATCTTCATTTTCAAATTAGGTAAATCTTTATTTCTCAAAATTGCTCAAAATTTTCTTTTCTTTTTTTTTAAAATACCAAATTCTTCATACCTCAATTAGAAATATTCTTGGAAAAGATGGCAAGCCTTAGAGTATTAAATAGAATCAAATGCAAAATTTCTTATCTTTAGCATTAGATTAACTGGTCAATCTTTCTCATATGATGTACTTACATGATTTCTCTTACTAATGCAAACAACACTAAAAAATTTGCACGGGAAAATAATCTGCATGGAAACCCCTAAGTCAGGGGTGGTGTGTTCCTCCTCTCGTCCTCTTCCATACCCCTCATAAATTTAATAGGGTGTACCGCCAAAAAGATGCCAAAAAGAGCACACACAAAATTGTGGTCAATATCCCGAGTCGAATAGAGGGGGATTATTCATCCACACCCCTCGTAAATTTTACAGGGACACAAATCCATGAAATTAAAATCCCAAGTCAAATAGAGGAGGGATCCTTTTTCCACACCTCAACTTTTCTCATTCCAGTGCAAAAAAAAAAATTGAGTGTTGAAACGCAAGTAGGATTAAGACTTTTTTGCAATGTATAAGTTTGAAAGAAAAAGTTATGAAAAATGTTGTTTTAAGAAATAAAGAACTTCTATTTTGTGGTTCTAGGAGATGGGTTGCTTGGCCATGAAAAGGATAGAAGATACTACTAATTAAGGGAGGATGAAGATGTTGCTTCAATTTTTTTAATTATTTTGATATTTTAATTGCTTGAGGACAAGAAAAGGCTTAAGTCCACGGTATTTTGATGTGTGTTGATTTACCACCTCTTTTCATAGCCTTTTAAGTCATGTCACATGGAAATTCTTATCTTTATCCACTGAACTTGAACCTCACCCAAATTTGTGAATTTCTTGCAAACTCAGAAGATCAGACGAGCGGCTCACTTGTTCCAGCCGATCATATCACATGTTCCAGTCGATCGGTTGGTGCCATCCCTCAGCCGCCAAGACTTGTCCAAATGTTCAATCTAGATGATGTGCCATTTGAATTGCAAATGACCGTTTCAGTCCTCAAGTGGAAGTTTTCCCTCCCAAACAGAGCGGGTGAAAGAGCGTCGTCGGTCGAAACTTAGGGTTGTTGACTGCTGCCCCAACTCCCGCCCATACCAGACACCCAACCGACTGGTTCGCCAACCAACTGATCGGTTGGTAGTGCGCGGCCAATTCAAATTTGCAGCCACCAGCCACATTTGTCCACAACCCTAGCTGTAAAAGCCTCCTCCTTCTCCTATAAAAGGAGGAGCACTTCCTCCTCACATCATCATCTTTTCTACTGGAGATTTCCGAGCAATCATTCTTGTGTTCTTATGTTCTTGTATTCAATTCATCAATAGAGATTGATTATTTGCAAGTTAAGTGTTTTCTTTCAATTATTGTTCTTTTATCTTGCTCGTTTAGATCTAATTTACCTCTTCTTCTTCTTCTTCCATGGACTAGAGCAAGGGATTAAGCGTCGACCATTTTATTATCTCTAGCCTAAGGAACTAATCCTTTAATAAGTATAGACTATGGCTAGAACTCTTCTTTCCTCCATGTCCCTTTTCTCCACAAGCATGAGTGAGTAGTTCTCTATCGAGGCAAGGGGAATAGCTCATTAGCCATGGATTTAATCGATTAATCCTTAGAATGAATTCTAGATTGCTTTTGGTTCTAATAACCGTTGATCTATCAAAGTAATTAATTGATTTGATCACATGTTAATCCGGATGGAAATGACCATGGAAATCCAAATTTAGAACAATAGAATAAATCACATAGGGGTTTTGAAACAACCGTGGATCTTCCTCTTTTGGGATGATGGATTAAGAAACATGAGCACCGGGACCAATGGGCTCATGTAGAGTCCATCTTTTGTGTATTTTTATTAATTCACATGCCTTCATCATAATCGTCATTTTAAAGGATTTAGTTTATTCTCACCTAGGCTAAGGTGGTGAAAACCCCTAAAGCCTTGATTCTTCATCTCTTGATTTATTCTTGTGTTTGATCCACTCTCTTTGCATTCTAGTCTTTCATTCATAATAGTTTACTTGTGCTAACAATTATCTCAATTTTCCATGTGACAGGGAAAATTTATTTCTTGTTAAGTGCAATCTAGTTCTTATATTTTCTTTATGCTTTAGTGATAATCACCCATACCCTAAATTTGATCTTCACTTTCTGTTCTAAAAACAAAAAATACCAAAAAGAAATAAAGAGTTCTTCAAAACCATTGGGATTAGAGTTAACAACCTTGAAAACATTGTCCTTTGGGATCGACCCTTCTATACTAACCTTAATCAAAAAGTAGAAAAAAGATTAAACTCTAGGATAATTATCTTAGTGATTGTAGTGCACTTCAACGCATTAAAAATGGGGTGGATGATCTGTAAAATCAAAAGCTTGATAATCTTTAGACGCACCACCTATTTCATGTTGGGATTCAGTTTCCTTTGAGGTTCTCTAGAAGGTTTGTATTCTTCTACCATAGGAATTTTATGCATCCAAATGGATTGATCTATTCATGTCATTTAAAATAGCCATTTTGTATCCTAAATTATATTTTCTGTTCCTAAGTTCAGTCATTAGCTTGGTTTCCTATTCATGGGTGAGATCAGAGTTAATGATAACATGATAAAGCTTTTTCTCATCAAGGAAGACATACTTTAGACCTTCAAGGAGGGGTTTCATGTCAGGTGCCTTGGGGGTTTCCAATTTTGCATCTACAACGGAGGCCATTTTTAGGTCTTCAAACTCCTCATCATGAATCTCCTAAAAGGTGTCGATATGATGTCTGAATTGCTCCAATTTCCCGTCTTCAAATCCACAATCAATAGGGGTCACAAGGGTGTTTTGGAGAGGATCTTCAACTAATTCCCATTCTTGTCTCAATTGTTGCATCTTCTCAATACAATCAAGAAGATAGACTTCTTCTTGGAGGCTTGGTCTGCACATGCTTTCAAATACCCTAAACTTTAGGATTTGTTTTCCTAAGTGCAAAAAAATGCAACTGGCCTCGACATCAATCAAGGAACAAGTGGTAAAAAGGGATGGCAAAAGATGATGGGGTACCTTAAATCTTCCTTTGTGTTCATGATGACATAGTCACATGGGACATAGGCATCCTTCCCAACTCTTAGAGGTATGTCTTCTATGATACCCATGGGTTTTGTCATGGATGAGTCAGCTAATTTTATGGTCATGGCGGTAGGGAGCATGTCAACAAATCCTAGCCTCCTGCAAAGACTATAGGGCATAATAGAAATACTAGTGCCTGGATCTGCAAGACCCTTCCTACAAGCAGTGTCGCCTAGGTCACACCCAATCCTAAAGGAACCAGGGTCTTTATTCTGTTTAGGCATCTTGATTTGGATTATATCAGAGGTGGTTCTAGCAAGCATGAATGTCTCATGATCGTTGGTGTGGTACTTTCTGGTCAAAAGAGATTTCATGTATTTGGACCTGGCTGGCATATCAGCTAAGGCATCAAGAAAAGAAATATCCACATGAAACTTTTTCATGGCTTCTCTAAATTTCACAAAATGAGTGTCAAGTCTAGTTTGCTTTAGGTGGGTCTGGTAAGGTGGATGAGGATTGTAAATGGGAATTTCTGGCTCGTTGATCTCCACAGGTGGTACAACAACAAAGGGAGTGGAAGGAGTGGGAACGATAGGGGTGGGTAAGGGAGGAGTTTCAGTGACCACTGTATCATCATCCTCAAAGTTCAAGGGAGAAAATATGAGTTTCTCTTGGGGAGGAGTATGAGTCTTCTTAGGGCATGTTTGGTTTGCAGGATTTACTGAAATCATGTATTCTGTCCATCCTGCATTACTGAAATACTGCATTCTCAAAATCCCGCAAAGTAAAATTTTATGTTTGGTTTGTTGGATTTTGTAAGTGTGGGATTTATTTTTTTTCGTATCTACCATCTTGCCCATGATGGATTTTGGCGTCCGGGAGAATTTTGATGGAGACCAAAATGCAGGATTCCTATTATGTCTAAAAATCCCGGGATTAACCCCATTTCTCCAATCCTGCAAACCAAACATAAAATTTGCTGAATTGGAGTCCAGAATACAATCAAATACGGCAAAATCCAAGTAACCAAACATGCCCTTAGAGTGAGTAGACACAACCTTTAGTTGTTCGAGATATTTTGGGTTGTTCTCGAGCTGTCCAGCAAAGTTCCCCATAGGGGGTTTTGGTTGGGCAAAAAGACGAGAAAATTGAGCATCGATTGACTTCTGATGTGCTATTATAATTTGGTCTAAGGCTAAAATCCTATCCTCTACCACATGGTGGGGACATGCTATTGAGATGATGGTTGATGAAGGTTTTGATATTTTTGCCCTTAGTAAGGCCCCCTATTTTGGAAATTGCCCTTAAAGTTCCCTTGATTCCCGAAATTCCTTTGGTTTTTATTGTATGGGAAACCTAGTGGTGGATGATAGTTGGGTTGGGGTTGTGGGGGGTCTTTGAGGAAGGGGAAGTTGAGATGAGTTTTCAGCTCCCGAGGGGTTTTCATATTGAAATCCGAGATGGTTTCTGGCTTGGTTTGGATTTTAGTAAGCCTAACCCCGGGATACTATGGATAGAGTTAAGATCCTCCACTTGTTGACCAACATCAGGATGGATAGGGGTGTTGTAGAGATATTGACATTGGAGGGTAGGATGATCATACCCTTCACATATCCCACATAGAAATTCAACAACCCTCACATGTTGAGGTTGTCTTTCATAGGCATTAAACGAGGATTACAAGTGATCCTATTTCAAAGAGATCAATTTAAGAGCTCCAACATAGTGTGAAACGTCTAGGTTTACCTCAGCCTTAGAAACCTTTAGGACCCCATTGGTTCCTTATCTAGCCTGGGTTTCAGAAGTTCTTTTAACTACCTTCCACGCTCTGCTTAGGTTTAGAACATGAAATTTCCTCCATACGAGGAATCAATAAATTTCTTGGTGTCATCATCAACACCAAGATAGAATATCTCAATGAGTTGAGATTGTGATATGTCATGATGGGGGAAATTGCAGAGGAGTTCCCTAAATCTCTCCCAAGCTTCTCCTAAGGTTTCTTTGAGAACCATTGAAAATAAAAGGATTTGTCCTCTAATCTCATAGGTAAGGGAAGGGGGAAGTATTTGTCTAAAAATTCTGCTTGAAGCATTTCCCAAGTGGTGACAGGGTATCACTCTCTATGGCATTATACCAACCGATGGATGCCCCTGAAAGAGAGTATTTGAATAGCGTAAGTCGAATTCCATCTTTAGAGACACCCAAGATTGTGGTCAAAGAACTATGGTCTGTGAAACGCTGGAGGTGATCTTGAAAACTCTCACCCTTGTTCTTGGAAAATGGGTAGGCCTGAAGCATGGTGATCGACTGAGTGCAGATCTCAAATTTGGGGGCAGTAATTGCGGGTGGCACAACTGGATGTTGTGCATATTCAGTTTTGGGATTGGAAAAATCTTTTAGTTGTTTTTTCTCTGTCGGCCTCCTTCTGAGCGGCTTCTATAACCTCTTTCTCAGTGATATAGGATGCACACAAGTTGGCTTCTTGAGCTGTGTGTTCATCCATCATCATCTCTGTTTGAGCGGAAAGTGCATGGTTAATCCTATGGGAAACCCCCTCTTTGTCCATCCTAAGTCGGTTTTGTCGATTTAAGCTATGGAAAGTCCTTTCTGGCTCGGGATAAAAAACTGGCGGCATAAGGTCGTTCTATGGGCGGCACATGCACAATTATCCAGATATATTTGAGTGTATAAAAAATGTACTGCTTGAATGGAAACTCAGTAGAAAGAGGAGATAATACTCCTGGAATATTACACGAAAGGCATAAAAAATAAAAATAAAATTCAAAAAAAATCCAGGGTTTGAGAAAACGATCCATTGTCCCCGACAATGGTGCCAAAATTTATATGCGTCGTTTAAATACCAAATCACTAGAAAAATTATCCTAGAGTTTAATCCTTTTTTACTTTCCAGTTAAGACTAGCATAGAAGGGTCGGTCCCACATAACAACATTTTTAAGATTCTTTTCTTTTAGTCTCGATTGCTTTTTGAAATTATTTCTTTTTGGCATTTTTTCTGAATAAGATACAGAAAAAAAATAGTTGGGCTTTGGTTATCTAAGCTAGAACAAGAAATTGAAATATAAAGAAAGTAAAAAAGTTACACTAAAGCAATGAAATGAAAAGATTAAACTAAAGCAAAAGAAGTATAGGGAACAGATGGTTAGAACAAATAAAAGATTATCTAATGAAAAGAATAAAATTGCTGAAATTAAAAGAGGCAAATTGAAACAAGCGTCACAAGAAAGGATTGAAATCAAGGAAGAAGGCATCGAGGCTTAGGGGATTCACCACCTTAGCCCTTGTGAAAATAGGATCGAGTGATACATGACAAACAAGATAGAAGCAGGTGCAATTTATTCATTAACAAAATGCAAAAGAGGAACTCCACGTGAACTCG